>JAQNCA010000019.1:5013026-5038767 GCA_029783725.1 Acanthurus tractus | reverse complement strand
AGCTTGGGGGAAATGTGTATTAGCATAAAAATAAACTTTACCTCACCTTGATTAACTGCATTGTTTGAATGTGTGCCAACACATGTGTGTGTGTTTCCTACTGTGTGCAAATTTTCTGTGTTTCTAAGTGTGTTAAATCAAGGATGAATTTAATTTTCAGAAAATGAAAGTATTCCTCTGTGGTTCAGATATTTGAATGATCAGTAACAATTATTTGTGTTGACGTCAATTGACGCCAGTTAACTGCCTACCCTGGATAATGATGCCTGTCACACAGTGAGAGTTGTTTGAGAGTGCGATAGAGGAGTGAAGATATGCTAACACAGGACCCTGGACAGATGTTTAGTCGGGACTTAAGTCGTGAACATATCAGATGCCATCAATTATGCATGTGCTAAATAGAGGGATGAGAGCACCTATGCATGCATGCACCCATAATCTTTAATGCTTATCATTAAGCCACTGAACTCACAGTCAAACAAAAAAATGCTCACACACCCGCGCACATGCAGCAGAGTCTTGTAAAGAAACAAGATACAAATGGCCAGAGACTGAGAGGCAGGCAGGCCAAAATTAAAGCCATGAGTCGGTGAGCTCAGAACTAATGACAGGCTGCCATGCCAAGGAGGGGCGGAGAGGAGAGGGATGAAGGGATGGAAGGAAAATAAGCAGGACAGAGAATCTATGAGGGGCTGTTGTGGCTGCTTGGGCCAGATGAGGCATGAAGATATACTGCATCACTTAGTAAAATGAGAAAAGATGGGAGAATGGATGTGAGCCACAGATAAAAGTAAATTTTCAGAAAAGACAGTGACAGAGACAGAGAGTTGTTTAGTTTAGAACTGGTCATTAGAATAGAGAAGCTCAGCTGGAAGCTGCTGCCTAAATATGAGTCTGACACTCCTATAAAAGGAAATAGACACACACACTCACAGATACACATCCAGCAGTAATAAACCAAAGGCTTGAGCACAACAGGCTTAGGGTCTTTTAGAAAAGTGAAGCAGGCCTTGGAAGGTTTACTTTGCTTACTACGTGACCATTAGTCCGCTTTGTTCAGCCACAGAAGGCAAAGCCATGTTCCACCTAATGAACAGCTACTTGCGAATGCATGCTGTCACACACACACACACATGTGCACATGCATCTGCATACATGCTTTTATGCACGATTCAAAACGAGGACAGGACCAGACACTTAAAGATGAACATGAACTCCCCTAAATGACCACTGCTCTCACACACAGACACACCAACCTATGAATTCCACTGACTCATACACTTCACATGCACACTGTCCCACACACACTCATAGCTAGAATCTTTTCTAACCCCTTGACCCAGGCCGACAGCACCCTGTGTTCTTTCCCCACTGTAAAGAGGGGACCAGTGATAATGAAGCCAGAATAGAGTGTTCAGAGAGAATTACAGCTGGAATGCAGCCAGAGCCCCATCACTCTAAGTGTGTGTGTATATGTGTGTGTGTGTATGTGTGTGGTTGGACAGAGGAGAACAATATGTGTGTGTCTGTGCAGCCAGGCAGAGTGATGGATAAATACACCTTTAATAACAGACCAGTGAGTCAGTACAGAGACAGGCCTGCAGCTGTTTCTCTGGCTAAAGGGAGCAGAATAGATTTGTGTTTATCAGATCACAATTTAAAAAGTCTGTATAATTTAAATATTTTTGAATACCATACTGTATAGCTGACTATTGAATGATGGGAGACAACAGTCGGTTGTGCTCAAATGAAGTGTAAGTGATCAGGTGGGTGCCATGTTTAAAAAAAGGAAAAGCTTGTTTCTAAATACTTGTCATCCAGACTCAGTATTGGCTTTTTGTCTCGTTTTATTCAAGACTACTCATTCTCCAAGCTATGTCAATAATATTGATCTAAGCACTTCTTCATTATAGTCTGTGTCTTCCCACTACATGAAGTGAGAAAAAAGGGAGGCAGCAAATAAAGGAGTGCATCGGTAAGATAACTGAAAAGTTTATAATTACATGTCGTGATCTGGAAAAGAATTATTAAAACACAAAAGCAGGAGCCTTGAAAGAGCTTGGTTTGGAAGATGAGAATAGAGGAAAGTATTTGTGTGTGTGTGTGTGTGTGTGTGTGTGTGTGTGTGAGGATTTGGCCCGTTTTCTACCACACTGTCGATACCCAGAAGTTATAGATGGAGTGGAAGGACCTCCTCAAACTTTAATGATATTACTTCTAAGCCTTTGTTCATTTTCTCCAGCTGCTAAAGCAGAAAAAGGGAATATGGTCTCTGTCACTCTGGTAACTAATGGCAGACACCAGTATTTATTACTTCACATACCCTGAATTATTAATGTTGTTTACTTTTATTTATGTGAATAAATTATAATAATATTAAGCGACAGAATATTCCATCAATCCTAAGATTTCTTACATAACTTGACAGAAATCTGCATACACATCAATCTACAACTTTCAAATATTTCAATCTTTGCAGTCATTTAAAGACACAAATATGTGTCTTACAGAAGTGAAAATTAGACATTGGCCACAGTCTCTTTTTTTACCCATTCATAAAACAGCTCAGGCTTTGACAAATATAGGCGAGAGATCGTAATCCCCACCAGAACACAGACACCCATTCACATGTAAATACTGTCAGACACACTTTTTTGTAGCTACAAGAGCAGCTACAAAGCAAATGTAGATGGCTTTGTACCCATGAAAATATTCTTAGATGTAAATATTCTGTCACGAAGATAACTGTGAATCTTCTCATTGATCCTTTTTTTGTTCTGGAAAAAATACACAAGACAAAGAAATGAAAATATTTTAAAAATAATACAGCAAATAAGTCAAGTGAATAGCTGGGTGTCATGGTTCCATCTAATTCTCTTGCTGTGCATTATAAGGTGCTTTCAGTGTTTTAGGGGCTGAGTAATTCATATGGCTTTACACCTTTATCATGTCATGACAGCTGGATCAAGTGACAACAAAAAACCCTAAAGACTCGAATTCAGTTGGCTTTTTGTAAATAAGAAATGGCACCTTATCTGCTCTACCACCAGCATGCCCCAGTCTTAAGTCTTTTGAGAATGGTTGGTTGGAAATGAAGTGAGTGGACACGGGTGCCTGCGTGCATTTATGTAAGTGATTAAATGGAAAAAAGCAAGGACTAAGTGTTCCTGTCAGTGTTCATCAAGGTGGCACTGTGTCTAGATTTCCTGAGCTGCAATTGTATGAGTGTCCACTTGGTGGTGCTGGCGCTCTGCGATCACAAGAAGCGATCAGCAGGGAGTTAAAGTAGCCTTGGTCAGCTGAGCGCAACCGCAGTGCGCTACCTTGGAAAAGAATGTGTTTTAATGTCAGTCGCCTGCAAGTGTATGGACATAATTATACGCTTTGACTGATTTAAGGTAAATGAGTGTGCATTTTAAATAAAGTACCATGGTCGAGGGCTTTTATACCACAGCTTATTTGGAGTCTGAAGGCATGGTCCATATTTTCTTCACATTTGAAATCGCGTGTCTGTGTGTGCATGCTTGCTAACTTAAAGAGATGAGTGTGTGAATGTTATAGTCTCACCTGGTTTACGGCAAGAAGACATCAGTCCTAGTCATCTGTGACATGACCTCTACAGCTGATCCCAGTTCCAAGATACTTCGAGGCATCATGGGGATTTTCCTCACCCTTATCGAGGTACAGACTTAGCAGACCCTCATTCACCTGGAGGGGCATCAAGACAATAAATTTAATAGATTATTGTGTTGGCTTTTAAATGTGAGACACAAAACAAGGACAAATAAAAGCTCACTGCTGCAGGAAATAGAAACAGCTAAAATAGACTACAGAGAAGGTAACATTGATAAGAGCAATATGTGGGATTCAAATTCTTAAATTTAAACTAGACTGCATTAGTCTTCATTCTGTGAAGGATAGATCACCTTTTGGATGGAGTTTAACGAGCCTTATGCAAGACCTTTAGTTTAAAACATTAAAAAATTACAAGGGGTAGTACACACTTAAACATTTTTTGTTACTGTATTGTTTAATGAAATGACTGTTCTGTGAGGAAACACGTCAGTGTGGGTGTTAACATGTACATTATTACGATATGTATTAAACTGCATTTCATGGATTAAAAATAACTTAATACACAATCTATTGTTTTAAATCATCATTTCCATCACAAATCAAATGCTGAAATGCAGTCTTCTAATTTGGGTCTTATTCACGGCATTTATATTAACTGATTGAGACTGGCTCACAGGGAGTTTACCTTCAGCTATTACTCAGTAGCAAGGAACTATCCAGTGGCTTGGTCTGTTTTCACATGGCGGTTTCACAAACATCACTTTACTGCACCTCTTTCCTTGATGATCTCATAATGAAAAACAATGTACTGATGTCCCCTACAGGAAAAAAAACACACGTTAGCGAACCTCTCAGTCTCACTTTGCCACAAGCTCAGCTAGAAAACAGGTAAAGTTACCACAAAGAAACTTTATAAAGCTCTGTAAGTTTATTTCTAGCCACAGTCAGACTCTGTGTTCATATGAGTTGCCAATACGTGCTGGGTTGCAAAGAAATCCAATGACATTTGAATGCCAACCAGCTAGTTACGACCAATGGTTACGACACATCTTGTCTTGTAATGTCCCTTTGTACCTCGAGAGATGATAGTGAGCCAAGTGTCCGGTCTGCCTGAAAGTCCAGCGTGAATGGATGGAGAAGTGGTGCTGCCCCTGAAGTGTAAGCTAGCTTCTTGTCAATCACGCTGAAGTTTCTGCCCCTTGTTAAGCATTAAACTGACCAGCTGTTAATGCTGTTCTCGGCTACATTATAAATAGGAACAGTTTAAGCAAGGTTCATGTTCATGCCTTGGCTTGGCTTGGCGGATCTGCATTTGTATTTAATAGCAAGCAACTATCCCATGGCTGGACCTAACCTTTTTGTTTGGTTTAAGTGGGATAATTAACCTCAGCTTGGTCAGAGCTGATGTGCTCAGTTTCAGCCGGAGCTTTCTTCTTACAATCATTGTTCTGTTTGTAAAAAATATTAAGGTAACAGCAATGGATGATTTGATTCTTAGATGGCTGTAGTTGTACTCAGGTCGTTAACACTGATAAGCAGAGGGAGGACATGGAAGGGTAAAAATGAATCAAAGGAAAGACAATAAAAATCGACTTCCCCAAACAAACAAATTGCTTGATGTATAACAGTGACATTTCCCTAGTTACAGAGAGGCTTGTCTAAAAAGCAACAAACCATAGAAACTGACAGCCGGGCCTCCACTGGTATAATAAAAAGCTGCAAATCATGCTGATGAGCATGAGAGAGCAGGGAAACAGTGGGTCAATACACAGACTGAAAGATTCATCTGAATAAGCCGAATCAATCAAATATTCATCAAGTATTTTGTGCACTTTGTCAGGTCTAAATGACGTTTGAGCCAGAAGAAACAGTTGTGGGGAGAAAATTAACAAAATATCAGATCATATCAGGGACAGAAAAGTAGAGCCAAGATGGTGTTGTGTCATTCTTGATGCCATTGACTTCCTGCTCTTAGTGATGGGGTCCTGTCCCTGGCAACATGGCTGACCAGGACACACAGTAGGCACAGGACATCCCGTAATACACCCTTGATATGTTTAGGTTTCAAGCACCAAAACTACTTGATTAGGGACAGAAAAATATCTCAGGGAGACTGTCCTGTAGTTAAGAGGGTCATTAGGTGTGTCTGCCCATCTCGACACATCTTATGTCTGGCCGAGAGACAGTCCCACAACAAGTGAAGAGGAACTGACAGGCCCAACTTTACCAGCTCATATCAACTCTTGCCCAAACTGCACAAACATTTGCCAAAATTATTTGCATTCAACACCTCAGCAACAAGCAGTCATGACTGCAGTTTAATTAAACGACTTTTGTGGCCCCAAATATATAAAACATAAAGCATACAGAAAGCACAGATGCAGTATACAGAAATTCCACTACCAACAGCCATGCATGTGCTTGCTTACATATACACAAACACATATATGCACTGACTTATTTAAAGCAAGCCCTTTGCTTTATCAGTTCAGGTGCCTTTACGTCTAAGTGGCCACAATACAAGGGAGGATCAGTGTCCAAAAATAAAACTGATTTGACCCTTTCAAATGAATTAGGCATGCATTTTTCTTTCTACTCACAAGTGGACGAAGCATAAAAATATTACACAAATCAATCCATAATTTTCAGAATTTCCAGACTGGCAAAGTTCTTGAGTAAAATGGTAATGTCCCGGAATCTGACAATAACACCTTTCAATGATATGTTGAGTCAAGCAAGATTTGTTTTAATTTCATTTTAGATCTGTAGCGGACATGCTAACCCAATCAAGTTGCCTCAAACTCCACAAAATCATCTCACGCTGACAAACAGCTGCTGTTAGTGACTGTGGGAAACTGAAGCTCAGAGCCTCTGTCAAACACAACGTTAACAGAGGGATCATAAATTAGTAAAACTGTTTTAGAGCAGGGATACTAAATATGAGGCACGAGGACGGATACCTCTCTGTTGTTTTCGCTCTAGATCCAGACACTGAAAATGAGAAAAAAACAAACAAAAACGTACAAATCGGGGCCGAATACATTGATGGGTTGGCCTGGCCCTCAGGGGCCCACCCATAATACCAGGGTTGGCCAGAGAGAGCATGGAAGTGCTTGCTGCAGCAGGATCCTGTGGGGTCTTCCTCAGGAGACAGAACAAAGGTCAGCGATGTCCTGTGGGTAGATTCCTCTACAGCCTGGGGAGAGGGCAGAGGAAGTGGGAATGGATGAGCCAACATGATGTAACTCACTTGACACCTACAAGAAGCACTGTGATGGGATTTGTGAGATCCTCTGTGTCCGTGTGGGCTTCAGCCTGACAGAATTAAACAACTGACTCATGAAACATTTGTTTAATTTAAAGTTCAAGTAAATCTTTACTTAAGCTCAACAAAAGAGAATTTCAGCTCCACTGTGGCAATGCCTCAGTCCCAGGTGGCCATTTTAGCCATCAGAGTCAATCAAAGGGAGGCTTATGGTGGAGAGTAGGTGGGCGGGAGGAAGTGCTCAGTCAGACAGCCAGAACCAGGATGGAAGGAGGAGAGAAAAAGAGACAGCTACATGGACAGAAAAAAAAAAAGAACTCGACAAAAGAAACAACAGGGATTGATGAGATAACAGCTGACACTCACAGCCTGGAGAGCAGTAAAGAGGCTCCGCAAAGCAAGAGTCCACGTTAACAAAACAGAGAGGTGATGAGGAAGAGATGGAGTTCTGATGCAGAGAGCTCATGACATCTGCGCCTCATTACTAGTTTTCTCAGAATCACAGAGAAGAGGAAGGGTAAAACCAGGGGATTCAGGAGTGACCAAGGACAGTTTGGAAATAAGAGGAAAAAATGTAAAGCAGGAGAGGGCAGAAGAGAAACTGCTGATAAGGAACTAAGTGGAAAGGGCAAAGAATACATAATCCTATGAGAGCATAGAAAAAGAGAAATAGGCAAGAAAGTAGGGTTTATTATATGTTTCATTAAGAATATGTAGCAGTAAAACTTTCGTCAAACCGGGTGAGCTAATGCGAGTCATGAATCATGGCTCTACATCATTAACTGAGCTAGATAAACACTAGACTCTACTCTGAGCTGAAGGGAGAAGAAATCTTGGCAGCAGCAAAATCCTCCTGTGATCACATTAATATTGAGCTCAACTTTGTCAAATCTAATTCCCACTGAAGGAATAAAGCAACTGAAGTGAGTGACACATATCCACAAACCCACACACTCTTTTGCTCTCCTGTCTCTTCAGTCAAGCAGCGATGAATAGATCCTGAGTTGTCAGACAGAGCAGCGAAGAAAATGTATTCATCATCACCTGGGTATAATATACACACACTGCAGGGGGGCTGTTTTCTTAATCAAATACTGGCAGCATACAGTTGCTCTCAATCGTCGGTGTCACACTAAAACGAAACCTTAAAACTTTTTTTTTTTTTTTTTTTAGGACATAGCAGGAAAGCATGATGAAGAGATGAACACACACACATACTTCCTTTCTCTAACACACACACCTGCCCCCACATTTGAGTTAACTACATCTTCATGGATGCTAGCAGTAAGACTAATCTTGCAGCGGCAGTAGCAAAGTATAAAAACCTCCAACGACACACATATCAGATGGTAGAGCTTATTGGCCATCTGAACTGCTCTATCAAGCATTAAGGGATCCCAATAATCTAGGCATCAGCTGATCACCAAGGAGATCATTCAAACAGAAAAAAGCCTTGCTCAGAGGAAATCGAGATATACTGTGGTAAAAAAACAGCTATTTAACTTCCACAGTGTGAACTGAGGGGCTGTCTTTTCGAGGAAGTTTAACTTCTGCACAGTTCCACATTTGAATTCACTATCACATTCCTTTTGGGACATCAAGTGTGTGCCAAGTCTTTGAAATAAAAGGTTTGTCCTGTTGGATTATCTGGAATCAAGCAAGATGAAAACAGCGTGTTTGTGTGTGTTTTCTGTTTATTGTTTTTCTGTTTTTCTTTACAAGTTTTCCTCAGAGAGAGAGAGAGGCTGCACTCGTCCCTGTTGAGTTGGCACACACGTGGAAGCTGATGAGCAGCGTGTGGACCTCAAACAGACCACAGCACGTAAGGTGAACATGGAGAAGATAAATATACACATGCTGTTACTGACAGAAACACCAAAGAATCATGTCTTGGACAGCGTTTCCAACCTGGGGATGAAGACCCTGACAAGAATTCACAACATTCATTTTAAAGTGTCGAGAAATGCTTAAGTTCCCCTTCAGACATGTTTCTGAGTTTACTCTGCTGAACAGTAATATTTTGTCTAACATAGTTTCTTACATAAAAACTAACAAAAATAATCTGAAAAATGTCTTGAGGCAAATCTACACTTTCCATCAGTGTGAAATTCTGGATCTAATAATCACAGGCCTTGTTCCCCGCCCACCACCACTGCCTGTGCTGGGTCGAACAGCGAGAGAGCAGGGTGATTCAACATGGCTGACGTTAGCTGAGAGGAAACATTAGACAGATTCAGTCTCAGATTCAGATTCAGATAAGCAGTCTGTTTTGCATCAATATTGGTGACTAGGAGACCAATCACAATGTTAAGTGTAGTATTTATTTCTGTTTTCAGATTACTAGCTTGTACCAGGCAGCGGCTAACATGAAGTTTGTGTTTGTGTTTGTGATAATTACAACTTTTCACTTTCTGTACTGACACGTCTGCTCTGCACTCAAGGGTTTAGGTTTCCTTGTGTACCACTGACCTTTAAATATGTGATAAACCAAAGCTAGTTTGTCTGGTGCTTTGCATTGATACAAATCAGTATAGTCAAGATTATCATTTGAGGGAACACAAACTAATTTTGAGTGGTGGTGATCTTTAATGCAGAAAACAAACAACATCATTCAGTTAGGGTTCCCCTTTTGTCTTTCCTTTTACCCACATGAATAATTGGATGTTTTAATATCCTCCATCATTTTAAAATTATTCAATAATACAAAGAAAAAAATCAAGTTTTACTTGAACTATCCACAACTAACTGATATGTGCAACTAGCTATGAGGGGTCAGAAGTAGAGAGTTCTTCATTTTAAGAGGTCAGAAGCCAAAAAGCTTGGGAAGCAGTGTCCTAGAAAGACATGCATCTCTTCCGAAGGCATATTTTATTCAGTTCCCCACAGCTCCAAATAAACACTAAATATTCTGTAACTGTAAAGGCACATTGTACTGGGTTTCCAAGATCAAAGGAAACAAGTTATGCTCCACAGTTCTGAGGTTACATCTGAAACATTTTAATTTCCATGGACTGCTTTTCTCTTGACAGTTAGGTCATAATTCATGTACAACTTCTTTATCAAAGACAATCCTTTGCTATGGTATCAAGCATACATGAGGTTTGTCTCAGTACATATTGCATCTTAATAGTCTTTAAGCTTTTAAGTTTTTTATGGCAACTAAAAGATATCACTGTATCTTTGCTTGTTTTCTCATCAAGACCAAATGTAAAACTAAATCAACAAAACTAAATCTAGTTCTAACCCTAACCCTAAACCATACAAAAGCAAAACATGATCTACAGATCAACAGAGCATGTAGCACAGCATTATAACACATGTACATGAAGTGTACATGCAGGTGAGTTATTATTACTGTAAAAGGTTATTACTGTATTATTACTGTAAAAACGCTTCATGCTTTTTGTGGATGCGAGTTCACACTGGAATTGCCAAAACATTCTCTGTAATTTTAAGAACAAGCTGACTTACAACAAAGTCTGAGCTATTGTAAAAGTTTGATCCCAGCAGAGAGCTTAGGAGAGGTTAAGCGAGGGGAAAGAAAGAAAGGTAGAAAGGCAGAGAACAGGAACAAAGGGATAGCAGCTAATAGTTTGGAGGATCTAGGAATAAAAAATTTATAGGGTAAAATAAGGTTCCTTTAGTCCATCCGTCAGCATTGCTGCAGTGGAAATTAGTCTTGCTCTCCACTACTCTCAAACGCACAGTGCACTTCTACAATGCTCAGCTGTTAAATAGCCATTCTTTTCTGAATCCTAAAGTAGAGTTTGACGGTCTCTTTTTAATTTTGTATCAATATTTTGTATATTTCTATAGTTTTATTATGTGTGTTTTTTTTTTAAATCTGTATAAAAACTCACAACTGGATTGCTGTTTTTATTTTGTAGGGTGACTTTGGGGACTGTGTCTGGGTGAAACAATACTATGTTCACCTCTGTAACGAGTACCACGTGAGTACAGTCATCATTTGTCTTCAGATTTACATTTCATGTCTTAAAAATTGATTACCAAATGTTTACTGATCCCCTCTTATTTCTCCCCTTGCTCTTTGTCTCTGTCCTCTTCTTTTTTAAACCATTTTTCTACCGACCTCAGCAATCCTTTTCATTTTCAATCAGTCCTTCTCACCCCACCTTTTCTTTTCTCTCATTCCTCTTCCTTCCTCATATGTCCTCCTGCTATGGCTCCTTGCCATCCCTCGCCCTCTGTCCTCCTTCACTTATTTATCTTCCTTCTCCCTCCTCCCCTATCTTACTACTCTCCCTTTCTCAGACTTCTTACATGCTCACTCCTCTGTCAGCCCAGCCTCTTTTTTGTTAATTTCCTACTACATCTTCCCTCACCCTCCTCCCCACAGACAAAAAAAGGCCAATATATGGATAAATAACTACAAACATTAAAAAAAATCCTAATGCATATCACATAAACTCATTAGCATCTCTATCAAATCCCTGTTCTCAATATCAACAAACTTCAGAGCTGCCACATGTCCTGGGTATAAACATGCAGCTTTTTGGTTGGATTAAAAAAATACCATCAAATATGCTGCTCTCAACCTAATCCAATCTGCACATATGCTTAGAAGTAAGGTGCTTTTTCACCGCTGCCTGATATGAGGGCATATGTCTGCTGATAAACATGACTTTCATTATTAAATATACAGACAATAACATTTTTTTGGTATCATCATTAGTATGGCACTATTATGGATATATTGAGTTAGTATGCCATCTATCTATCCTTTGATCAGTGCAATTAATTAAATCTTTTGTAAAATGATTTCTTTCAACCCATCCACGACATTAAGATATTGTGATCTATGGAGTTTTCATTTAAAGTCTATTTGATGTTCTACATTGTCACTCTATACATTTGTCTAGCTCTGCTTTTGTCTCAACTAACTGTAGAGAGAAACAAAACATCTCTTAAGCAAACAGGAAATGCTTCACTGTATTCAGAGTCAGGGTATAATTCTCTGTGGGTCCATCACGATGAGCGACTCCCTTCACAATGCCTCACATTACCTTACCACAAGGTCACCTGAACCATTGTTTATGTAAAGAAATATTGGTTATTTTTATATCCTTTTTCCATCCTGTAACCTCTTACATAATCACATTTCTCCTGTAGCATTAAATCTGATGTCACAGTCTGCACTTTATAGGCAGCCTGTACTTTGAGAAATACTTAACTGTTGCATGCCAGCACTGCATATAACCAGATCATATGGATATATGAATCAAATTCTGAGATAACTGGTATTTAAATGTTATTTTATGTAACATTTCACAAGCATTTAACCACCCAGATAAATCATCCAAATATAGTTTTTTAAAGGGTCGGATAATATCCTGCTCAGTATTTTTCATTCCATCTAACTTTCCCTCAGGTCATCCACTAACATGACATTTGTTATTAACTTCTCCACCTCTACTTCCTCACTTCCTTCTCCGGCTTCTTTTTTTCTCTCTTTTTCAACTCGTTCTTGCAGCTTTTATTTTATTCAATCTGTTCATTCTCCCTCTTCCTCTGCCCTCCTCTTGTCCTCTCTGTAAGTTTTTGAGATCTCCTCCTTTGCGTTCCTCGTCCCTTCCTCCTCCTCATCATTTCGTTCCCACACGTCACCTTCCAGGTAGCAAGCTGATCTTTGCATAGTGTGTTTGTTGTTTTCCAGCTGCTCTAAAACCTCAGTGTGAGTCAGTGCCTGTTTCAGGACGGGTAATATGCAGCAAAAATGTATGTTTCAAATGTCAAACTGCAGGCTCTGCAGCTTCACAGTTGTCACGTTTTGCAACGGTAGCAAAAAGAACAATTTAAAAAGTGCTATTTTTGGTCTCTGTTTGCTTTAGTTTGTGTGTTTGTCAGAAATTGCTAAAATAAAGAACAATCCACAAGAGACAGACTGATATAAATTACAGCAGGCTTTGCTTTGCCTCTGTTTTGGTTGTTAATTTTCATAATCACAAGTTAAAGTGAAAGTTGCAGGGAGACTTTTACTCTTGGTGCGATAGATGAGAATATGGATGGAAAAAGCAACAGAGTGGGTTATTGATTATTTGCAAGTCAGAAGAAACAGGAGACTCGGCCATTAGACAGATACGTCACTCTGAAACGCTGCAGTCGCAATCTATAACTGCCACAACTCAATTGTCCCTAAATGTCACGCTGTGGCTACATTGTGAACTGGCAGCTGAATGAAGTGAGAGCAATGAAGCAGAGCAAAGACCCAGAGAGAGAGAGAGAGAGAATGAAAGGTCAAAAATGCGAACTAGGAAGAAGCGGTCTGAATGGCACACACTGGGAAGAAATTGGCCAGAGAAAAGAAAGGAGAGAGGAGAGGGAGCAGAGGTTCAGCAGAGATGAAGGACATTTTGAAAAGAGGGAGGAGGATGAGAGCAGCGATGAACTAAAGATCTGGATGGAAAAATAGTGAGGTGACTTACCCACTCGTTCCTCTTTGTCCAACCCTCTCACTCTCTCTCTTTGATAGTACAGTAATCATTGCAGCCATCTCTCTCTCTCTCTCTCTGACACTTTCACTTCACTGACAAATGAAACACAGATTTTAGCTGCACAAGCCATTTCTTCTTCCAAAAAGAAATGAGAAATGATCATGAAATAAAATAATTATCCAAGTGTCCAAGACTTAATTTTTTCACTTAATGAATTTCAGCTTAATTTACCCACATCAGCTAAGTTTTTGTTAAATAGCAATGGAATTAGACAAAAAGTAAAATTTATGTGTTGCTTCTAGCATTAAGAGGCCTTTAAATCAATTTGAGTGACAGCAATATTTAGTTTTGGTGTGGGACCCCTTTCTTTAACATTTAAATCACACTTTTTGCCTGTTCCCTCAATCCTCAGTCAGCATTAAGTAATCTTAATGCATGTTGGCATTTTACCTCAGGCAAAATAATGTTGAAACCGCTGCTGTTTTTGACACTTTGTTACTGCTTTGGTGTCTTCAGGATAAGCAGTTGAGATTTTAAATGGGCCAAAGCACCCACCATCATTTGAAAATCTTAAGTTAGGTTATAAAACTGAAAATTAAACATTTTTATTTGTTTTTAAAATCTTTAAAGCAGCCACTTCACAACTGGGAATTCCCAAATGAGCTAATTTGATTCACCTAAGCTTTTTTTGTTGTGGTTTGAACTTTCATGAAGATTGTCACAGAGGTGAACTTCTCCATGTGAGTGCAGCTCAGGACTTGAGGAGAGGACACAAAAATGCCACACTGACCACATACAAACACATGAAAAGAGTTAAGTTTAGAAAGACTTCAGAGAGCAAGGGAAAACAAAGTTGCAGCGGTTTTGGAAAACAGGAAGGCTATATTAGCTCCTGTAAACTTTCTTTGTAGCTTTCCCTTGCTTTCCATTACTGATGTCTTATCTGATCCCCACTCAAAGTAAATTCCTTCAGATATCAAGATTGTTCCTAAAATACAGCCATAATGCACTTCACTGCATTGCCTCAGTTGACAATAGTGCAAGAGAATCTGTTTTCCATTATACATATCTGTACATGCCTTCATGTTTTAAATGCACTGATCACTTTCTTCAAGTTGTTAATGTTTGAGGCTAAACTTTAAGGAGGGAAAGTGGAAAATGTGATGAAAGAACTGATGCAAGCTGCAGTAGTTACTCCTGTCTGCAAAAAGCATTCTGCAGAAACCCTCAACTACTCCAAGTCCTCAATTTGTTGCTGCTCCCATGCTCACACCGGGAAAAAATAAAATGCTTTAGGTTGCAAAATTACAAATGCAGCAGTTGCCTTAAGGCCACATCTCACAACGAAAGCAGAAATGTAGTGGTGGCAAGAAATGCACAAGTAGCCAAAGAAATTGTAAGCCACAGGCTGACAGACATAGAGTTGTCCTACAGGTGGCACAAATTGAGTCATGCATGTCAGAGGTTACTTGGTTCTGACTGCTACTTGGTTCTAATGCAAACGCAATACATATGGGCAAAAGGCATGTTTTTTTTAAAAGAACTGCCTGTCTTTTAACCATGATGTCACCTTTGGCCACATCTGGATACACTATTTGACTAATATCTAAAATTGAATTGTTTTTAAGAACTCCTTCTTTACTCTGAAAACACACTGAAGTAAGTTATCTAGTTAATGTCAGCTTTGCTCATATTTCATGTGCAACGTTTATTTTTGAGTTTGTATTAAAAATCACATTAATTTATCTTGTAGCTATAATGTTGTTTTGGGTTTAATGATAAATAATAATTATGAATCAAAATTAAAACGGACGATAACTAGTACAGGTATTTTTGTACTTTTACTTGAGTAGGTTTCTCAAATGGCAATTTTTACTGTTACATTGCCAAGTCTATTAACATAATTATCCCTCATCCATCAGTCTTCATTAATTTCCTGTTAAAGTAGCAGGCTGACACCCAGTAGCCCTGTGAACCTTACCTGTACAAAAATGATCAGTTTAACTCTTAAACGTATAAAAATTATCATTAATGGCCTTGAATGTAAGGTACAAGCACAAATAAATGACTAAATAATTGACTACAGAGCAGGGACTTAAAGGACCACTTAAAGCTACCTAATCAGACTGAGGCAACCTGTGTTTATGCATAACACTTCACAACAAGTGCACAATGCAATAAATAAAAAAGAAAGCCAAATGTAAGATGATCATCATGCAAAAACGCACAGCGCACAGAGAAGAGCAAATACATAATCACCAAACAGACACAGTCATTTAAACTCTCATCATTCTAACATTTCGAAATGTTTTGTACATCCCCTCCCCTCTGTGCACTCCTCCTACTTCCTGTCATTAAGAAGGCTACAAAATGAGAGCTTTTTTCGAGGACTCTGACGCCTGTGGTAGTGAAGATGAACCTCTGTTTGCAGATTGACGTCATCAGCAGCATCAGATGCAGAAAGGCCAGAAAGAAGGCCACCCAGAGAGCCACAGTAGCCGCTTTGTTTGCTTGATTTCAACGTGTCTTGGTGTACTAATGGACTACTGCTTATCTCAGCCTCAGCCAATAGACCTTTAACAGCAACTTGTGTGTAAATATACTGACTGATGACTCAGATAAGAATGTGTCCCTCGCTGCGGTGGCCTTGGTAAGGAAATTGAACCTTGATGAACATGGGATCCTTTACTCTGGTTCCATAGGGTAGTCAGAGAACTCAGAACAGGGATAACTACATTTGTGTACAAGTGTGTGTGCATGTGCATGTGTGTATTACCTACAGTATGATCTCACTGCTTATTCTATGAACACAAACAATTCTGGCTGGTCATCTGTAACACAGGGTCCAATGTACTGTCCTTGCCAGATTTAATTAACATTTTGATTAAATTTACCTCACCTTCAAAAACCTGCAAGGGCACAGAGACTAGGGGAGAATGAAAAGTATTTTTTCCTCTGTTACTTTCTTTTATAACTATCACTTTGATTAATTTTCTCATCTGAGTTATTCTCATAAGGAGAGAAATGTTTCCTTGTTTTGTGACCTTCCTGGTGCTTTGTGTTTTATGTGCTTTTATCTGTTTTTTCCAACAGCTCTTCTGTTACGGGTCTGTGATCATCAAGATGAAAATTAACTCAGCGAGTCAGAGGGGAGACATTTCACCTGCGCATTAGCAAACTTCATTATGCTTTGCAGCACTTGAGAAAATTATATTTTTTCATAAATCAGACCTCTTCTCTTCTAATCAGCATCCAATTAAACAATGAACTTAGGGTGATATTGTGATTGTGTCACTTCTAATCTCAACGTCTTCAGGGTGAAATGTTCGCTTGCTGTTTAAAGGCTAAACATATAAATATCTATCCAAATAAAAATAAGCTGTGGTTACAATTAAGAGGCAAGGGGAAGGAGAGGGGCTCTGCGTCCACCACAAGACGTATGTGTCAGTTGTATCGGAGGTGTGTGTAGAGAAGGTTTAAGATTCAGGTAATTGTACAGCTACTGACGAAATGCTATAATTTTCAATTTCAGTCTCTTTGGATCCCTTTTTATGTTTGACAGAGAGACAGAGTTTTTCATTTAACAAAAAATTGCCACTTTGATAAAGTCCATGCTGGTACACATTTTTGCGACCGACACAACTACACCAACACGTCTGGCACTCTCGAACCTTCTTCATGTATGGACAAATTGCTTGTGTTGAAAGGAGTTTCAATGAATGCAATTCTAATTTTAGCCAATCAATCAGCTGCCGTTTCTGCTTCTACTCCTACAGAGATAATTGCCTCAATTCAACAATTTGGTCATGATATGCAAATGGAGACCGCAAAAAATAAACCCTAGGTTGTAAATACTACAAATGATCTTTCCCTTTCCTTCCTGTTTCTCTCTATGTATGGTGTGACTGTACAAAGTCTGTACTTGTCAGATTCTACTCTGCACATTTTTAGGACACTTTAGTTTTCCCATTTTCTCTGTATTTCTTTGCCACACTCCCAATCTCCTCTCTGTCAGGCCCAAATGGCTCTGTCTCCCAGCATCTCTCCTTTCAATTTCCTTCCCTTATTCATCCCCTCATCCTGCTGCTGTCTCTCTCCCAGCTGGCTCTTGGCCTCGGCCCAGGTGGGCTCTTTGCCTCGGAGAATCACGATGGCCTGCATCACTGTCTGCACCAGTGCTGAGGGGCAGCCATGGGACTTGATCTTTGTCATGTTCGTTTTATTCAAGACTCTCCTTAGCAAACAAGTGAGAATGGAACATAGGTGACTGGATGACAACAGAGTTTACTTCCTCATGAGTCACATTTTATATTGATTTTTTTTTCTGGTAAAAGGAGGGTCAAACACCCAACCTAACAAAATTCAGCTGCTAACTCTTTACATTTTGACCTCTTTAACTTCTGAAGAGAACAGGTTTTGTCAACTGCAGGGAAATGCTTTTGCCATTCACAAATCCATCCATAAGATTTTTCTCTCTGAATGCGGAGATGATTCTCCTTCACAAAGTTACAAAGACTCACAGATTTCCCTTGCCCTTGCTATACCTGTCAAAGAGAAAATATTGAATTTCTCTGCTTTTTGTCAAAACTTGGCAACATTGAATATATTTACAAACGTTTTTTGAGCTTCTCTACATGAGCCACCATGCTTCCCTCAACTGAGGAGGCAGGAATTATGAAGTATGGAAAATGTGGTTCCATCTTGTGCTTTTAAATCACCGACATGGTTAACCAATTTCATATTCAACAACAAATAACACTAAAAAAGTCCAGCCAGGCTAGCAGCCTTGAGTTCACACTATGACAAAATCTAAATTTGAAATTAATAAGCTAACATGCTACTATGGCAGTATTGACATACTCATGTTTAGTATTTGGAATGTTTATTGTGTTTACTACCATAGCTTCATGTGCTAACATTTGCTATCCAGCATTTATCACAGAGAGGCTAGTATTGCAAGTATGTGATTAAGAATCAAAATATTGAGCATATTAAAGTTTGGGCACGATGAAGGTGTTGAATAAAAAGCTAAAGGAGTACAAAAATTATTTCAGTTTATTCTGTGTATGTATACATCCAGGCATCAACTGCATTGTTGTGATAAAGGAGAAGTCAGAGGATCATCACAATCATTCATATTGTGTTAAAAGCAAAGTTGCAGTTTACCTCAGATGTTCAATGGTGTGTTTGATAAAAAGTAGGATAGTTGAACAGGTAGAATCGGAGGCTTACCTTCTGCTGCTTGTCCACCTCCATCCTCTGTTGTTCTGTGACTGACAGATACTCCTCACACTCAATCTCAGTCACCTGCTTCTTGGCCTCCTTCAGCTCTACAGACATGACCTCCACCTTCTCTTGTGTGTGACTGATCTTGGATTTTTCGCATTTTGCTGTCTACAGCCTGGACGGACACACACATACACACACAAAATCAGATGAGTGACACAGTGATTATAACAGAGACAGGTGTTTAGTGAATTGAATAGAGCAATTTATCTACAGAGGAAGATAAGTAGGAGTCAGACAGGTTACGACTGTAAAGTGACTGAAGAAAGAACTCAAACAGCAGAGGGCCAGAGAAAAGAGACTTCAAGAAGTTTTTTTTTTGTAATTTTTTCTCCATTCTTTATCCTTCAGAGTTTGACAAAAGGTCAACACATCAGTGTTGGAAATTAACTTTTTTCTTTCACCAGCCAATGTTACTGCTTATCTCATCCAATCCACAACTTTCTTATCTTATCCATTTTGTCTCCTGTTTTGCTGCTTTAACCACAAAGCCTTGACTAACAGTTAAACTGGTCTTGCTGGGCTCAATGAGCAGCTCCCCTTTCTGCTGTTGTTGCCTTCGGGGTCACTAAGCTCAGATGATTGACTAGTAATGACTTGACTTGTTGTTGTCCTGGCTCTCAGAGTCATCAGCCAACTGGATTTCTCCCAGTGCTCTTGATGGCCAGTCTGATTATTGAGTTGACCTTTTCATGGAACAATTCACTGTTTATTAAATTCTCCTTTTATTTACCCACAACTGTGGCTGTTGGGTTGATTAAATTCACTCACAGCTGCAGGAAATCACCAGAATTTGGCAGGTGGTGGGTGCTAATATCAAACCACGCATCCTATTATCTGCAAATTATAAATAACATTAACACCTATATTTACCAGGTAAGTAAAGTTTGGTTGAGCTCCAGTCGGAAATAACCGAAATAACTTCCTTTTAGAGAGGCAGTCTGTTTCATTGTTGGAAATCCTTTGACTAGTAAAAAGTGAAATTGGCCTAGTTACCTCTAAATCAATCCATCATCCTTTCTAGCACCACTGACAGGTCCACTTGATGCTGGTTTTAAAAAACTGGCGTAAAAATGAGTGTGTGTAGAAATACTGTTCATGGCAAACTGATGTGAAGAATCAGGGGCCTTGTTGCTACAAACAACAGTTTGGCAAACAGTGGCATGTAAAAATGGTAAATTATTGGTCACTTGGGTTAACTCTAACAAATGGAAATTCCCCAAACTAATTGTGAAATAAAAATATGCCTATTCTTACTAAATGAACATTAGTATAACTTTCTGCAAAGAGCATATTAACTTACAGTAAGCCAATATAAAAAAAACCAAAACAAAACAGAAGGCTGCTGCTCTCTGACATTGCAAGACAGCCAAAGCTAAATAAAGTGTTGAGAAAAAGGTTACAAAACCCTCATTTGAAATAAAGTCTAGTCCAGAGGCTTGCAAATGCAATTATAGTCAGGTCATGTTTAATGGGCTCAAAAATGAAAGCCTCCTGATGTGGAAAGCTAAAAAAAGCTCTGTTCCTGTTCAGCCATGTTCACGTCACTGCCTTCATTCCAGACAGAAATCCTCTTCCCTCTCTTTTTTCCATTCCAGGGCTGGTGCACTCACAGGTTGGCTAGCCTCAAGGCTCTGATGGGCCAGATGCATTTCGTGGGGCTCTTAAAGGCCTCATCGTGTCAGACGAACCCCGAAGAGACTCTAGTCACACTGATATTGGAAACATCAAAAAAAGCAGCTAGTAAACCTCAGGACATGAAGAGGATGTGTTTTGGCCTCACACAGAATCAGTCTGGTGCAGTAGACTAGCACTTGGTGAGTAGCAAATAGGGATAACGAATCTCATTATAACCCTGTGAACACAAAGTCTGTCAAATGGCACAGGTAAGGACAGCGCTCGTGGTCAAGGACGCTTACAGAAGTACGACAATCTGCCCTGCGGTAAGTAAGATCTCACAAGGGAGTAAAAGTCTCAGCTAGCCTTAAGAAGCAGAACCCAAAAGAACTACCTAAAATTACAGTGACAGTATGCAGTCCGCTCAAGACCCACAGTGTGAGTCAGTGAGTTTAGCTGGTTAATTGGTGTAGCAGGGCTCCCTGAGCTCTAGAAGTGTGATATGGATCCTGCTAGCAGCTAGCGGTCAGAGGGCCAGCACGCCTCGTCACACAGAGAATGGTGATTAGCTTTGGGTAATGGTGCCTGCTAGCCCAATTAGCAGCATTATGTGTGACCACTACCCTATGCCACTAATTACAACCAGGACGTGAGTGTGAGTGAGAGGATCAGAAAAAGACGGATCGGAACGGAAACAAATCGTGTGGATGTATGAGTGTGAAACCAGGAAAGAGAGAGAATGAATAAAAAATGCCGGTGCTTATGCGCGTATCTGTGTGCACGTGTGTGTGTGTGGAGGCAGCTGACCTTTCTCTGCCACAGCATCCACCCTGTCATTTCCAATTACAGTGAGCCTCAGGTCTTTGCTACAGCATCACCCAGCTTACTAGACCTCATTTGCTCGACACCGAGCGTCAATCAGCCATTAATACACTGCTTCATGGGGAGACACGACCCACTGTCCTCACTGTAATATTGGGGAGCTGCTGAGAAGAACTGTAGGGCATAATTACATGTATCTGAGGGTTGTAAGAATACCAGTGTATTTCAATTGTATTCTTTTTTTTTTAACATCATTAAAAGCACATTACTATTACAGTGGACGCAATGAACCACATGCACACAAGAGCAAAATTAAGGACCAGAGCTCTAAACACAGAAATGTTGTAAAGGCAAAATGGATTTTTAAATGTAGAGGCAGCAAAGCATTCAATGAACCACTGTTTCCACTTAAAAACTTGTTATGTTTTATGCAGTGTTGAACACAGACATGTTGCAGTTGCAGTGCATGTTAAATTTTACCAAAGTCCACAGAAAACACTGCCTCACACTGCAGTTTCTTCCTCCCTATTTATTGAATAAAAACTAGGGAAGGAAATTACTTAAAAAATAAATAAAATTAATGAAACTTAAGTTTGATTTATATTTGTTTAAACCAATCAGTTAACAGTAATTGTGGGTCGTTGTCTACTGCAGCAACTAACATGCACACAGTTATAATTGCAGTGAAAACTCTTTCACATCCATTCTTCTTTCCTGATTATGCCTTTTTAAACTTTACACACAGAAAATAAATTCAATTTACTAAGAACATGCACTAACTTAAATGCACAACTGGTATAAATGAATTCTTTGAACAAATAATTGCAGTACATGATTTGCTGCTGATGTTATGTGAGGTGGCAGACATCATTCATCCTCCTTCTACACAAGCAGAGAAAAAGTGCTTTTTTCTTTTTTTTTTTTTTTTACTTCTGTTATGATTAGAGTTGTTTACTTGTGAGAAGACTTCTTACCAGGTTATAAAAGTACCGCTCAGTATATGAGAAATATACAATACCTGCATGTAATCCCCTGTTGTTAAGGCAACAATTCACATACAGCTCATGAAGGGAAGCTGAAGAGTGCCATTAAGTGCTGAGGCTCTTCAGCTTAGTAGCACTGCAGTGTGATTCATACTGTGCTCCTTTTTTATAAGCCTGTGTGTCTACGGCTTGGAAGTTGGTGTATATGCACAGTAAGTACCTTGCCAAATACATTAGTAAATGAAATTTTCTGCTCTAATTATGGTTGTACAAGCAGGGCTATTCATCTGTGTTAATGTACTCATTGAGGACTGCAGGTCAGAACAGTTTGAAATGAGGGAGAACAGGATTCTCAAAGAGAGGAGAGGGTAAGAGAGAAAAAAGGTAGAGGCAGAGAAATGCTGTTCATCAGCATTAATTAAAAACAAAGATGGGAGATGATAGAAATTTGTTGATATTTTCAATTTATCTCATTTTACATGTACTATTGTATGGAACTGAGTAAGGATTTGATGAAGTTAATTATATTTTGAGAGTTTGTTGCATCATGATTCCATTCCATGATTCCCTATAGCTTTTAGGTGCAATGGAATGTATTAGTCATTTATTTGTGTTTGGAATTAGTGTTTTAAGCAATAAAATCACAGCATTAATCACACTTTTTGTGCAAACACTATTTGTAATTCTGTGCAACACTGTAAATCACATCCTTGCATCCCCATATGATACTTGGCCAAATAACAACATCGCAGGATCAAAAGAGCACAGCTAAGAAATGTAAACTAAGTACTTTATAGTCTTGGCTGGTGTAGCTACACTGGCAACACACAGTCATCACTGTGTCGACAGAAACCGCAAGTTCTGCTGTTTGTTAAGAGCTGCCCTTGAATTATATTTTTGTTTATTCTAGAAAAGCTGTCTGAATCGACTCAAAACTTCCACCCACAACAGATCAACAGGCCCACAGAAAAAATGACTACAGGAAATTTATACACAAAACCATCTGGACGGCTTGCAGTGCTTACAGTAAGCAAAAACAAAAGATATGGTGGGTGACAGAGTTCGGCAGGGGTGGGGCCTAATGGGAGGGAAACAAAAAACTTTACATATAATATGTAAGAACCCACCCTGGGATGAGGGGCTGTTGCAGCACCCTCAGCTCTTCCTGTGGCTGGTGATTGGCCTGTCTCCATGAGTGGAATCATCTCAGCTGTGTCTTACAGGCCTGGCACATCAAGCAATGCAGCGAATGCAGTAATTGTTAATCTGCCTGATTTGCTCTTTTTACTGGAAAATTTGAAAATTAATTTTGGAGCGTTGGTAGGTGCATGGGGGAGGGGGTTGGGCAGAGCAGAACAGTACTGAACCTACCTGATAGCTCTCCCTCTGAGCTCAAACAGAGAGCTGTGAGGAAGATTGTTGCTGACTTGCTCTCTCAGGAGTCATGTGTCTCCATCAGCTTGTCTTCCCTGGCACACTCTGACAGAGCATTGCACACCTGAAGAGAACAGAAACATATTTTCCTATAATATGTTTCTGTATTAATGAAATTTCTAAAGCTCCTGTGAGACTCACTAAAAGCTTGTCGCAATCTTTAACCAGCTATTAAATGTAACTGATAACAGCTCTGGCTGTTAGCTGCTGATTGACCTAATGGTAAAAAAAGCACTGTGTATAATCTAAGCTGTAAAGCATTCTGGCAAATAATATCTAGCTCACCGTGACAAGATGAGTCACACCTGTGCCTATTCATTTTTGGCAATTAGCACCGTTTGCTGCTTCTAGTTCAAGGCTTCCTGCAAAAATTGTGAAGAGGATTTAATGATTCTACTTCCCATAGCTTGTCATACTGTGCAATTATTTGCTATTTACTTAACGCTTTAATTTTTGTCAATATTTTGTCATGTATATTTTGAGTTTCCCATAGGGACTGGCTTGTTGCATGTAACAAGAGCGCTCTCCATTGGGAGCCTGTGGACTGCTGTCCCTGTGGCAGCTTTGGTTGCTATGAGCTTGGCTAAAATACTTAAATCTGGTTGGTTTTGTTGGTAAATGTGTCATGCCTGCAGGTGCCTTCTTTTAGAAATATGCCAAAACTCAATATCAAATGGTTTTGTGATCATTACTGCATGTTGTTAAACAGGAGTCACAATGTTATTGCTGTATTTGCTAGCTTGCCCATAGCTCAGTAAGAAATCCTTTGGCATTTCTCGCTAACCAGTAGCTACAGTATTAATGTCTTTGTTTTATCAATTTCTGGTGAGAGACCTGTCATGAATCCGCTGTACTCAGAAATAACGGCTGATGGAGTCAAAAAGTGACAGGCTTTGTATGATTTCTCACACAAATATTAATGCAAGAAGAAGTGCTACATAAATATGAAGTCCAACATAAGGTGGAGTTCTTTAAAGTATGTTTAACATTTCCACATTAAAATGTCTTAAAACTACAATGTCTTTCTTCATTTATACATAAATGAACTGTGCACTTATGTTATTCCAGATGTTTCCAACAGTGTTCAAACCCACATAAATCTGTTTTCTTCTGACCTGTTAACTGCCTCTAAAATGTTTTATTAAATTAAATCTTGCATATAAATCAGAACTGCTATCAAAAGCCTCAAGCCTGATTTAGTTTTAAGTACAGTCTATTATTGCAGTGTCGGATCCTGTTGAATTGTGGGATTTTCATACAGTCTTTTTAGTGTAAATTTGGCAGACCTGTTAATATAGATCATCTGACAGTTATTTGAAGACCGAATGGACAATAGGGGTATTTTGCGATCAATATTTTTAGTCTTACTCAAATTTTGATAGTAGAAGAGTAGAGACACTGTTGTGGCCAAAAGCCATCCTCTCTGTTTGAATTTACATCTGTAAGAACTTTTAAGTATTCTTGTGGCAAAGGCTTGTCGGGTCATACTGTTGAAGAGTCAATCTAAATCAATATAAAATTTATGCTGCCACATAAACTGAGGTTCATGGTTAAAAAAACAAAATACGATAGCGACAAAAAACTGGGAATGTGAAAAACAAACCTGACATCATCTGTGTGTTTGACTGATGGATATTTACAGTCACTTTACAGATATTAAACTTTTTGATACTTTTTTACCTCATAAAAAAGACAATATTTTAAATGGCCAAGTTTCAAATGATATAACTGCCTCCTCTTGTATCAAGGTAAGGACGGAAAAATCGTCCTCTTTAATGTGACCAACTGAAGAGGGTGCAAGGCACGAACTGTAAAAAGGCAGAGGTGTTTCATTGAAGTGGTAATTAAGGTCATCGGGTCATGAGCCTTCTTTATCGTGTTTTCAGCAAATAATTAAGGAAGTCATTAACTACAAATAAAGGTCTTGGTCTTTTAGATTGATGAAAAATTCTTTTTGTAGGCTTTGGAGTAGACAGTTGCACCTCGAACCAGTTGGGAAAATCTGAGTTTAACTTCATCCTGCAATGTATTCGGTCTCTAACTGATCTGGTTCAGCTTGTCACCTTTAATATTAGCAGAGTCTGGCTGGATGAGGTGGTGTACTTCTCTGTTGTGAGGAGTTTGGAAGTGCAGCCTTGTGTTCAGTCCACCTTTCCTGGATAAATACAAGCTGGAGATTAATAAATACGAATTACCTCTGCCCTCACATTTAAAATGACTTTAAAAATGAAAATGTCACTTTGTTAATATTGGAGTCTTGAACTCAGATGCAGATAGAAGGGATCTACTTTTAGGGTGGAACCAAA
>JAQNCA010000019.1:5000329-5012926 GCA_029783725.1 Acanthurus tractus | reverse complement strand
AAAATGTCACTTTGTTAATATTGGAGTCTTGAACTCAGATGCAGATAGAAGGGATCTACTTTTAGGGTGGAACCAAATATGAAATGACAGCAAATAACTGTGACAAATGGCGTCTGTGTAAAGTGTTTCATTTATTGGAGATCAGCAACATAAGGCCGGCAGTCTGAGATAATTAATATTTAATGTTCAGACAGTCACAGCAATATAATTCACTACAATTATGCACAAATGAACTTCTCTTAGACGATCTGAGGCACAACAATCTCTATCGCTCTGATATATTGTGATGACTTCACTCTCTATTGAAAGAGCTATTGCAGTCCAATATGCAGGGAAATGGCAGCAGCATGAAGAATGTGCAATTGGAGCCGTGGTCTGTAACCGAAGACTGATGGAAGCTATATGAGCCAATGGTTTGATCTAATCTTATTTCATTTCCGCCTTTGGTTCCAGTTTTCCTTGTTTTAATTTCTTGAAGGTTAGGGTGATTTCCTCAGCAGAAAGCATCAGACATAGTTATGTTCTTTCTCATACATCAGTGTGTGTGCAACACTGATGTAGAACAAGGGGATATGTGTGTGTGTGTGTGTGTGTGTGTGTGTGTGTGTGTGTGTGTGTGTTTTCACCTTGTCTGAACTTCTGTTTGCCATGTTTGGTGGCTTCCACCCGGCCTGCCTGGTACTCGGATTAAGGCAGCCATCTTAGACAGACTCCTACTGCAACACTGAGGGTAGGATACAGATTTACATACATATAACTAAAAACACACTTAGTGCCATTTCAGACCACATCGGGTGTTGCGGTGAACACTACAGGTTTGAGGTTAAACTCTCTTTTGACAAGCTTGATGAGCTGTTCTTCAGCACAACATTCAGTTTCCCTCTTCTAAAGGTGTTTCAGTATTCTGCTGCAAGACTGCTCTTTGGTTTTTTGTATTTATTACTTTTTGAGCAACTGCCGGCAGTCTGCACAGCCTAATCCAACCACTCGTGATAAAATGAAGGGGAGAACTTCTGCCGCAACACCTGATTTGGTCTGAAACGGTCCTTAAACACAGACACAACAAGCGTGCCATTGAAAGCATGGATAGAAAACTAAACACTTGCACACTGACTCATGTTTATGCCCAGGAATATTTTCCAAGAAATTTTCAATGTGTCTTTCTGCCAGTCATGCTGTGATTCAAGACTGAACACTTATGGAGCAGAAAATACTTCTGGAACTTATTCACAGCTTCGAGCGTGGACAACGATAATGGCTTTTTAAGAAAGGCAGCTTGCAAAACTGACAGAAGGATGATACCGACAGAGGATCATTTTGCATGTGATAAAAACAAACAGTTCTGACTACCTGTCACCAATCTTTCACTCTTGGCCTCAGTTCTTATTTTTGTCAGAAGTGTTAATGGAAATTGACACCAACGCAATCCCACAACACCCGCAGCTATGTACGAACTAAATGTGCGAAAACACATATGCACTGTACACAAAGAACATTGACGGAGTGTTGATCCATGTTGTTTCTATAGTAATGTAGTGCTATCGATTTGCAGTGGCATGTGGTAAAGTGGCACATTGACAGCAGTGTGTAGAGAGCAGAGTCTGGTGCAGAGAGGCCATTCTCTCTCTCAGCTCAGGGGAGCTTTTAGCTGCGCCTCATGCTGTGTTTTTCAAAGGAGTTTCAAACTGGGCTAGAATCATAAAACTGGCGAAGGGTGAACACAGCAAAGACACACCAGAGTACAGCAGATGAGGACCTCTTTTATTGATTGTGGTAATGTACTAGATTGACTGGAGATAATGTGACGGCTGGAATTAATGCTGTGGGTTGATGCATCAGGAGACTTTTATGCACTGTGCCCACTTAAATGTGTATGAGTGTGTGTGTGTGCAGATGCGTGTTTTGGATTTTCAGCAGGACTGTGTTCGATGGTGTCCCCGAAGAGATCCAGATTCATGAGCGCTACGCCAGATGTTATGTTGTGGTCTTCTTCTTGAGATCCTTCATGTGCCTCATCATAGACACAAGACTCATACAGGAAAAATCGCCTGACACACTCACACACTCACACACACACACACACAGAAATAAACACATTGATATCTCCTGCTATATTCATCAATCTGTCAGCCAAGATAATACAATAGATTGATTATTAAGCCACAGTCTGTTCTCCAATCCATCATCTTATCTGTGAGGCATCTTTACACCATGACATCACCGTGTGTGCAATAACAAATGTTCCAAATATTGGTGGTTGTTTGTTTGGACGGATACTGTAGAGCAAGAGCTTACAGAGCGAGCCGAGTTTCTTCCTCAGCAAAGCAAAAGGCAACAACCTTCATGTGAGCATTATATACAAACAGGTCTGAGAAAACCCTGAATACAAAGATCAGCCAGTGTATACACAACAGAAGTGTCTGTATGATATAGATGATGCTCCCATATGGCAGTGAAAATATTTTTGACTCATGCACTTACACACATGCACACACACGCACACACACACACACAATTCCCAATTTTTCAACTGTACTTGGGAATTCCTTTGTGTCTTTTTTTTTTAAGTCTTTTAATGTATCTATTTCTCTCTATTTTCACTTATTGTTTAAATGGTTACTCAAGAAAAATAAACCAAGTGTCATAACCCGTCAGATTCTCTTTTCATATTTATGTTATGCATCTTTCCTTGCGTTTTCTGTTTTATTTTGGTTTACACCGCCTTGTCTTGTCTCAGATCCCACGTCCTGTCAAGTTTCCCTCCTGTGTGATTGCTTGCTCCGCCTTAATGTGTTTCACCTGTGTCTCATTGTCTTTTCTGTCTTTGAGTATTTAAGTCCTTGTCTTCTTCTCCTTTGTTGTCAGATTGTCTGTTTTTGCTCCTCAGTTCTGTGCCTGCCTCACTGTGCTTCTTGTGTTTCCCCAGTTTGTTGTTTTATTCATTTTTGTATTTTGTTAGTTTTTGTATTTTCTTTAGTAGCTCCCCTGGTTTTTGTTTGCTTATCTTTTTTTTTTTTTTTTTTTTTATTTTTAACAGAAAGCTGGCCTTTTGTTTCTTTACTTCCTGAGTTGGTGTTTTTGCTTTTGTATCTGTTTTTGTAAACTTGACACTAAGAAACCATCATCAGCTCAAGAAATACGTGGGAGGTCTTGAACTATTTAACTCAAAGTTTTAAAATAATGACACGAGACATCAGCAAACTCTAAACAGCACACTGTTGTTTATATTCTCATTGATTACTCATTGCTATGTAGGAGTCACTTTTTGATCCTGATCTGCTTTTACTTTGTGCATGACTAAAAAAATCTTTTCCACCTACACAGAAAAACAAACTTGACAGTAGAATTTATTTGGGCAATCAGGGTGAATACAGGGCATTTTAATTAGCATGGGCTGAAGTTCTCTTCAGCAACCCTGCTCCTAATTTAGGCTAATAAAGTGGGATTATATTTGCATCAAGATCTTGCCACGTGCAGCTTGAAATATATTTGCACAACATTAAAATTTAAGTAGAATGCTAGAAAATATAATAATAAAAAAGAGGAAGCAGATGCATCAGTAATATGGCACTGAGATAAAAAAAATCCCTAAGAGGATTATGTCAACTTATCACCTCAACACAAACAAACACAAATCAAGAAAAATGCCATATCACTTTTATAACAGGCAACTGAAAATGACAATCAAAGAACAAATAAACAACTTATATTTGCAATAAAACAACTGAAGAAGAGAAAATTACTTGATTATCATCAAAAAGGACAAAAAACTAGTCAAACAGGTGCTATTACAACTTTCGGCCATGCATGCAAAAAACAACCCTTCAACAAGTCGTTTGGTGTCAGGAAATTAGTGCCGTAGTGAATGTGACCTCTTGTATTTCAAATCTTCTATAAAGGTTTGAATTTTTGTCGTCATATTTTATAATGTCATTTACGCCCGTCCCTTCCCTGAGTTTGACTGTGGAATTGTGTGTCTTTTTGCAGTCAGATACAGTACATTACAGTGCAATCATAAGCTCATATCCACCTCTAATCCTAAAAGTTAAAAAAAAATTAACCTAAATGCTCCACTTGCAGATAAACAGCTCCTGATCATAGCAGAATCTGATGTGAATTTGTCCTTAAATAGATCCAGTCTGACCCCGTCTCTCAAAGGTACTGGAGATCATCATCTCCAGCTTTCTGTTGGCGTCTGTCCCTCTGCCCGTCCAACCCAAACCCACACAATACTTTAAGCCTGAAATGCCTCATGTTGAAATGCCAATTTCTGGATTCTGTTGTCAACATAATGAACAAAACTACTCAGTGCTGCCCTACTGCAAATACAACAGTAAATTATATTGTTTGATGGTTTAAGATATTCATAAGCTGGGAGAACACATCTGAGTAGTGAAAGTTTACAGTCCAGTTTGATAAACAATCTGACATTTACAAAGAATCAATCATCTGTTAAGCTGATAAAAAGAAACTAATGTCAGCCACATGATTGTGTGGATTTAGTCAAAAGATATTCCATAAAAACATTAACCTAGTTCTGATTTAGTCTCTACATGCTGATCAATAACACTATTTTCCGTGGAAACTCTACCATGAATGTCATGCTCATATCAAAATGTCTTTATGCATTATAACAGGGATAATCTCTATAAAGAGATATGCACATTAGTGCTGAATCTCTAGGCAAGGGAAAGGATTTTGAGTATTGGAAGCATTCTGACTTTTGTTTGTAGTCCCAGCGATATTGACCAATCATATTTGAGTACATTGAGTTGGCCTTGGTTACTATTTGGCAAACAGTTTGTGTGAAGAGCAAAAGACGTTGAAGGCGCTGGTCCAAAAGCAAACTCTGAACTGACTGGCTTCTATCTAACAACGATTTATTTTGTACTTGGTTTATTTAATTTATTTGCAATCATATGCAGATATCTGTTTAAAGAGATCAGCCAAAATGTGGAGCTGTTGTCAAGTTAGAGGAACAATTTGCTAATCAGCCTGGAACAGTGAGCGGTGCATGGAAGAGGATGTCTTGGCCTGGATTCAGTTATCCAGTTATCTGCTTGCTACACTGGAAACCCTAAAACACTGGCTGTTATCCGAGATTATTGGAGGGGCAGAAAATGTGTAATCTGTGCAAATAGAGTGGATAATAACTAGGATATTACTTGTAAAATAAAAGGGGACTGCAGCAATCACAGAGTATTGATATTTAAATGTTTAGCTGATAATATCACCAAATCCGCAAGGACAAGCAAGTGGAAGGAGCAGAATACAACTTGATTGATTGAGTAAGTAAAAGAGAAAAGCTACACAAAGTAAGGGAGATGAGACAGAGATGCTGGTGACCTGAGGCACTAATGGCTCGGGTGTCGTGATGGTGTTTTTGGTATTAGGGAAGAGTGAGTCAGAGAACAGCAGGATTTGCGTCATCTCAGCATCAAAAATATACAAAGAATAGAGTTTTCATTTTCATTTATTGTCTTATCCAACTGTTTTCAGCTCAGGTTTTGACTCTTCAGACCACACACTGCCCCCACAGAGCAGGGGTTCATGCATTCCCTTCACTTACATGTCGTAGACAAAAAGTTATAAAAGTCATTTAAATAATTTTTTTTTGTCTAAAGTTCTTTAGATTTTGTTTGTGCTGTGGTGTAAAAATATAGAAAAACATAAACTACAAAACTAAACTACGATTGAACAGCAAATTATAATAACGGATTTAGAATGTCTAGAAGTGGATATGTTTTTTGAAAATTCTAGTTTAATGAGGAAAAGTGGACAAAGCCAACCTGAAAAATCAGATAAAACTTGGTGAAACTGACCCTAAAAAGGTAAATTAGTTAAGTTTTTTACAGTTCTGCCTTGCTTTTCACAGGGACAGCCAGCAAAATGAGATGGTATCTTTGTATGCTAGGGTAGACTTCAGTTCAAAAACCATTTCAGAAAATACAGTGATTACTGAAATGGAGTAATTTCCTATCATTTTTGAAATTCAGGTTTACAAGAAAACCTTCAAATAATTGTGTTCAGATGAAATGACTTGAATAAGAAAAAAACTGAGATCGGATTGAGCTTTGAGATGTTTTCTTTTTCTGGGAAAATTTCTAAGGTAATGTACAATATGTGCATCACAGATGTGTATTATCCATATATTATATCATTATGTGTTATTGTGTGAGACACTTTGCTACAAGGTTAAAGAGGTGGTGTACCTTGGTTGGAGCGGGAAGAAAACAAGCCGGAACATCATGATACAGTCTCAGGTGGCCTGAGTCAGAATCTCTCCAAAGGCCCTCACCTCCTCCTCTGACCTCTGAAGCTTCTGGTTGATTATGGTGCTGCAGATCTGCCTTACTTGAGACTTCTGCATGATGAAAAGACAGCTCCGCTCAATCATCTCGAAAATGATACGGCCATGTTAATAATATCTGAGGATTTCAACATTGTACTGGTCGAAAATAAGAAAGAAAGGCACGGATCAACAGGAAATGCATAAGGGAGTACATACATTAGTGAAAGATGGAGGAGAGTAACAGAGCCATTTTACGTTGTCCACTTCACATAGTAAAGAAGCAAGGCAACTCTATAATTATTTCCTGAGTGCAATATGGCAAAAAAGGCAAATTTATCTTGTTTCTTTGTAGGAGCAGAATAAGTAGGCATGAAAGCAGAAAAGTGAAGAGACGGACAAGAGAACAAATAAGGGGCTGAAAAGCAGGAGTGAGAAAGGAGAGAGCTGGGGACAAGTGGCGGAGGTTAGATGGACCAGGAAAGGTTGAAAGGAGCACAACAACAGAGATGAAAGACTGCCAGAAAATTGAAAAAGACTGAAGGGAGACAAGAGGTGAGCTAGAGAGGGAGTGAGAAATAAGTGGAGAGAGCAAGAAAAGTATGAAAAGCCAAATAAATAAAAAAAAGAAAGAAACAAAGAGAGACCGCAGAGACGAAGGAAACATTTGCAGGCAGCCTTTCAGTCAATCATAATCTCCTGGGTGTTGGATATGAGAGAGAGAGCGCAATTTTGCAGTGGTTATCATTATCATCACGGCTATAATCATAATCAGGGTAATTCCAGTGTGGGGAGATGGAAAGGCGGATGGCAAAGGGTGATGGAGGAGGATAAAATGTCAGATAGGAGGAACAAGGACATTACCAGGTGTAACCATGGTGAAATACGCAGAGACAGAGATACAGTAAGTGGATGAGAGTGAAAGAAGGACAGAGGGAGTAGAGCATAGACAGATTGTCAAAATGAGCTTGAGGCTCTTTTAATTAAATCAGACACTCTCAATTACCAGGTTTACAAAGCCTGTGTTGATAACAATAATTTTCGTTTTGGGGGCAAAACAAAGCATTGGCAACGTAATGAAAGAATAACATAATAAGGATTTTTTGCCAGCTATAGCACAGCAAAAGGGTCTGAAACCCTTTTAGTTCAATGACCCTATGAAAAAACCTTTTTATTACGCTGATTTTAAAGCGGTGTTCTGTTAAGATACCATTATTACTGCTACTACCACTGAAATATGAATACTTGGAATGAGATCAGCTGTCAAAGTATTCATCTGTACTACACACTGTTAAAAATAAACGCTGATAATAAAAAAAGCGCAGCTTAGAAAAAACAGTGCTTAATTGGCACTGGTGAACTTTCAAGGCAACAACACTTTGTGCAATGTAATAAGAAAAAAGTAAAATACTGCATAGTGAGTAAAACAGTATAATTTTCATTCTAACTAGCTTGTAACCTCGTGCCCCTCCTTGTTGAACTAGACGTGAAAATGTGACCTGATCTTTCCTTGGTGAATGTTTTTTTTTTTGTTTTTTCCAGCTAAGGCTCTGATAGTGTTCAGTTTACAAGAGTAAATGTACAGCTCCTTGTGGTGGGTGAAACCAAACTGTGAATCAGTCTCTGAGAGAGTCCTTCAGCGCGGCGTCCTGCGGCTAGAGTTGCCCTCCTCAACAAAAAAATTCAGGAGTCCTTTCTCCTCACTCCTCTTCCCTTTTTTAAGTAAAACTCACTTGCTGCGTAAATGAGTTAAAGCTATAACCCAGTTACACCTCCTGTGTAATGTCAGTGCAACCATGCTTTATAACCTTACAAATACAGCTATTTCAACCAGGGACAGTTACTGACACTGACATTCTTGTTGTATACAGCATGTCAGCGTATGAATCTCAGCCTTCAAGGCAGATTTTATCAATGACATTTTCAACACATGGGACTTGTGATTGTGAGCACTGCATTTCTGATCATTTGACTAACCTCCTCCTTTTGTGCCCCTCACAACTGACTAACATGATAATGTATGTAAATTAATGCAAAACTGGCATTATGGTTTGAATTTGCCAAACCCTTCTGCATGTGATTATTTTTGCAACAGCACAAATGTCAAACAATTAAGTCAGTAAAACTCTCTTTTAAAAAACAATATTTGCAAACAAATCCCCATCACGACAGTAAGCTACTTGAGTTAAAACTTACCTTATTCATACAAATGCTAAACAGACAAAAACAGCATTAAATTAATGAGACATTAAATTGTTTAGTGTCACAAGAAAGTAATTTGTTAGATCAACTAAAGTAAATAACTGCACTTGATTCACAAAGCTAACACAGTTCTGTAAGAAAATCAGTACAGACTGGACCATACGAACCCTCAAAACTCACTATTCAAATAATACTATTTGGAGTTGGAGTTCCTGGAAGCTGCACAAAATATTTATTTTCAGAGACAAATAGAGGCTTTGGAGTTAGATATTAAAATAGGTGTGAGAGTAAAAGCCTGAGAGAGGAGGAGATGGATTGATACGAGGGAAATCATTCAAGCCAGGTGAAATGCATCAAATTGGTGAAGATAAGGGGACAATAAGAGAAATTGAGCTATTAAAAGAGGTGCATGACTTAGAAAAAAAAAGACGGAAGGAAGAGGAGAGAGCGAAGCACTCACAGAGGCTAGAGAGAGAGAGAGATGAATGGACGTGCGGATGAACAGAAGGAAGGAGAGTGGATGAAGGATAGAAAGTTGGAAAAGGCAGAGAGAGGGGAAGGGAGAAAGCAGGTGTAAGATTCATGAAGAGCACTTATCCCGAAATATATATGAGTCCGTGACAGGAAATGAGACAGATGCAGAAAAGAGAGGAGGGAAAAATGGCAGGGAGAGAGCTGCCAGGTTAGAATGACTCTTGCTCAGAGTAGTTGCCTGGGAAAGTTTGGTGGTAATGGTGATGGATGTGGAGGAGCAGGGTGGGGGGCCCATGCTGTGAGGTGGGGGTTGTGGTGACGGATGGTGATGATGGTGATGGTGGTAAAGGTGGTGGAGGTGGTGGGGGTGATGAGTGCCTCCATCATCCCCGGCTCTCTAATAGCCCTTCATCAGAGCTGTCCAGCACTGACGTGACTCAGCCTAATTGCGGCGCCTTGGAGCAACACGTCACTTTTACTCTAATTGTGGCCAAGCCGAGATGGAGGCTATTCAGAGTCGCCACAGATGGAGGCAGATGCTCTCTCACACACACGTACACACACACAAAGGGATGGAGCACATGCACACCCAACACCTGTACCCATTCACCTTTGCATGGCTGCATCTCATGCTGTGAGTGAGGGCGGCCTGTCCTAAGTTATATTTAGCTGATAGGTGTGATGTGTCTGCTAGCCTGTGCATTTGTGAGTGAATTCATGTATGTGTGCGCATGTACATACAAATCGCTGTGTGTATTTTTTAAGTTCTAAGATGAGTGTTTACTCTCCTCATAAAACATTTCCAAAACCATTTTTTAACATTAAAAACTGGGAACTGTTGTTATCTATGCTTCCTAGCACTTCTTCTTTTGTAATGTCTTGTTATTGCTTTACTATATTTGTATATTAAATATTAATTTGGTGTCAAAACAATGCATGAAGCCAACCGACATGAATCGCACTGTTATGGGTTCCCATCAGCATAACAATGTAAAAAATTCACTAAAGAAGCACTCGTTGTCCAAAAAAGGTACGTTTTGGCCCATTTAAGCAGGTGCAACAAAGCCAACGGGACAGTGGCTGACATGTCGGTGTGGTGGCATCATATGTGTGCAAGGCTTGCACCGCTAAAGTAAAACTTTGAACACATTTTTAGAATGAAAATGTTCTTCCTCTGCAAAATATGATAAAAAAAAATCTGCCATCCACACACACACACACACACACACACACAAACACACACACACACACACACACACACACACACACACACACAACACCATAGCTGTAACCGGGAAACTGTAGCAAAATGTGTCTATATTCATTTAAGATTACTATAATAAACTTGTAGTTACAGAATTGCAGAAAGGAGATGAGGATGAAGAGAAATAGATGCGCCGAAGACATTAGTGTGGGGATGTTATATCATACGTACACCCTTCATTTCAATTTGAAAACTTAATGTGTTTTGATGGCAGAAACTGTTGCCTGTTGGTTTTTTAAAGTGACATTTTGCAAGCTGTTTAGTCAAAAATGTCTATGATAAGCAGTCAGTAAAGTAACTAAACTGACAAACAGGGAAATGGATGAAAAGATGAGTGGAAAGTGGGATGAGATGAGATGAGACAGGGAGGATAAGAGGGAAGGGATGAAAGCATGACAGGAGAGAGAAAGACAGAAGAGATAAGGGATGAAGGGTGCGAATAGAGAGAGACAGATGAAAGCATGAGGGGGTTACAGGGATGACACGATGAAGTGATAGAGGAAAGGCAGGATGAGAAAAAAGGGAAAGATAACAGGAGTCGAGACAGGAGGGTGAGGAGAGAAAAAGGAAGGGAGAGGAGCTTGATACATTTGAGGATGAGAGAGGAATGAGTAAACTGGGGTGAAAAGCGTAGGAAGACAAGAGCAGGGGATTAGAATAAAACTAACTATCTACACAACCCACAGACAGAAAATATCTAAACATTAAAGTAGAGATAAATCAGTTTGGCATCATTATTGCATATCAACATAATTCTGCAGGAAAACTGTCACATTAAACAAATACAACTTAAAAAAAAATCACAAAAATTAAAAAAATGTTTACCTTTCATGGGTCTTCAATTTAAATTTAAATGTACTACTGGAAATTTTAAACTGGTTGAAGAAACACACATAATTTGTTACTAATGCTTCTAGACGACCTCCAGAAGCAAACAGGCCCATCAGCAGAGGAATTGCTGTTTCTACAATAGTATATAGTTATTCTCAATGCCCTCCACTGGGTTGATTTCCAAACATTAAAGCTGTGTTATGTTGGAGTGCTGAAGATGAACCAAGCTTTCTTTCTTTCATCTCAACAGCAGATATGTCAGTACTTCAGACAGCAGCACAATAACTGGATTATGACATAACACTGCATGCTGACTTCATATTAAGCTATTTTATATCTTGCTATTGGTTTAATATAGTTAAGACATTTAATTGCATTAGGTAATGCTGACAGTTTAGCTGAACCGAATATTAATCAGTGAGGAAGTTAGCTGATAACTGTAGTGTATGAACAGGAACTATAGCGATATACTACTACTGTTTCACTTTAGTGATTACAGTTAATAATTTTAAATATCCAGTAATTGCTACAGTAAATAATGTGTACTTGATCTCTGTGCAATCTGCTCCAAGCTGTTTAAAACAAAAAAATGGCATTAATAATACATGTTATCTTTCTTTTACAAGCTTTGAAAACAACTATACATGAGAGCCAGATCAAGATCTCAATGACAGATGAAAGTGGTGCTCACTCTCATAATTATTCATCACTGCCTTAGGTAATTAAAAAAAGTTGCCTTTTTCCTGACTGAAGTTGGCTTGTCATAGTTTTCCTATGTATGTGCCTGGTAAAAAGAAATATGCTTTATATTAGATGTGCCTGAGCAAACCTGGAAGCAGGTGGCTGACAGGATATATATAGTGTCAGGTTCCCTTACACACAGACTCACACATACACGCATACACCACCTGAGGTCAGGTACACAAGGCCAGACGGTTACTCACTTGGCAGCATAGCACCAGCCCTTTGGCAGCTTATCTTCAAAAAGAGGACCAGATATTGCTCTTGGTGTCCACATAGTGCCTGTAAAACAGTGTCCTGAAAGAGTACAGAGGAAAAGAATTCAATGCATTAAAACCGTGAGAGGTTTTTCAGTTAGTCAAACAAATAAACAGCAGGAAAGTTTTGTAATATTCTCAGCCTGTTGTGCGTTTACAGGTGCTATCAGTGAGATTTTACTCTTTAGTAACATCAGCAACAGCAGCTGTGAGGTTTTTTTTCTGTTCTCTAGTTTATATGTGTTTTAAACTCTAATTTGCAGCACAAAATTAATACCGTCCGAACAGCAGAAAATTAACCAAAGTAACTGAAATGCGTCTTTCAAATTAAAACAGCAAATTTGTTGTTTATTTAGACATCCAGCTGATGCAGAGTAACAAACGTATCCCTTTAACCTGTCTTGTTGTTAATTTACAAGTATTGGTAATAGCAGCTTAATGTGCTGTTTGCAGTACTGCTGAACTTTGCCAGAGCCATACAAATAGAGCACCCCATGTCGAGAGAAAAGTGAAAACCTGAGAAGTTTGAGAGTTTCAGC
>JAQNCA010000019.1:4965395-4979309 GCA_029783725.1 Acanthurus tractus | reverse complement strand
TGGTTTGGAATTTAAATTCAGAGTAAGATGAACCCAAATGTCTTTGTGCTGTTGCTACATAAAAACACAGGTTTAATAGGACAGAACTTTCATAAAACTGATGTAACAGGCCAACTGTCTTTGTGTAGCTGGAGGGAAAACTGTGCCCTCAACAGAAGGTGTGGAGTGCATGTGTGAGTGCATTCTCAATGGCTACTGGGCTCTGTCGCAGTGTCGCCTCTTCACTTCTTCTGTTGGCGGTTTTAATGCACAAAAGAGGAGTGCAGAGGGTCTAGGTTGTGATCTCAGCACTGCATCGCTGCCCCTTGCTGATAACTTTGTCTTGCTGGATTTGTCAGGTGGTGTGTGTATTGGCATGCAGTTGAATTTGAAGAAGGCTGGCTGACAGCTGACATCTTCAAGTTCAAGCACACAATATTTTACCTAAAAATGTTGAATTATCTCTGTCAGTTTGTAGTGACATTGCTTGCCAAAAGAAATGTACATGTCTTGCATATTTGCCAACAAGAGCATGTGTTCACTCTTTTGCATTTCCTTGCAGTCATACAGATGCTGTGGTAGAGGAGACGCTCACCTCTGGCAACACAATTTGGGTAGTGACCAAAAGAATAAGATCATGAATAAAAGCAGCTATAATTTGTTTCCTTCAGAGGATATCTGGGTATACCCTTCAGGCCAAAACAGTACCTACTCAATATCTCAAACACAAAGTGTTTGAACTCTGCAAAGTCGAATCAAAGTCAATGGCGCTGTTGTTATATTCCACAATGGCCCAGCCAAAATTCTCAGCACTGTGCAAGTGTCAGTTTCAGTTTCAAGTTTTGCAGTGAGGGCTGATCTATTAGGCCAGATTAAGAGTCGTCTTTCAAAAGTGTTTGTCAAAATTGCAATTCTGTTCACTCTTTCACAGTTATCAAGGCAGCCCAGTTTGACCCAAGTCCCTATGGGGAGCAAGTCGGTTTATTTCAATTTATAACTGCAGTCTTGAAGAATATATACATGTGTCATGCTTTTAAGATGTTAAGGCAAGAGGCCAAAAGCAGATTTCACAGATTTGTTTACATTGAGAATTGCAGAATGTTGTTGAAGGTTTGGAGAATGTGAGGAAGCTCACTTCCACCTGGTAAAAACTGGCTGTGATGTAGTTTTAGGAATATGTTACTATTTTCTTTCTTACTTTGGTAAAAATGGCTAACAATCTCTCTAAGAAATCCCTTAAACCTTTTCTTTTCAAGATGGGATTAAGGTGGGATACGTTTGGTGGATGAGAGCTCAATGTCACATACATTAGAAGATTTATCAGCTCATTAATGGTAAATAGAATGAACCCAAAAGATCAAGACACCGAATGAATCTCTTGCTGTTGACCTTTGAAGAGTTGTTCCCATAGCTTCTAAAAGGCACAGACACAACACTGTTTTTAATTAAACTGGCACAGAAAGGCTAGATCGGAACAAAGGAACTGGTGTTGTTGACCAAAACCTGCCCATTCTGTTAAAGTCTGCCTCCATCAGTGTTGCCAAATCATAAAGGTGAAGTCTGTCAAGGTTTTCTTTGTTTACATGGCAAGAGTAAGCAAACAGCCGAACAGTCTCCTCGTATGCATATTGTTAAAGGTGCACCTAGCAAATGTTAAAATCTACCAATATCATAACTGGCTCCTGATCAAGGAGCACAGAGGGAAGAGCATATTTTTTTCAGCAAAGTGATGCAGGTGGGTTGGTGGTCACAGGCAAAAATCAGAATAGTCCCATTTAGAAGGCTGCCACACCAACAGGGTGAAACCCTTTTTAGCCAGGAGCTGGGAAATAGAGAGACGGGTGAGGAGAAAGTGTGACAGAGGGATGAAAACATACGAGGAGACAGAGGTAGAGAAGTATATAGAAACATTCAGAGACAGAAAAAAAAAGAATCAAAAGAGACAAAGAATGAGTATAGAATGAGAAGGGTGAATTATAAAAGGCTGTCAGCTTTGGATAAATAGGATTAAAGTTTGCAGCATAAACCAGAGATGAGCCGGGGTGACTGAGAAGGGCAGTGTGCCAGTAAAGCATGTCATGAAACATAAATCCATCAATTCCCATTCCTTGCCTCAGTGGACTTCAAAGACAGGTCTCAAATCATACATCCATTCAACCATACAGCTAGCTTGCATTGCAGCTCGAAGCGTATAATGTGAGCTGAGCATGTGAGGTGTGTGCCTCTCTGTGGAGTATGTGGACGTTCACACTGGAAGACCTCATGTTGGAGTTGTGTAAACCCCATTTTGGCAGTTCAAGAGTCTATATGTCTGTGTTTTATAGGATGAACATACTTTAACCATTATATTCTTCTTACTGAAATCGGTCATGGTTCAAGACCATCAAAAACCTGTGCAGCAGAGAAATACTATAAGGCTCATGTTAATACTTGATTTTTAGGTGTTTCTTTTGTCATTTAATATGATAGTATCACTGCATATTGTTGTTTTTTTGTGTATGTCTGTGAGCACTTGAGGATGGGTGGAAAAGAGAGACAAGAAGCTGTGCTGTATGTATGAGTGAAAAATGAACTTCTCTCTCTCACACACACAATTCAATCAGTGTGCAGGATTCCTGGGCCACTATGTCAGTTTGTTCTCATCAAAACCTGCTCCACACAGCTCATGAGACACACCGATGTGCGCAGACACACACGGCACACGTGCACGCAGATACACTTCGTACAAAGCACGGCTGTCATACTAGGCGGCGCAGATGATGGGCTTGTGGGAGGCAAATCCACCTCCGTTCTGTTCCTGCTCAAAAAGTAATCAGAGAGCTCCCAAACCAGGCCAAAGCACACTGAAGTAGGCCAGTCCTGCGACCGAAGTCTCTTGCAGTGCCAGGTTGTTGTTTTGTTTTGTTTTTTTTTTTCATTTTCTTTTTTCTACAAACAAGAACCAAGTGCCGGTCTTGTCAGCACCTGGCAAGTGGTTTACCTGGTGAGTCTGTATAAAAAGGTATATATGGGCCTATTTGAGAGTTTGTGTTTTTGCATAAGTGTATGTCTAACCCAAGACAGATCACTTGAAACTGGCACTAAAATGAGTTACTTCCCATAAAGCAGCATATTTAAACGCCCAGCTTCAGTCAGAAAAAGATGTGCACAGCCTGGTACAAACACAGCTCTCTGTACCTTATTTTTCCCATTTAAACAACAAAGACAACGTACAGGAGTTGTTTTTATAAATGTCACTTATTCAAACATGTGTGGGTAAATGTGTTTATATATGTTATTTATATATTAATATATATAAAAATTCCCTCTATAGTCTTAACCAGTAAATTCTAGACTGATTTGAAAGCTGTAGCATTTGCATGAAATGAAACAATGGGATCATGATTTGAAAAAAAAAATAGGTGGCAAAAATGGTCATCAAGATTTTAAAAGTAAAAATTTGGGTTTATGGTCAGGGTTATAATTACAATAAGGGGTAGCCAAAGGTATTAGTGTGGCATGTAGTGGTGAGGATTAACATTTGGGCCAATAAGATAAGGTTTTGTAGCTCGGCGAAGGAGCCCGTACTGTAAAATAATCGAGCTCATACACTACCTTATTTAGCTGACACTGGGTACTGAGTGGCTGTGTTGTTTGAGTCTTTATCTGTTGTTGTTTGCACTGCTGCTTGGTTAACACTACTAATTCTCTTGCTGGCACATAATTACAGCTCCCAACAGGTTCCAGCATGGCAAGACTGGTGCCTCACTAGCATTCAGCCTAGTATATTTGTGTGCCTACGTCTGTGTTTGCTGGTGCATGTGAATGTGTCTGGGAGTAATAGAGAGCCTGTTGTTTTGCTAAAGTTTTGCAGAAGTTGGTTAAGGAAGTCTAGTGAGTATGTGTGTTTGTCGGTGTGGGTGGCAGTGTTGAATTTCACTTAAGTCTCTAGGGAGCCACATAGGTGTTCATGTTCAGGTGCAAGACAGAATTAGGATCTTGTTAAACACACGCTGGTTAGGAGGCACACACACCACCATCACCTCTATTCATCACTCCGTGGTAAGCAAATACAGCCTGCACACTAATGCAAACTATGTCTCACATTGAAACACACACACATACAAACACACAGGAAGCAGCATGAACTCCCTGGTGAGTCAGCAGTAATCCTGCTTCAGGTCCCAGAGGATCATGTGTCTGCAGTAATCATCACACTTATATAAATACACACAAACATTATCATTATCATCTCACACCTCGGCCCTGCACTAAACGCTTCATTGACACTGTTCCCAGTTCCCAGACCAGTGTTTACTACTTAAAAGGTTTAGAAATAAGTGGGGAAACAGATAGATCAACATCCACCTCTGATCTATGTTAAGCTGGAGCTCCAGTCACTCTAAATTATGGAATGGAACATTTCCTGTTCAGTATCACATTAATGACAGTGATTTTGCTTGGGACGATGACGGTACAGACATTTGTCTTTTTAAAAAATCCAGTTAGAAATCTATTTAAAAAGTATGTAAATATATATCAGAGTCTCCCAGTCTGTAACTTTGACTGAAAAAGGCAAGCAGGGGATTTTTAATTGAATCCATCAGATTGATTTGATGATACTGCATCTCTATCAGTGTAGAAGAACTCAATCTCATCTGCTGATTGCCTGAGCTCCTCATATAAAAGAAGTGGGGATGTTTCATTATGGCTGTGATCATTCAACAAGATATACTTTTGAAATCAGTGCATATTCAGAACTGTGTACAGGATAAAAATAGCACCCAGACAGAACTCATTAAACAGATACATCTACTATAAAGACAGGGCCTTGTTACTAAGAAGTGAGACAGATGCAGCTGAAATGAGGTATCCTTACATTTGCATGGACTAATGCTATCTCTCAGTGTTTCCAGAGAAATGACAGCGCTTTGCTGCTGGCCTACAACCAGCAGACCAATCCTGGCTAAACAAGTCCATACTCTCCAAGCATTGTTCCAGCAGAATGAGTGAGGAGCCAAATCAGGGTTTTGTTGCACAGAACACCATGGCACCATGCTTGTGTTTATCTAACAACTTATAATGGAACAATTGTTTCAGAAAGCGCTGAGGACATGAACACACCACAAGTCAACAGCAGACATAAATGATGATTCACTTCTTTCAACTACATACAATGGCAAGGTGACTTCAACAAAAGTGACAAGTTTGCATACACGGTGCATTGTAGTGGAATAGGCCATCAAAACAAGCTTCAAGTCTTTGCTTGCTGATTTTCCCGAAACAAACACAGACTAGAAGATACTTAGAGGCCAGGCTTCCATCCAGCAATCTGCAGCAATATTGTTATTTCTTTTAATTTAGTAAAGAAATTGAAAAAATATTGTTTGGTCAATAATGATAATAATATTATTAATAATAATACTATATCTAAAGATGAATCCAAAAGGATTTTCTCTAAATTGTAACATTTTTTCCCATCAATAAAATTTAAAATGAACAAAAACTGATGGAATACAATGCCTTCGGTTTTTAATCTAGATTCAGAAACATACCTCCTTCATTACTTGCCTGTATAATCAGTAAGTAAGTAATTAAGATAATGGGTATGACTATAATAGCTCTCTAAGGTTAACATCATTTGGGTTTGCTCCATTTTATCATTGATATGAATCTAACTTTAACAATCATCCATCATTACCTCTTTCTTAACTTTTAGAATCAATGCTTTGTCTGGCAACTCAATGTAATTCTTATCCTCCTTGATACTGGATTCCCTAACTATGTGCATTCATGTGTGCATTCTTTTGTGCTCTTAAGTATAAACAGACCGTTTTCTTGCAATTACGACCATACCAAGGACAACAAAGAAAATATCTAAAAATGGTACAATTCCCTCAGACAGTATACGCAAACAAAGCAGACGTGTTAACTGGTTGTAAATGCTAATGTTACACTAGATGTCTACTCAAAAGTTATTTATTAATCACAAATACTACGAATCAAAGTGCAAATTTATGCTGGATTTCCAGAAAGGGAAAATTACACAAAGACTGCATTAATAGCACTGTAATACTGCTGGATGTTATCTATCTGACAAAACTGTATCCTCAAATGTAGGGTTTCAAAACTGACTAATAATGGATGGTCTGGTTAATGTTTTTAAGTAATGTTGGGGAGAAATCAGCTACAGCTATCAGAGGTGTGGCATTTACTTAGTTACAGGTACTGCAGAATATGCAAATGTAATGCAAAGATGAACAGAAATTCCAGAAAACTGTAAAATAATGTGCATTTTTACGCAAGATTGTCAAATTGATAGAAGCTGAACATATTAAGACAAGCAGTTGATTGTTGATTGATGGTTCTTGTTGCTTCCACTCAGGATTTTCATCCCCAAAATTGAAATTGTGCAGAAAACAGGTGGAATTTTTAAGTAAATGTCACATTAGTAATAAGGCACTGATGGGATATCGAAACCTTCTTTCTTTTTTTTTTAACACATAACACATCTACAGTATTAATTTTCTGTATGAGAAGGTGCTGATTCATTTCCTTTAAATAGATAAGCACCTTCAGATCCACTTTTACTATTTAATGTGCAAATCATCTTTGGATGTAATTTTAACATAAATTAAGATGGGCACTGGGCTTTCACTTTTAAAATATCCCTGGTGCATGGTTGCTATCTTGGGCTGATGACATTATTTGGGGCCACAGTGTGCACAGTGGTGATCAGTGGATGAAGCTGAGGGAAAAAGGTCCTGTTAATACAGCTGCCCAACTCAATCGCAGGTTACAGTAAGCTGTCAGTCAATGTTTCACCCCTATCTTTTAGCATCAAATGACTGATTGAAACCCAATTTGAAAAAAGAACACTTGAAGATGAGTGTGGTAAGAGCTGTCTAAAGTGATGGAAAATATCTTTGGGGGATGTACTTTGATTTTTTAGTATGACACATGTCCCATCTGCTAACATGGAGGGGCAGACTTCATGACATAAAGTATACCCCAACCAGGCACCATGAGGCAATCAACACGTTTTGACTTCTTACCTCCTGCCATGTCATTTGATGTATCATGTTATTTTAAAAATGATTGCTGTTGATTAAATCATGCTAAGTGCACACTGGCTAACACAACTTTAGCTCTGGCTAAAGATACCTGATGGCTGACAATGGCAGTTAAGTTTAAATTAACAGTAACCGTTTAATAATGAGCAGCAATGAAATGGTTATAGAGTCTAAAACACAAGTTTTTCTATCACTCCATTATGTTGGAGGAGCCAACTGAACAGGAAATAGACAAGCTGAGTAAAGGTTTTTTAGCCTTTTTCTTAAGCTTTTGCTCAGACTTGGTCCTCTCAACAACACGCAGCTAGATTTTCACACAAACAAAACAAAATGGTACTGATGTTCACCACCATAATCATCCTCATTGTATTCATGACCACCGAAATGTCATCATGATTATATTTAAGTTTACCACCATAACACCCCCCTTATCAGTTGTCATCAGCTCTTAATGTGTACTTATACTGCCATTTTTGTTTTTTGTCCTGTTTAGTTCAGAGCTCAAAAAAATCCACCTCTTTCTACCATTAGACAGGTCAATGATGCAATAAGTGTTGATGGAGAGGGAGAAACTATTCTAAGTGTTTCTTTCATTGCCACAAACCGTTGAATGCCTAAAACTATTCATCTGCACCCTCTTGTTCCATCACACCATTGATTTTGGCTTTTAAATTTCATTTAATAGCAGTGACAGAAAGTGGTGCAGAGATGTTCTAAGGTTCATTTCCGCTGCAAGGCTTGCAGCCGCCATCCCATCAAGCAAACCTCTAAATGAACATTAACGATCACATTCAAGGGTATCAATTTTAGGCATCCGTGTTACCGATTCCTGCTTGTTCTCACTTCTCTCCCTCAACATTTGTTATTCCATTTCCTTTATCTTCATCATCCTTTCTTACTATCTTCCTAAGTGCATTCCTTTTACCCAATAAATTTCAACGTACTCATTTCAAAGGTACTGATATTATTAACATTAACGTGCCTTGAAAAGCTTTCAATAGCTGGGCATAAAAGAAGCCTTGTATTCTGATTATAATTGGTTTAAAAGCCCAAACAAAATAAAAATGCACAACAAAACACCTTAGTCAGAATAACTGGCCCAAACTAAATGAATTTCCCTCACTATTACAGGGGTGGTTTAAAACTTTTTATAAACCAATCAAAGGAAATATGGTATTATTTAAATGGTGCAATTGATTTCTTTCTAACTTAGTTTTTTCTGTGCATTCACTCCATCCTAACATGAATGCATCTGGACATTTCTCAGCGTCCACTTTTTGCTGCAGAGCTTCATTCAGAGCATATTAGCGGTGAATAACATGTGGTAAGATAAAGCACTGCAAAGTAACTTGCATTTTCCCATCCATTGCTCCAGCAGGAGTGTGTTAGTATCAAACTAATTCTCTATTTAGAAAATTAAAGTAATGGCAAAATCTGTTCCGAAAAGACAGTAGCTCTCCATCTTTACCAATAATCAATCACGTGATTCATTCATCATTTTATGAATGTCAGACAGCCATCGCTGTCCAAATTCGTAGGCACATGCAAACCATAGACTAGCTCACATCACATATAAAAAGCAGATCCAAAATCATCAAATCTTAATCATCTTTTAATCAAAATTACAAAAAACTTTCATGTAATCGCGGCTTATGATAACAGAGCAATGAACCACATTCATGCCATCTAAGATGTTAGATATGAACATTAGGGACTAAGGTAAAAATAGCCTCAACAGTGCTTCAGTTTTAGTATTGTTTATTTCAGACTGTGCCCTCTATATGTAGAAAGTTTTAAGTTTTTATGTTACTTGTAACAGAGAGAGTTGATAGTTTCATATATTTATATATTGAGAGAAAAAAAGAGAGAGGAAGAAGAGAGGAAGAAAAGAACACGGATAATAAATAGCCTACTGAATGTCAAATTGGATTCAAAATCCTTTGGAATTACTTTAAAATGCAGCATATTTTGACCTTCAGAGACAGGAAGATGAGCGTGTCATTGCGTCAGTCTCAGTAAGTATTGTCAAAATGTCAAAAATGCAAAAGGAAAGAGAGAGATTAAAAAGAAAGAGAGAAAAAACACATACCTGGACAATCTCTGAAGTATTTGTCTTCCTGCTCTGCCTTTGTCTTCAGACTTAATAGCAGTCGTTCAGAAGTGGCCTCCTTAACACCACACAGCCCAACCTACATGCACATAAAACAAAATGATGCTCATATTCACCACCATTTCCTTCTTCATTGTGTTCATTACCGCCAATGTCATCATGATTACACTCAGATCTATCATCATAACACCACCCTTATCAGTGTCATCAGCGCTCTGTGTGCATTCGTTGGCATTTTTGTCTATCATTCTATTTTGTTCAGGCCTTGAAAAGATAAAGTGCAGCGGATCTTAACCTACTGGTCTATTTCTTCCTTATTTTTATGATCATACATATCAAACACAAATAAAAGAATGACTAATGATTGAATGAGGATGCAAGGGTTAACGTGGTGCAGTGTAATAACAGGGCGCTCTGTTGATAGGCAGAAGGTGGGTTAAATGAGGGTCAAACCATGGTCACATTTGTGCCAAAAGTTCTACTTTGGATCTGTCTGCACTAGTGCCTCAAAAGTCCTCTTCTGAGATACTTGATTAAATGGTAATAAATTGCATCCATGCAGTGAATATTATGTACTTGTGTACCCTGAGTCCCCCTGCTGATCTAGTATCACAGGCCAGTTCATCCTGAACATCTGATTCATCATGTTGTAAAATGCTGAAATGGGGCTAGATCAGCAGTCCAGCTCCTCTGGCACACTCAATAAATGTCGCCTTCAGGTGGAAAATCAGATAAACCCTGGCATATAAGATTTTTTGACCCTGTAGGAAGGAGTCATTTAGCACGGGGGTTATAAAAAGGTGTTTTTTCTTAAACTAAGTAATAAATGTCATCATTGGAAAGGTTTAATTTCTTAAGTCCAAATCAACCTGTTTAAAGTTGAATAAAATTAAACATTGCCGTGTTGATTTTCATACTTGTCATTTTGTGTTTGGGAGCTTTGTCCAAGGGTATTTTAATTTTGTTTCTCAACCCTTGTGTTTAAAAATATGACTTCTGCAGACTTCAGAGGAGTCAGGCAAAGGTGGATTTCCTAGCAAAGGTAATGTTATCAAAGTCTTATCTCGTGAGCAGCTGCTCCCTGATGTCCTTTCCTTGAATAATGTTTTAGAAGGATAAAGAAGAAAGGGAGGACAGGAATGACAGACAGATTGAGGTGGGGTAGCAGAAATAAAGGGAAAAAGAAAAGAAAACCAATTATCAAAAGGATGACAGGAGAAAAATGGAGGTAAGAAAACTAAAACCAGAAGGGTGTCACAGAGATAAGATGGAAAACCAGAGTTTAATGTTTTCTGGTGTTCACAAACAGTACACCCACACAAGGTTTTTGAACACTTCAGATCACTGCCCTTTTCATACATTAAAATGAAAAACTGTGCTTCAGGACACTGCCGGGCAGATTATAAAGGGCCTAACAGCATGTTCAGGGGATTAACTGAGTCTGCTTGTTTGTAATTCATGTAAATATTTTGTATAATATTGGTTGCTGTGACATTTTATAATGGATTACTTCACTCACCCCCAACAATCCACACGCTAATGAATAGAAATGCACTGCTGGTCATGAGATATCCATTCTTGGAGCAGCCTAACCAACAAGGCTTTTTTGCTTATTGAAGGGTGCATTTTGGTCAGTCAGCTTCACTCGTCCATTACTGTGTAAAAATGTGATCGCAGAGAAGAAAAGCAATTTCAGACTGAATCTAATCAGTTATTAATGAGCACTATTTACATCTACCTTCTTTAATAACAACATTTAAATGCAAAGTCAGTCTCCTGTCCTCTGCACAAATCACAGTCTGCAGATTCATAATGTTACATTAACCTTCCCTCAACAAAACAACACGGATTTCACCCATCCCTCTGAGCTGTGCCACAGCATTGAAATGACCAGCACCTATTACTTTGTTCCTGCAGGTTACACAAATGATTAATCCAGCTATTTTGTCACGGCTGATGCTAGCAGGGTGACAGAGGGGACAGGACCCAAATGCGGACGTTTGAGGCAGAGCTGGTGCAGTTCAATGACTTATTAGCGAAACCCAAAGTACAAAAGGCTTAGAGGATAGCAAAGCTGAAAATAAAAGCAGGAAGGAATCTTAAATCCAATAATCAGACAGGCAGGTCAGGCAGGCAGAAACAGGTTCAGGAACAGGGTTGCAGGAGACAGTTAACAGGATTCAAGTGCAGATTTTAGAGAGCCAAGACATGAAGCTCCAGGTAAGGTGACATATTAATCCAGCCAGGAACAAGGGAAGTGAACTCTAATTAGTAGTGAAGGTTGATTAAGCATTAAGATGAAGGTGGGAGAAGCTCAGGTGACTACAGGGCTGATTGGAGGGGGGAGCAGGTGTGTGGATGGGTGGGGCAGTCAGGTGATGACTAAGTGTCTGACGGCATCTGGTGGATAGCTAAAAGATGACTATGGCATTTTCAATGTACAAGTGCAGTAGAACCAATTTTCATAAAGGAGAAAGAATAGTACCGGTAGTAAGAGAAGAAAAAGTTATGAGAATTTTTCATACATTCACGTCTATAATAAAAATCATGTGTCTAATAAATGAGTATTAAAACTGCAATCTAATCGTGTGTGTGTGTGTGGGTGTGTGTATATATATATGAAAAGGGAAATAGCTGTGCATTTTTGGTGTATTACTGCTACTGTAGAAAAAAGAATTTAATCTATTTTTTGATGATTTTACAAACAGCAAAAAGAGAAAGAAGACAGGAGAAAAAATAAGAACGGAGCAGCCAAACAAAAGGAGAACAAGCCAAACAGAATGACAGACTGACATTCATCAGACACCAGGGTAGTGGGCATGCTCAGATAACCTCAAGCCAGTTGCCATAGCTTCAGGCAGGGCTTTTACCTCCCCATGAGCACAAGCGGCCCCTCGCTGGGTTGGAGACAGAGCTCCTTTGTAAATTTCTATTGTTTTTGACAATGAATACTGTGGCACTTCTTTTCAGTGTCTTGTTGGTTTAAAATTCTTATTTCAATTCTCATAAAAAAGGGTGTTAATTTCTGGACAAGGCTGTGGTTCAGCAGCACATTCATGCCCTTAAAAACTGAATGACATTTGGTTTGTTGTCTGTAGCCAGAGTGACTTCAAATAAATGTGGAAAGTATGCTTAACCTATGAATCACCACTTCCACATTCAATAAGAAAGCACAAGGGACAACAGGACATCTTAAGAACAGACATATCTCGGGCTGATCATGGCTTATTGTTAGTCAGTAATGTCAACAAAGTGCTTCTTAATTATCGTTAGCAGAGAGAAGTGGATGTACAAAACATTTAAATAGAAGCTTTTATTTTCTATCTGCTTTTGAAGCTTGAAAAATCAAACAGCGGGTCTCATCAGCTTTCAGTAAGTAATGATAGTTTCAGTAGCTGGAAAACAGAATTAAACTTCGCCTTTTCTTAGGTTCAAGTTCTCACTGTAGCTGCTGTTTTTACTGCATTAGTAGCTTTGCATGTCAAGGGAAGCTCCACCCTCTTGTTGAAATATGGTCACTTCTGGCTCCAGCATAACAGAAGGGAGTGCAGAGGGGGATGTAAAACCCTGAGGATATCAAATAAAGCACCAGCATGCTCTCAGCTGTGCTTCTAACTTGATGCTCCTTCTCAGGTGTTAGAGACTGTAGGCTCTTCTACTGTGAGGAACGCTGCTCGGTTTCTGGGTCAAAGCTGCAGACACAGCTCTCATCATAGGTGATGATTCTAAACACAAAGTGTTATCTCTGCTTCTACTGACAGAGCTCCTCATGGACTCCAACACCTTCTGGCTTCTGCTTGGGTGTCAGGAAATTGGAAATGTGTTTGTACCATTGGTCTTAAAAATGCGTTTAACTTAGGTGCTGACGATGATCAACACATATTCACAAAAGTTTCTTACTACATGCAAACTACAGTGCAGAACTCCATTCAAGATAACAGGAATAATCTCAGAAGGTTTTACTCGCACTTCAGAGTAAAAAAGAAAAAGTGCTGTATTTCTCTCCCTCTGTTAACACTAGTATAGAAATCCCGGAAAGATCCCTGCAGGATTGGACTTAAGTGCACAATAAAGGAAGTATGTCAGATAGAATACATTGTATGTGTGTGCATATACAAACAGATGCTATAAAACACATACACACATGGTCTTACAATTCTACACTACTGATGTCTTATTATAGAGAAGTTTAGGAAGAATATCTAATAAGTAGACACTGTAGTAGCCCAGAGTAGCAGTAGCATTCATTGGCATCGGCTTATTCACTTGTAGGTGAATACTCTCATATACAAACATACACACAAACACATCCAGACACACACACACACACGTGTCTTGAAATAGAGGCCTGACAAAATAAATAAGTAAATATACAGTACACCAGAGAGGAGAAACACCACATTCTAACAAAGAGGTCTGTGAGATGCTGTCAGGAGGAAATAGGGGCTATAAGGAGGAGGGGCTCTTTCTCTTTCTCAATCATAAAAACACACGCATACACACACGAATGCACACACACATATACACTGTCTGGATCTGAACATAGAGATGCAGCACTGGTCCTCTCCCCCCCTGCATGGCGTGCCTGGAAACCATGGCAGCAGTGTCTCACAGTACTGCAGCCATCACCATGCCAACAGTGGCAGCAGCTTTCTGTGGGGATCAGACTTGCTGGGTGACACCTGACGAAAGCGCGCACACACACACACACACACACACACACACACACACACACACACACACACACACACACACACACCCATACACACACAC
>JAQNCA010000019.1:4941211-4955395 GCA_029783725.1 Acanthurus tractus | reverse complement strand
ACACACACACACACACACAGAACTCTTTACTCCTCAGTACAAAAAGGAGCAGTGATGTCTCTTTCCCACCAGGTACTCGAGGTGCACACATGCAGTTACATCTTTAGTGTGTGTGTGTCTGTCTGTCGACGTGCAGGAGATAATGTCTTAGTGTGTCTTACTCATATTGTCCATAGTATCATCATTAATCATTTCTTCTCCGCCCAGACATGGCCATCAGTTATTGAGAGGCGCAATAATTTGGAATTGATTTAGTCCCCCAACATCACATGGACCTGGCTCAGAATATAAAATACTTCTTTGGCAAGAGAGAAGAATGAAAGCTAATGATTAACGGCTGTCAGTATCTGAAGCTCTACAACTGTGCAGAAAGCTGTGAGAGGTATCTTTTTCCTCCTTTCTGTCTCTTTCTTTCCCTTATTGCTTATTTCTGCCCTCTTTTTGTTGACAGAACAACTAGGAGGAAAAACTGTAGAGAAATAGTTCCTGTTGTGTGCGTTTACTTGTTTCTGAGTCAGTTTGGAAGAGGTGGAGGAGGAGGAGAGAAGAAAACATGATGGACGGAATCTCTTCCCCTCCTACGCAAAAAGCCCTTGTTTTAACAAGGATACAGATTTAGGAGCGAGAGCATGAGAGCGACAGTGACAGAAACCTTGAGAGATAGTTAGAAAGAGACAATGAGAGACACAGAGAGAGCTGCAGCTGAAGAGCATTCTACTAAGCCACTATAAATAGTGAAAAGATTGACGTACGGGGGTTGAGAGACCATCTTAAATCTGTGTTCTCTCTTTTTTTCTTTTCTTTTCTTTCTCCCATTGACACCCCCCAGTGATGTGATTTCACATCAGCTGATTTCAGCAGCAATTTTAGGAAAAATTCCTTATTGCTTATTGCTAAAACAAATATCACCTATGAGAAAAATATACTCATCGGGATTGGAAAAGATGATTTCTGAGATGATAACTGCCCACAGCACCTTCTGACCGCCCAGGCAGACAAACCAGACTGCCTGAGGAGGAGAGGAAAGTGAAGCAGGATAAGAGCCATTAGCCCTGCTTTAGTCTCGCATAGCCAGCATCTCCAAAGTGCAGTGTCAGCACACGAGAAAGGTCTGTCTGCACATATTATCCCCTACTACACTACTATAGGGGAGAAAAATGCTCTAACTTGTTTGTATTTCTTTGAACAAACCACAAACATCTCGGGTGGCGCTGAGTAAAGATTCAGTGTGGGTGCCTTTGCAAAATGACAACAGATGATAGTGAAAGTGAAAGAAAATTCCAACCAAGCAGCAGGCTTTTACCTACAGTCTTTGTCCCGTCAATCAGACCAGTGACTTGGACTTGCTAATGTCTGGTGACACAAAATCAAATGGACAAAACATAACCCTAGCTGGCAAAACAACAGAAAACTTGAGACTGTTACTGAGATGTTTCACTTGACAAGCAAACTGTGCTGTTGTCCACGAGTGAGGGAAGGGAGTGTGTTTTACATCAGTGATTCTTGGTGCTCAGATGCAGTCAAATTTCATGGGCATTTTTTCCTGATGTCAAACTTTAACTGTGAAGATGTTGACATTTTTGCGGCCACTGGTGAAAATTTGTGTTTTTTCCATGCGCCTGAAACCTGAGCACTGGGTGAACATTAAATTCTGTGTCCAACTTTGAAAACTGGCAACTGAGACACTTAAAATTTTCAGAGAGCCTCTGACAGTAAAGCAAAGTGCAGAGCAAAGTGTTTTGAGTGGCATCTGCATTTCAAAGGGGAAGAACATTTCTAAGGGGGTCATCAATAGGTCAAGGGGACCTTCCACAAGCACAACACAAAATTTATTCAAGAAATAGAACAAACTCTGCAACAGGATTATCTAATAAACATCCAGGAATTTGCTGATATGGTCAATGTGTCGTCTGGATCAGCTCAGGCAGCTCTTGCGTCCAGTTTGAACATGCTCTGGGTCGCTGCCAAGTTCGTGCCCAGGCTCCTGACCCCCAAGCAGAAGGAGCAGCATGCTGGAGTTTGTGAGGAGCTCTGTCTACAGGTCTGGAATGACCCAAATTTAATGTTAAAAGTTGTGCACCGTGAATCTGTCACCCCGGGTCAGACTGTTAACATTCGAGTACTACTGTGATGGTTTAAGTTGTCTACGGGATATATTTCAGCAAAAATGACCAGCACTGTCACCACTTGCAATTGGGCTCTTTAGAATGACAATAATTGTGCTCAAAGCACGCTGGAATCTCACAAGTTACTCTCAGAACAACACGGTTGTCACTCCCCATCCCCCATCTGCTGAATTTGCTCCTTTGACTTCTTTCTGTTTCCCAAAATGAAGCTGGAATTAAAAATCAAGCTGAAGGGTCACAGCTTTGACACTGTGAAAGAGACAGCGGTTTCTTGCAGAGGCAGAGATGATGACTTCTTGCCCAAGAGCAGCTAAGTGAGCAGTATGACTGAGAAATGAAGAATTTTTAGAAGCTATTGATGACTGTGAATTCACACTGTTATCATTCCAATTTGAATTGTTTAGTTATTGCCTACAAACCTGAACTGGCTCCTTATATCAAACCCTTCCTTCTCAATTTCTGTCTACTGCTCTCATTTACTCCTGCCTAATCTGTCTCCCTCAGCCCTTGCTGCTGTTCTACTATTGCACACACAAAACACAAGATTGGTATTACTTTGTGTCTCTCTGAGAAATTTCCTTTCAAACTCAAGTACTTTTAGGTTGTTCTGGAACCGAAACCTTAACATCTTCTTGGGTTTTAGACGCCTGATGCAGGTTGTGTAAACTCTACATCTTCTGTGTAATCTTTGAGCAGATTCCAATCGTGAGAAATTATGATTCTGCAAAGGTATATAGCAGGCATTTAGAGAGAATAGGAGCACATTTTTTTGCCAACACGGAAGAGACAAACACATATTACTGACAGAGCTGTATTCCTAATTCCTGTAAATCTGATCATGTTTTAAGAAGCCTCCCTGATGTTGGTTCTGCTCCCACTTGCCACGGTAATTTATTGTCGCAGCTCTTTGCCGATGCAAATTCAACAATCCTTAGTCTGTTTCAAATTTCAACCCTTTCAGTACCTCAGAGAAGATTATCCTTTCTCTGTTTTTGCTGAGCTTTTATTGTGAAATTTCTAGAAATATGTTGATTTTAGGCCTAGAAAGATTTCTCAAGAAACTCAAGTAGCTCAACGACTAAAAGTAAGCAATGTGGGTTCTTTGTATAAAAATTTTGTTAAGTCCATTAGGCTACTATTCTCATTGCTGACTGCGTTTCATATAAATGATTATTACCGCTAAACACATGCTTACGTGAGGAAGACATGTTTTGATGGTACAGATTGCAAAACAGAGGAGGAGAGAGAAAATAACAAGGGGCAAGGAGAAGAAAGGCCAGAGAAGATGACAAGAAGTGTCTTGGGATTTTTTAGGATGAAACAATAAACATCTCTTTACAGTGTGTCTATTTTAAAACCAAACTGGCCTATAATGATAATGATGATACAACTCGAAGGCTTTAGTATCTTTAGCAGAAGGCAACCAGTCTAACAAGCTAGACATCAAGTCAATGGAGGCGACCCAACTGAAGGTAACATTAAAGTAAACATTTGATGTAGCCTAAATCAATATGATTGGTAGTTTAGATAAAGAAATGACTAACATCTTATGATAGAATGTCTTGTTTTAGATTCTTGTTCCAATCTTCTGCTCCATTCATTTTGCCTCCTACATGTGTCACAAAGCCAGAAAGCAATTTGGCACTTAATGTACTGGCTCTGATTTGACAGATAATATTAATCTATGCAATTTAAGCAATGAAAGTGTTGATTTGTTGAAATAGAAAACTAAATAGTTGTTTATTTTAAGGAGACTTGACATGTTTCCTTTTTGGCGTTTTTGTTAATGTGTCACAGCTGTGACTGCGCATTTTCTATGTGTTGGCTTTTTTTTTTTTTTTTTAACCCTTTCTCTCTTGGGCCATCTCTTCCCCTGTGTGTGTTTGTCTATGTGTGTGTGTGTGTGTGTTTGTCCATGTTTTGGGCACAGTTTCCTGGCACCTAGATAATTCTCCACCCCTGCCTACATCAACTCATCGGCTGGCAGTGTAAGAACCCCGGCTCACCTTCCACTCGTGGCCAGATTTTTTTCTCCGTCTCAGCGGTAGCCGCTCTCTATGCCAAGAAGTGTTGTATTTGCTTGAGTTTATTCCTCAAGTTGTTTCCTTGTGCTTCATGCTAAACTTTTGTTCCACTGTGCCTAGGATCCCTAGTGCCGGCTTAGCCATTTGCCACACTACTTCAGCCAGCAGCCATCAGCCTCAGCTGTTTGAGCCATTCTCTTCCTACCTGCCTTTGGTCACCTCAGCCTTATCATCATGCTTCTGCATTCTAATAAGCAAACCATTACCATCCAGCCGCTATGTTTGTGTCTGTATTTGGGTCCAGCTAAAAACCTAATGGCAAAATAATTGCTTCATAATAAAGCCTATCTGATTACTTAACTAATTAGCAGAATAATCGGTAGAATACTAATTATTAAAAAAATTGAAAGTCATTGTGTGAGTTGAGTTTGATTCGCAGGTAATAGTGCTAGAGTGAACAAATTAATTAATCTATGACAAAGAACAGCATATCTGTTGTACGCCATATTCACCACCGCAAAACTGTTTTACTCAGAGCTACACAGTGGTGATTATGGCCTGACTATGTTTTTATACTGATGATCTAAAGCCACTGCATGCAAGGCGTTATTCAAATTCTCGCTTCAAGGGGAGAACTCGTATACTAAGTCAGTGATCTGTGATTACCTCTTTTCCATTTTTTTTTTCCCTTTTTGGATTTTTTTTTTCTCTTTTTTTGCTCAGCTTTTTCTTTAAACTCATCAGGCTACTGACTGCAGCTTTTGTGTGTGTGTGTGTATGTGTGCATGGCAGCGGTCTGGCGGAGGCTGGAAAGCAGGTGGGCGAGAGTAGTTGAAGTGACACCTGGTAACAGGCTGACAGCCCCAAGGAGAGATGCGAAACATCCATCCCTGACATGTCTCAACCTCCTTTCCTCACTATCATGAACTTTTAGAAACACAAATACACTGTATGCTGTAATTTACACACACACCCACACCAATTAGTAGCATATATATGTGTATATATACATTTCATGCAGATACAAGGGACATAATACAGCAGAATCTCCCAAAAGAAAACAGGTAGTGACACTTAAAAAAATATGTCTTTGTATTCCCCATGTTTCTTTTCAGGTGGCAAAACTGATTGTCAAAAAAGTTCAGCCATTTTCCACAAAATAAATGATGGCAAAATAATAACACCAAAAAAACGTGTTTCAGCACATCTATATGTATAACATGCAACAACTCCTACAACTTAACCATTCCCACTTCATTAACAAAGACTACATAATGTATTTTTGGATTTAGTGAGACATTGTCTGTAATGCACAAGAAATGGGTAGTCATATAGAGCATTTAGAAGAGCAGCAGTAAGCAGCCATGCCTCAGGCCTGCTTTGATGGAGGAGAGGTTTGTGCAGAGAAACCTAAGTACAACTGCCATAAAACAAACATTTCAGACACCCATTATCTCTTTTTTTGTCTCTTAGATGTCTGAGAGAAAAAAGATATTATGTAAAATGTTGCACTTTGTTGATAAATTGATGCTAAAACTACATTATATCGGCTTAAAGAACTGCCATAAACACATCTATGTCCATGATGCGACAGACAAGCAGTGGAGTCAGCTTTTGTGAGGCCGACAGATTTCAAAAGTCCCTGCTTATCAAAACTCTCAAAAGCTCAAATTTTCCACTTTTTTTTTACTCCACTCACTTTCACTCTATTCCCTGTACTTCAGAGTCAGTGAGCTACGCTTGTATGCTGAGGCACCAGCAAAAAACACGACAAGAAGCAACACCTGACATCATCTTTCAGCCTGATAAATGGGTGCTCCTGCTGTTTACTCCTGCTCAGGTATTGCAACAGTTTTTTCATCTACATTGTACTTATTGGATTCATTTTCTATATGGATGCTGCATTTAACTGAATGCGATGGTGCAAAACCTCCAGCTTCAACACAGACATGAACAACTCACAGCACTCAGCACCAATTACCCACGACCCGGCCAGTGAGGGAAAGCATGAAAGTTATGGTTCAATTAGGAAAAAGGGTAAAAATAATCTAATCCATAAATTAGCTTAAGTCAATTAGGACAACTCATGAATTAAGGACAAATCTGTTACTTGAGGGCATAGCTATAATGAGGTTGTGGGAGTCGCCATGCTGACACTGTGTCCTTGCTTGTTTGTGCAGCGCTCAACAAACACAGAGCTTTGACCATGTTTTTGATATGGAATTAGACAGCAAATTGAATTTGTAGGGACCAAGCTTGTGCTTGGCCACATGTGGAAGCAGGAGACAGAGTGTGAGAGATGAGAGAAAAAAAAGAGGGAGAGAGAATGAGGGAGTGTGTTTTCGTGTGACTATTTTTAGATGCTGTGTCAGTCTGAAAACAGCAAAAGCGTGTGTGTTCTTTGGTGCAGAGAGACTGATTTTCATCTACCTCAATACTGGCAATACCCTGGTGCTTTTTTGGACGAGTATTTATAGATGACTGATTTTCATTTTAAAAGACCAAACTTCAAAGAGACGATTACCCTAAACAGCATTAAAAATCAACACTGACAAATACTTTCAATTAATCCCACAGAGAGGAGATTAAGAAGAAAACAATCACATGATTTTGAGCACAACCACTGATCTCCTCTGTCATAGAAACCTGATCTCTAAAGCTGATTGACCTTTTGACCTCCTGACCCCCTGTCTAAATCAAGCCTTCAGGGCTCTTTTCTCACCTTGGACAGCAGTGACCTTCAAGTTCATGAGTTGACATGTACAGGAATGTTTCCTGCCCTGTCTTATCATCTCCCTGAGACACTCCAAGATCAAAGCCCAAGTGTAACGCAAACAGACAGAAAACATCCCAGGTGAAAATAGTCACAGTTAAGAGAGAATACAAAAGGAAAGGGCTCTCTTTTCTTTTTCCTTTCCACAAGACCAACAGTAACTTTTTATGATGATACGACGCGCCGCGCTAGAGGCAGGAAACCATTGATCTTAGCAGCTATTGAGTGCTGCAGCTTGCGCACATCAGAGACTGAGAACCTTTTAGAAACAGGCGTGATGATGACAGCATGTAACGGCATCTCTTTTATGTGCTCCCTCTTCCCTTTGCCTCTCTCCTCCCTCTACACAACATGACTTGCCAGTGAACTGTGCTGAGATTGTGTGGAGCCGGTGGGGGTTACTGGGAGGTCTGAATTAGACACCTTTGACACATCCCTAGGCCAGGGTTATTCATACACCAAATCTGCCCTCATGTAACCTCTGTCAGTACTAGCATGCATGGCAGGGAAGTGGAAATGGGGAAAGGGAATGCAATGATGTTAACACAGGTTGACAGGCTGCTCCACAAGCTAGTTCTGCTGCTCGGGGACAGCATGCCTGGAGGCGGAGAGGAAGGAAGCCGAAGAGTCAGTCCCGGTCCCACCTCTGGTCTGCAGGAAATTAAGCCTCGTCTCCATTTCCCCCAATGCTTGCCTGCCTAAGCTTTAGACATCATCCACACGGGCCCTTGAAGATGTTGGGGAATAAGCTGATGAGCTGCTGCCAGAGGCTATGGACGGATATGATACAAGAGCTAAGAGCCACCACAGCCGATTAACCCTCTCTGTTCCTCTGCTAGCAGGGCCAAAAGTCCTTACCTGAGGTGAGCACCATATGGACCTCAGTACCTGACAACCATTCATCAACCACAGCAGCACCACAGCCTTTAATGACCTTATGCATACCCAAGAGGCAAAGGGCTCACATGAACATACATGCTAATGAAATTCAAGTTTGAGGGGTAAAATCAGATGAAAGGTTATCCATTTCTCCCCTTTGACCCCTGGAATCATAACAAGAAGCTCATGTGGTTGAACCAGGAGAGCAGTGCCCTAGAACCACAAGGTCAAATGAATAACTTAACTATGGAGAATTCAAACACTAATGCCGGTGACCCTTTAAAAGGGGCAAAGAGAGAGATGAAGATAAATGGGATAAGAACAAGGAGGGTTATGTCTGAATGGAAAGGTGAGTAATTCTGTATGCCCATGGGAACATACAAGCTTTGCATCATACCAGGCAAAAACCTAAAAATAACTGCAACTGCACACATCTGCATCTCAGCAGCTGGCTCCATACCACTTTTTCAAAACAAATATGAGTGTCAGACAGGAAGGGAGCAGGAACAGCAAGGATAGCAAGACAAGAGTCAACCTAAAAGAAAAAACTGCACCTGTTCTACAGGGAGCTTTGGAGAACTTACAGATCCTGTCAGCCGGCTTGTTGAGACGCAGATGTTGTTCTTCACCTCTTTAAGTTGAGTGCTGGTTTGGTCAAAGGACCATCGCAGTTCATCGCATATATGTGCCAAGTACCTAAAAGAAGGTGGAAAGTAAATAACATATTTTCTTGAGAAAATAATTTCAATTAAAAATGGTGAAAAAACTAATAATCTTTTTTTAACAATATGTTTATAAATGCTTTTCTCATAAACATACACATACTTATCCATATACTTTCATAACAGCATAAAAATAAAAACAAAACAAAAATATTTGTGCCTCCTCAACCAAAGTGCACATGGAGGCACATGAATAAACATCTTCTTAGACAAATATTCAGTCCTCCTCTTCATCATCTGGTAAATCTATACTTTTGACAAAAACAGTGAATGGTCCCCACACTTTTTCAAACATATCCTGCTTCCTCCATCTTATATATGCCACTCTTTCTAATGGAAAAGTTAACATTTGCCTAACCTAATATGTGATACTTGGTCTGTAAGTCTTTTTCCAAAATATCACAATCGATCTTTTAGCATGCAGGAGACATAAATCTATCATTATTCATTCACTTTTAACATACTTGTGGTGTTCTGGGTGCAACCCTAGAATAAAAAACCCAGAATCTTTATCATTGCTTTTTTAATCTCCTCCCAAATATATTTTATCTTACTACACTGGCAAACACAATGAATCAGTGTCCCTTTCACCTCAGCGCATTTTTTACATAAATCTGGATTGCTGCTATTATATTTGTTTAGCTTAACAGGAGTAATGTATGTTCTCATCAACCGCCAATATTGTAACAGTCTTAATCGAGTATTGAAACTAATAGTTTTAACCTAAAATGAGACTTTGTTAGAGCACAGTTCAATTTCTAAACCCAAGCTTTAGGTAAGATGCAATCATCAGTAATACTGCTACTTGATTTGTCAGGTAAAATTAGAGTTTGGTTATTCTATGTGTGAATGCTACATCTTGACATTGAAGTAATATCATTTTAAAAAAATCAAAGACTATTAACCTGAAATAGCTCTTTGACACCGTGTAAATTGCTTACAAAAAAGGGCATAACAGCTGTCAGAAGATGTGTGTGAAAACTAGCAGGTAAGGTGTGATGCTGACCTGCTTTTTCATTAAACGCCGCTCATCTACGAATGCACATTATTTGCACATTTCACAGGCTTGATAAATTTCAAGACAGGAAGAATAATAGACAGATGAGAGACTGTTTGGCTTGTTGCATCTGCAGTAACATATGTTGCAGCAACCACTTTTAATGACCTGAAAGCATCAAAACTGTAGATGTACACGATTAGTTGTGATGTATTTGGTGCAATTATAGCAGAACTGGGTCTTGCTTGGACAGCAACAACTTTAAATTTGCTTGTGTGGCAAGAATAGGTCAAATTTGGCTGTGCATAGGTTCATATCCAGCGTTAGACGTGGGATTTATGTAGAAGCAGTATTAATGACCACAGCATACCAGACAGGCGACCATAAACTTCTCAAAAGTGAATGTTTCTGGAATGTGAGTTGCTCATCCTGCATAAAAACCAAAGTATACAAAACTAGGGCATTTGTGGAATGCGTACATATGACTAGAGAGATATCTGGGCATGACAGATGTATCACCGTGCTCTGAGCTCTGTAAGGGAGCATCATTAGCACACTGACTGACATAGCTGACAGCTGGCACTGAGAGGAGAGGGATGGAGGGTGAAATAGAGGGGGAGGAGATAGAGCAGAATCTGTGCCAACTATCACCCTCTGGCTGTTCTCCACCGTTTTAATCACAGCAACAGTGATCTCACTCGACAACCCCTTAGAGACCCAGGTACCTTAGCCACACTTGACATTAACCACGAGGCGAATACACCCATGTTTAATACAGACAAGACTCCTTGCCATCTTCCTCAGTGTGTTTTTCTGCCTTTCATTACCCTCACAGACTACCCCAACAACCAGGGGACACACAGAGCAAAGGAATACATATTTCTTTTCCTTCCTTTTTTTTTTCAGATTTTCGCTGTTTTGTGTTTGAGCTTTAGATCTAATCTTTTGTTTATTTTCATATATTCCCTGAGTGCAGCGCGCTTAGGAAGACTCTTTCAAACAGTTACATCACTGGTGATAAGACCCTTGGCGTCCACTTCTCATATTTGCTTGCCTTTGGCTTCTTGTCAAAACGAGTCATGCAGAGTTTGACCCAACAATATTTTTGCATTGCCAGTGCCAATTCTGACAAAATAGACAGGATGAGTCAGGACAGGGATGCTGGTGCTAAACAGTGGGAGATCTTCCCTTAAAATGAATTCCAATGTGCTGACACTGTTACAAAGAGAGGAGAGAAAGCAGCAAAGGTCTGAATGGTTCTCTGGGAATTAAGCTACGGGCTCTGATGAGGAAAAAACAACACTGAGAGGAAAAAGGCAGAGGAACAAGATTCAGGAGGAGCAGATTTGACTACTCACAGTAAGGAGCTTATTCTATTCTACTTGGTCATTTGCGAGATCATAATTATCCCAGAACAGCGTTTATGCGGTGGCTCTGTGCAGAAGAATCACAGCCAGCATTTAAAATGAGAAAATTTAAGTGAAGAGATTTCAAGTACATATCGTGCAAAAAAAATAGCATGAAGGAGGAGACTGTAGGAATCCTCCATGTCACACTCCTTATCCTGCAAATAGACAAAGATCAGGCTTTCACTACTATGTTATGTTTATCTTAAATCTGCTGAGGTGTTTATTCTGGAGAAGCCGTGTGTGTTGTGATATTACCACCAAATTTTGCGAGTCCCAAGGGAAAAACATAGAATGCTTTAACTGTCACAGCTAAATGCATTATAGGCAGACTTTGTTGGTCTGAAGCTAAAAATACTTCTAATGATGTCCCATAAGAGTCTGCATGCTTTGTATCCATTATACACACAAAGTGTGCTTCTCTGTTCTTTCTACAGACACCATCATCCAAATACAAGTTAAAGATGTTCTACAGAGAGAAAATGAACTCTTTTGGCATTTATGTTTTATTTCCAGAAAAACAAAGCCTTACTTAACCCAAGTAATATACTACAGCTCAACCTTGACTGACATAAACTAGCAGCAAACCAGAATCTGCAGCTGTTGAACTCCGTGTGGCAGAATTGACCTTTACTTTTCTTTAGAGAAGTTCTTTTGAAAATTTCCTGGGCTGTGCTCTCCACGGTCACCATTCTGAGTGTAACAATCTTACCAACGTTCGAGATGTTTCAGTTGGCACTTAAGGGCAATACCTACAGAAACCACACACACACACTCAAAAACTCAATGCTAACATGTCTTTTGATGTTGTTGTTAGGTGACAGCAACTAGGTATGAAAGCAGCATCCTTGAAAGGCTCATTCGTTTACAAGAAATGCTGGGATGAGGTTCATGACTCTGTGAAACTACATGGGTTTCTGTTTTCACATTTTGATAAAACGTCCTGACGTTTCTGGTAATGGGCTAATAGTTCTGTGTTTTTACATGTAGAACTGAAGTGAAGCTGACATTACAAGGAGGATGAGAGTTCTATAAAGCGAAAAGAAAAAAAAACATTGGACCGACTGTTCCCTGTGGAAGACATCTGCTTTTTCTTATACTTTTACTCACAGTCTAGGCTGGAACTGTGAAAACTAAGGCTGAGAAGGAGAGAAACAAACGCAGGGAAAAAAATGTTACAAAAATTGTTTCTCTTGCACAAATCTTGCCTAATTCACACATGCTGGTCCCACACTATGAATTAACTGCTAGATCTGTTGGGGGTTTGTTCAAGTGAGACTAGGGTCATGTCAAGTCAGGACAGCTGTAAAATGTGGCAGGACTGTGAGCTGACTGGTGAAACATTTCTTCTCCCCTAAAGCTTCTGTACTGTTCTTGAGGCAGAACAGTTTGATCTTGACAAGACAATGGAGAATGATGCTCTCCTATTTCATGGCCTCAAGTCTGCAGACCTCTGCTCTGTGATATAGGGCTTTTATACATGCTGTTAGCTGGACCTACAAATGGCGACTCATGCATTTAGGAGCATACATGTGAGAACACCAATGTAGTGCAAACATGTAGGGTGTCAAAAACAGTCTGCAGGAATAAAAACATACTTTCCAATGTGTTGTGACAACATCTGAACAGACACACAAATTACCAGAGTAGAGAGAGATGGTGCAAGAATATCTAATATCATAACTCATCTTAATGAAGATGCACACAGACACAGAGAAAAACACACTCCGACTGATCTGACACATTACATGTGCTTGCGACATTAAGCTGTGCCGCTAATTTAGGAGCTCTGCAACAATGTGCTCAGAGAGTTGCGACATAATTAAACAGTGGAGGAGCTGAAACATTGTCGGTGGAGATGGTTATCTTTGTGATGTTTAGTTTTAATGGCAGCCATGTTGCTTTGTGCAGGACGATGGTGGAGAGAGAGAGGAGGGAAAAAACGAAGGAGGGTTAGCTACTTGGTAAGAGGAAAGGAGCAGACAGAAAGAGGGGAGACAGGGGACACGGGTTGAACATGAGGAAGAGTGGTGAGGAAAAGTGCAAGTTGTGAAGGTAGAGTAGAAGTAAGAAAGAAAGAAAGAAGGAGGCGAGTTTAAAGGGTAAAAAAGATTTGTGGTGAAGTTACAAGAGGAGATATGGGAAAAGTAAAAGGAGTGGGAAAAAAAGGCAGAGGAGAGACACTCAGGACGGTAGGAGCTGGCTCTGGGCCCAGTTATGCTCCCTGGCCCTTAGCTTGGGTCGGAAGCCCCACACACACTGAGGGCTCCCATGGCCCACTCACTTGCGTGACAGCTTTGATTTACAGGATATTTGATCTTCACAGCTTTCTTTCTCCTCCCATCTACTCATACACTCGCAGTCACTGCGTACACACGACTTGGTGGCCAGGTCCCAGCTCCCAGGCCTCACACACAAACACACACACGCAGCTTATATCTGCTTTCACTTAGGCCCTTTAACTGCACTTTGCTGTTCTTTCGTTTATTGGAAGCTGGCCTTAGCTGAAGTGAGTTGGGTCCTAATGAGGAACCAATAACTTGCAGTAGCTATTAGAGATGTTAATGTCATTCATATATGATTAGCCACTTTATCTTAATTGAAGAAGCTGTACGAGAGGAGGAGGAAACAGAGGAAGAGTAGCCCAGAATCACCGAGAGGAGGAAGGGGTCGAGGTAGAAGAGATAGACAGAGTGAAGAAAATGGAAAAAAGACAAAGAGGCAGTGTAGAACATTGTGAATGATTAGTGAGTATGAGGAGGTGAACATTTGATGACACTGTTTTTCTATTAAACTGTCGAAGAATTCCCTCTTTTTCTGTTTGTGTGTATGTGTGTGTGGGTGCCCTTCACAGAGGCACAGTGATGTGGCTGACCCAAATGACTGGGATATTATTGGGAGAGCGAGCTAGAGAGGCCTCTGTTGAATACTGATGAAGCGCCACACAAAGCTGCCTCCTGGCCTCATTAACCTGTCGAAGACTGCCTTTGTTTTTCCTCTGCAATGCTCCAAACACTTCCTACATCCTGTCCGAAGAGGTTTTCGGAAGTCACACCGAGGACACTGAGGAGGCAGCCTTCAAGAAGCTCAGGAGTGGCAGCATTAGCAGGACCAGCACAGTGTGATAAAAACTAGGGGGAAGGCAGTGTTCAGGTAAGTGGAGCAGTTTGTCTGGCTGCTTATTGCTAAATGTTGTCACAACAAAAGGAACTCTTCAAAACATGAAATTGAGCGGTGAATTAAATTGTAGAATATGT
>JAQNCA010000019.1:4907510-4941111 GCA_029783725.1 Acanthurus tractus | reverse complement strand
GGAGGCAGCCTTCAAGAAGCTCAGGAGTGGCAGCATTAGCAGGACCAGCACAGTGTGATAAAAACTAGGGGGAGGGCAGTGTTCAGGTAAGTGGAGCAGTTTGTCTGGCTGCTTATTGCTAAATGTTGTCACAACAAAAGGAACTCTTCGAAACATGACATTGAGCAGTGAATTAAATTGTATAATATGTGAAAAAACTTTCCAGGAGGTCTTAAATGTGAGGAATTTTGCCAGACAGAGGAAGGAGAAAAGTCAGTTTGATGGAGAAAGCAGAATAAACCAAAAAACAAAACATGGATCACACTGTCTCCCACCGCACTCGCAACAGCTTAAGAGGAAGGAGAGGAAGTAGAGGCGAGGATAGAGAATGAGGAAGTGGAGCGAAAGGATGAGAAGAAGGTAAAGCAAAAGTAGGACGAGAGGTTTGTGCTCTTTCATACGCCTTGGCACAGCACGCTGTTGTTTTGTTAGTCAATGCGTGTGGCAACGTGCAGACTGATGCCTGTGCACGAGCCTGTTTGTGTGCCTGTGTGTTTGTTAGCGCAGGAGATTTCAATTTCATCTTTAATGGAAACAGCAAATAGGGGAACAAATAAAACGCGGAGGAGAAGAGCAAATCCTCCCAGCAGAGGCCCAGTCAGAATGGATGATGAGGCCGACATGAAGTAAACATTCAGCTATTCACAGATCAAGGTGGGTGTGAGGATAGGGGAGGCAGAGATAGAAGACACGGGGGGGAAACTGAGGTGAGCAGGGAGAAGAAAAAAGGGAACTTGGAAGAGGCAAGGGAGAGAAGAGGAAAGATGGGAGTATCAAGATGTTAGAGGAGCAAAAAGGGAAAGGCGAGGAAAGGGAAGTGAAGAATGATGACGAGACAGGGGATCAGTCATGGTGTGTCTTCCAGTCAGAGTTGTCACTTATACTGTGGAAGGGAGCAGTCGTGTAGTCAAAAATCACCAAGAGCAGGAACAGATTAGATACAGGCTATTGGTTCTGATGAGGCCTCGTATAGATCAGTAATGGCTCAGTAGGGACAGAGGAAAAGAGAGCGGGAGAGACAGGGAAGCAGCATGGCGCTGGCTTTCAGTGCTGGTGGCACATTTCCTCTCAAGTAGATTCACTGTATGCATAAGAAAGCTATATTATATGGCAAAGCAAAGTTGTATTTAAGTCCAATTCTACTGTGGAAATATCAATGAAAATGATCTGTCATGTGGGACACACCAGTAAAACAGCTGAGCAGTGAAACAAAGATCGGGTTTCACCATATGTGTGGCACTTGATGGTTCCACCTTTTCCTGTTAATCCACTTGACAGTCGAATGAAAACAGAGGGATAAGGAGAAGAGATAAAGGAGGAGGCGAGACGGGGGTCGGAGGTGGAAAGAGACGCCTCAGCCTGCTGCTATGCCATGCAGGGACGTGACCACCCACCGGGCCAGTCAAGTCTGAGGCCCTGCATCATGTCAGACATGCAGATAGACACCCAGCTGAGTCATCTGGTCCTCGGGGGATGGGACAGATGGACGAATAGAGTGCAGGCACAGACACACGCATGCAAGCTTACTACGCAGGCGAGCACAGCACAAAGCCATGCCTCAGAAAAGATTAGAAAAATATCTGTTGGATCGTGTGTGTGTGTGTGTGTGTCATTGTGTAGCTCATACACACACACACACACACACACACACACAGATAGGCTTGGGCTCTTTCATTGCAGGCTTTTCAGTTTCTTTGTCAGATTTTTCTTTAATCCATTTAATGTCAAATTTACAATGTATAATGTAAATGTAATGTGAAATGCAATTAATAAGTGAGACTTTTTTTCATCTCTGCAACTCAGACTGAGTTAACATTCTGACAAAAGATGAAAAAGTAAATCTTGGCCAAAGTTTTTTTCTATCTTATGTTGAATAACGTAATCTGCCTGTGACAAAATAATACAAAGGCGGATACAAAAGCAGACAAAAAGTATAATAATGCCTGCATATATCAAACAATCAGATATTACATAAACGTACTAACATTTAGGGATACAGATAACAAACTGAAGGAAAAACAAAACTTAATGATCAGGGTACAAAAAAAGACAATTATGCCATGTTGCCTTCACAGTCACGGAGCCTAACAACTGAGTTATGAGATAATGGACTGGTGTGCACTTAGCTAATATCATAAAAACAATAACTGAGAAGTTGTCTTTCTTAATAATGATATTCATCACTGCAGAAGGTTAACTTGAAGAATCTGCAACAAAGAGCACTGAAGCTGGTATCATGGTCCAATGTCTCTCTATGACACTTTATACATGGTTTTATCACTCAGTTCTAAATATACATATATATTTGCAAATGTGTCAGAGAGAGCGTGAGAGAAACAGCTTGTGATGTGTGCGAGGTAGTTGTCAATCATCACATGCTTGAGCCACACTGATTCCCATTTCAGCACCTCAAACATGTCCTTTTAGTGTAGGGAAACTATGTGTAAGAGGGAAATCTTTATGATAATGATGATGAAAATGCTTTCTTTTTTTATACAGTAGGAATACACTGACTTCAATGCCTTAATGTGCGCCCACACAGATACATGCATGTTTCTTTATTCCCCTTCATAAAGGGTCAAAAAGTCCTTCAAAAGCTTCAACATGAAGGCGAAATGACATTCATATAACAGTTTCTTGTTACTGGGTCACATTGTTCTATCAAAGAGCAAATGAGAAATTTCCCTCCCGGCATCCCTGCACAATTACCACGATCAGCTGCATAAAGTATGACAGGCATTTTAATTTGTACTCTGTAAATAATATTAACTAGTGATGGAATGCACCTTCTCTCACTAACTGTGAGATATTTGAATGTTTAGGATATGTTTAAGATGTTCAATGCTGTCAATGTTCAGTTTGATTTATTTAACTGTAGGCTAAAAAAAATAACCTCCTTTAAAGCTGTAAAGACGGGTGAGTATAAAAAAAAAATCATTTTGTCTATGGAATTTGACAATTATTATTGAGCCAAATATATTTTCATATGTTCTTATTTTTCAGTTTTCTTGTTTTCAATGTTTCACATGTGATGAGTTAATTAAAGCAAATTACTTACCTTAACAGACAGGCAAGGCACTCCATGTTTGCTCAGTACAAACTAATTAAAAATATGTTTCTTTTCTTTTCTGACCAGAAGGGGTGGCAACTTCTTTTGTATCTGATTGTGTTACATGGTTTTTATATTGATTGTGGAGCCCTGAATGGTTTAAAATCAAAATAGTATTATGGTAGACTTGGTAATATTAGCAGATTTTGCATCACTGTCCAAACAATCAATACAACATTGTGATCTGTTGAAACATGTGATACACACCCCTACCTGAGATGCATTGGTCCATGTGTATATTTGTGTGTATGCTTGTATCAGTCAATGAGCTGCTTACAGCCTGTTCCACTGGGACCTCATATTTGTCCAGGATAGCAATCTGTTCATGGATGAGGGATTCTGAGCTTCTGTCTTGGCCAAATCACCCAGCAGAGTCTCCAAGAGCTTCAGGCTCTCATCGAGCTCCACCAGTGTCTGAAGCAGTGGCTCACACTTGTGCTGAACTAACAGAGAGTGGCTTGCCTGCCTGCATCAGACAGCTAAGCTTTTAAGATGTAACATGGCCCAGAGACAGTGACACACTCCAGTTCACTGCACAGTTTGATCATTTTAAACATTTCCAGAAAGGGTTATATCAAGTTTTGTTTGAAAGCGCTGGCTTATGTTGGAATATTTTAAATCTAAACAGCTGATCAGCTGCTCACAGTGTTACACTTTTGGTCCGAATGCAAGTTTATCAACTCATTAACATTTCAAACAGAAAATGAATTTATGTAGTCTGCCCTTAGATTTTAAACAGTAAAGATTAGAGACGATCCTTTAGTATACCGAACAACATCGCAGCCTACGGGAAAAGGTCAAGAGCAAACTCACTGACCACATTAAATCGAGGTCTGAATGCCAGAGAAATATATCTGCTTCATTGTAGTTTCATGCTATAATAAATACTTCACCTACCCACAACATGCATATGTTCAGGCCATCAGACAACACATCTGTTCAGTAGTTGGAGACTTAACAGTGCTTTCACCGCTATGATTCAGTACATTTGAGTTTGACTAATGGTTGACTAAAAAATTATTATTATTATTATTATTTAATATTTTTAATTTCTGGCCTGGTTTGCATCAACTGCTGTCGTAAACGTAAATTAATGCAGATTGACAGGTAACTCATTAATCAGACAGTTTCGGTGATACTAAGAGAAAATCAAATTCTTTTAGCAGGTCATGCCACCATTAATGCTTCTAATTTAAATTTATGTTCCCAGGCGTCATTAGACACTGCAAATCAACTGCATGCTATTAAAATGACAAACAGGGTGAAAAAGAAGTGCCTTGTACAACACTGCTCCTGCAGACATCACTATGGGTTTGCTGTGTGATTGATGAAGTAGAAGCCCAACACTCACCTGATGACAAAATACCTGTTACCAAATGATTTAATAAAAAAATGTGTTGCTGTTAAATAACGATGCTAAGACTGCTTAATCAAGATTTCATGATTAGTGGAGAGATGAATTTTCATACTGCAAACAGACCTGAGTCAGCTTGACAGTCAACTGAGAAACACATTTTAAAGCAGATTTGTCTACTCGTGTGGCCTGAATCACGGTTTGCTTAACTACATGTACAGTAGCCCAACTGAACTGCACTGAACAGACAAACAGGGTTCGTTTAAGTGAACCAAACAGGTTTGGAATGGAAACACCCTTCCTCAAGCACTTAAAATAAAAGGTATATACATATCAAGTCACATGTCTAAACAAACTTTGACCACCAAGCAAAAGATTTTAAAGAACCATGAAGCTGTCTTTTGAACTACAAGGCACCTGCACAGTTGGGTTAGTCAATAAATGACATTATTGGCAAAGGTATGTGGACAGTTTCCCTTCTCACCTTTGGCCTTGTCTTACACTTCCTCATGGCAGGTGACGGCAGCTGCGTAAGCTTGTTCTTCCACACACTGCAGTGCTGCATCAAGTGCCCAATGAGTGGTAATTAATCAAGCGTGAAAATCCAGATATTGAGTACCATCTCTTCCTGCTGGTCTTTTCCGTGTACCTAGGGACAGATCACAGATCAGAGGAATAAAACAGAAATGCAAAAGAGGGGGAACAAAATTTCAAAAGTTAAATAAAGTACAACAGTTATCTTACGATAAATTCATGTCATATTTAGAGAGCTGTTTTTAAAAAGTGTTGATTTAAGCTTTAAGATCATTATGAAAGAAGCAATGCGTGAGGTTGTTGAACTGTAATCTGTGATGCTAGGGAAATGTTTAGATTGTCTTAAAGTGTCAGCTAAATAACAGAAACATGTTCTTGCCTGATGTTCAGCAGTACCACAAACTACATCCTCAAAAATGATCATTGAGCTTCAGCAAAAATGAATTATCATAACGTTGTCGGGTCATGTGCGCTGCTGGGCTACCTAATGTACCCAATATACTGGGACATGTAGAGTGTCTATGTGCAGTTTTCTGAACAGAAATAGTGGTCAGCACCTTTCTAAAAAGGTCTGAACTAAAATCTAATTAAATTTTGGTCCCGAGTTCAAATGTGAATTCAGTACTAGAGATAGTCTGAAGTGATGCAAAATAAATTTAATTGGTTACTTGTTCAGACATCAGCGTGCATTGTCAAAAAAAAAAAAGCACTCACATTCTGCCTGAGAGTCAGTTGATTGAATTTTAAAAAAACCTAATTTAAAAGGAACCAAGTGATAAACACAACCACCTGTACAATCCTACAATCAAAGTTAATAGCATAATCCCAAAAAACACAAGCAGCAATACAATGCAAAGTTAATTTAGCTATGAAAGAAATCAGATTACTTCTATAGATGAGCGGTGTCATCGATGTGAGTGTAAAACTGAATGTGCTGAGGCAGGCTACTGTGTGTACACACACACACAACAGTGTTGACACTCCAGCCATTAACATACCAATGTCTTTGACAAATCCATAAGGCAATAATGCATACTTGCACTGTGGATGTACAGTACGTGTGTGAGTGTGTGAGGCTCAGTTTGATGTTTGCTGTGACTGTGTGACTGGACCTCGGTGTATAGATTCCACCAAGGTCACACGAACAGTGTTCTTTGCTTTAGTCTTGCTGTTTCTTTACTTTTCACAATTTATTCTCACTTTCTGTCTTCTTTGAACTATTGCACTGCGAGTTTCATAGCTTTGGTCAAACTCAGTGCAGCACCTTGAAGTTGTACACCTTCATACACTAGTCTAGTTACAGTTTACATCCATGTCTGTGTGCTCAAAAAGTATAAGTAATGAAGACTGTGAAGGAATTTAATAACAGGTATTATGTGTTTTCTTGGTGAAATAATTTTCCAGTGAGAAACTTGTAGTCAGAAACATTTTTAAAAAGTAAAATTAAAAAAGTAGAACTGTGAGATTTTCAACAACTCACTGCCGCTGAGACTGGCCAGGTGAGTGTGAATACTGGCAGAGCTCTCACTGCTCCAAAATACTGTTCTTTTCTTTCTTCACACTTCTTCATTCATTTTGACTGCTCAACTGCTTTCTACAAATAGCTCTGCATACAGACGCTCAGAGTGTTCTTTTTTTATTCGAATTTGAATCAGTCTCCATCTTTTCAAATCTAAATCCACACTGCAGGTGTATAAGACTCAGCAGGACACAGTGAATGGACAACAGAGGAACTGACATTTCAGATTTTACCTGCACATTTTGATTTGGACGAACTGCACGCTGCGAAATTACTTTTGCCACATGAAACCTCAATGTTTTGCACAAAAAAAGCTTGTACATTGTCAGCAATAAACATTTAAACTCAAAAGGTGGTTTGTGAAGGACTATTTATGTGCTGTGTTTGTAGCACTGTATATTTAAAGCAATCTGTCATCATTTTGCATTGTCATTGTCGGATGTCACCACCAGTGTTTAGAACACAAACTGAAATTACAAGGCTGCTTTTATTACTCAAATTGAGAAAATATATTTTCAAAGAGAACAAAAAGTTGAGCTAAGCTGAATACGAAATGGGAACCCTTTGATTTCTACAGCAATTTTCTCAACTCATATTTTCTAGTTTTCCTCTTCCTTCATTTTGGAACTAACTAGCACAACCCATTTCAGAAGCTGGATGCTCCAAAGTGGTCCACAAGGTGTGCCTTTTAGAGAAATCCAGCTAAGTGTGTTTGTCCTCCACAAATAAGCCCATCAAAGAGACCAGTGAACTGAACAGTGTGATCTATTTTTAACAGTATCGTCAAAAAGTTGCAAGGTAAGACAAGTTCCATGATGCCTGAGTTTATATTATTATCTCTGCTTCAGTGATGGGCATCTTGTACAGCCATACATTACTTATGACTCACCGCTCTTTTATTGGTTTAGCACATGTGATATTTGTACCAGTGATCCAGGACCATCTGATCAAATACGCATGTATACGTGATATTCCAAGTTAAGGAGTGTCATTCAAACACAATTAGCAGCCTGCAACGAGATATTGGATTTTCTGTCAGGCAGAAGCAGCCTGTGTTTCTTGGAAGGGACAGACCCTGTTGGCCTATTTTGACATATTTAGTCTACAAATTTGAGCTGCAGAGAAACTCGTCTCAATCTGAGGTTTGGGGAAGAGACCAAGTCCCCTGCTCCCCCTAAAAGAATGACAGGGAAGAAGAATTGATGGCAAGCTACCTGTGCAATGGTAGGTAATTTAATGAAAAGTTGAAAAATAAATGCACAGAAAGACAGACAGACCTGAACAGAACATAAATGCAGTGCTTATAATTCATTTAGCTGTTTAAGAGAAATCACATTTAAACTCTTGAAGGTACCAGGACGTTTCAATGCATTTTTAGAAAATCAAAATCAAGTAATATCACAGGAACACACTGTGCAAGTGAATGAGTTAGAACATTTAAGTCATGCAGCATATGTGCAGTGCATGCCACCTGCAGTCTGTCACACATACAGCACACAGCATGGTGATGTACACATGCACCATCTAACACACAGATACGTAATGCTAAGGTAGATGGACAGAAAAGAAACAAGAGGAGAGATTAACAGAACACAGCAGAAGGGAGGGGTACTGGCCAGGTTTTAAGGTAAGGGGGTTTCAGATCCACAGAAGAAAAAACAGGCTGTCTGGAGTTACAGAGGTCACTGAGTGAATGTTTTGGAGGACAGGAGGGAGGAGAGGCTGACTGAAGAGACTGAAGATGAGATTGCCTGGATCTAACCTCATGAATTTTTCTGACTACATTTTCACACACATTTATACTTCAACCTTATTTTAACTTTGTCATTTCTGTGTCTGGCACATTTGCGTGCTCACTTAAATTCACCTGATTTGATCAAGCGAGTCTTGATTAAACTTCTATTCCTTTTCAGTCACAGTAAAAAGTTTGTTTGACTTAAATTTGTTTTTTTTTAAAAGATGCTTAAGGGGACTTGCACAAATGCAATATAAAATTTTAATGTCCACAATAGAGAATGAATATCAATAGTCTACTCAAAAATAATCACTGTAACCTTTCTAAACTTTTACTTTATTTAAAGTAATTTTTATTCTGTAAGTGTAGAGTAAGAGGCCTGTACAAATGAACTTGGAATAAATTTTACTTAGAGTACTGCTACACTACAGCGTTATCAAGAAATGTGCCTTTAAGAAAATGATAAGGAGACAGAAAGGTAATATGGAAGGACAGTTTAAAAAAAGCAAAAAATTAGATGGGAGATACCAGATGCAGTGAAAATGTGGTCAAAAATTTTGGTAAACCAGAAAAAAAACTAATCTGTTGTTCCCATATTGGCAACTTTAAATGACTTTTGAAAAAATCATCTGTTAATAACTAAGCCTTCACATTCATTGGCTTACCCTGAGAGGGCCAGAGAGGGATTTTCTTAAATACAAAGTTTTAAGTGCAGCATAACAGAAAATCCTGGCTGGATATTTTTAAGACGATGAGGGAAAAGAAGGAAGATGAAAAAACAGAAGAGAGGGCAGACAAACAAAGATCACAGGAGAGTCAAATAGCAGAACTGTCAAACTAAAGCGGCATAACCACAAAGTTAGGTGTCACTCCGAGAATGCAAACCTTTGTCAAGGCCAATACTCTACTATGATATGCAAATCTGCAGGAATAACCACTAAACATGTTTCGATATTTTCCAAAAGTATTAGAATTTTTATAAAAGTTTGTCAAAATATGGTTGTGAACAGCTGAAACATCATCACCTCTTATGATCATTTATGACTCATCATGAGTGTTGAGCAATGTCTGAATCTGTGCAAGCCCAAATTTTATTATTGTAGTTTTTAAGTTGTGTTTGGGTTTTTCAAATATTTTATGAAGCCCCCAGCCAATAACTAAACAAAGTGTGAGGTCCAACCAAAGGCTCAAAACATAGCACCCAGGTTACATCATTGTATGCCCCCCCTCCTTCTCTGCTCTTTGTGTTATTAATGTATAAAGCGCTACAGATCTGTTTGTTTGTTGTACCTTTGTCTGCTTTTACAAAAATTCTGGTAATGCAGCACCTTCCTGCAGGGTTGCTCAGCTTTGTGGTTGCTTTTATTCGTGCTTTAGAACCAAACTGCAATGAACAATCACAAAATAAAGGTTTATTTGTCTGATTCATTGCTTTGTTGGGGTCCGTCAGTACCTCTCTAGCTTCCCTGTCTAGCTCTGTCCACCGCTGCTGTTCTCTTAAACTGGATTGGAGGAACCAACCAACAACAGAATCCTACTAAGGTAAAGTGAAAAATTATTTATGAACCTACCTGGTGATTTTGTTCTTACTCCAAAATTTCATGGGTTCTTTCTTGGCGTGTACTACACCGCCTAATGAAAACTGGGCCAATAGTTTTACCATAATCCTGCCGACAAACAAACAGACCAACAACAAACAGGACCGAGGCATAGCCGCTTTGGCAGAGGCAGTAAGAGGGGGCCCTGACAAAATATAGAAAGAATGATAGACCTATGGAAAACGTGAAAAGCAGAGGTAAGGGTGCTCTGGGGAGCGATGAAATGAAATAAGAGAAACAGTTGGGCCACTGGAAAAGGGATTACAGTGAATGGTTGGTCAAATATGTGTTCCTCAGTTCCAATAAGAGCCACCACAGTTTGAAATTTTCTCTCTCCTGTTTTTGCTTGTTTGTCTTTTTTTGTTGTTTTTGTTTTCCCATAAAGAGATTCTCATTCCATCAAAACACATTTTGGAAATGGTTATGAAAAGGAATTGGTACGAGAAAACAAACAGTCACTTATCTTTTGGGATTCCGCTCAAAGGTTTATAAAAGTCATGAAAGAATGTTAACAGATCCCAAAGTGATCATAGGAGAAACTGTACTGGAAGTTCAAAGCTACGTTTCAGGAAACAGACCATCCAAATGACCATATGAAAGGGATTTTTTATTAGTTTGGATTTGTTTTTAACACCCACAAGAGTAAAGTTAAGTTTAAAGTCCGTCTTGGTGTATTGATTACAGTTGAAATAAACATATTGTCATGTTTGTTTCAAATTTTCCATCCTTTACTGGAAAGTTGATTTGCACGACGAGGACCTTGTTGATTAAAGCACTGCAAACAAGGAGCAGGAGCTCAGGACCAGAGAGTGAATTCATTTTTCCATTTGTGCCTCCGGTCTGCTTTAATGCAACACCCAGCCAGAACAGTGTGGAAGTGCACACAGCTGCTTTCTTGTGGAAAGTATGGCAGAAAAGCAATTAAGCAAAGTGAAAAATGTAAGGAGGAGCCATTTAGACTTTAAGATGGTGTCGAGGAGCTGAGCCAGCTTTTGTGGACGCAGACAAACAAACACACCTATACTCATACTGATTTTATCTATCACACACAACCACCTACCCCATTGGTATTAATATTAACCTCCACAGAATCAATGCTCTTGGCCTTGAGGCAGGACTACCTGAACAAGCCTGCATTCTTTTTCCACAAAGGTAAAAGAAAAAAGAAAAACAAAACAAAACAAAACAAAAAAAACCTTAAGACAAATCCAAACTCTGGCTCTGATCTCTGACAACATCATTGATTTTCATGACATAAAGATTCATCAGGTTCCTTCTTCTCTAAGCCTGTATTGTTTTATCAAGGCCAACCTGTCCAGAACACTGAACACAGAGTTGAGTTAATACATTCTGATATGTGCTATAGCGTGTCTTGTTAATGCAGGTTACAGTCAAACAACATGCATAAGGCATGACGCATATGTCAGTACTGATTTACACAGAAACGGTGGCCTAGACACAAGTGCTCCTTCTGATCCATAATGCCATCTCACTTTGTATAACTTAGTGGGTGAGTGTCTCTTCACTTGTTTACTCTCGTGATGTTTTCCATACATATGAATGCAAGTGTTGTTGCATGTTTTTGTCTGCGCTTTCCAAGCTGTGTGACAAGGACAAATGGCTATTCTCCTATCCCATCATGCTGTATACAAGGTGTTACCTTGTCTGCATGAGATTCTCAATGTGACTCAGACCTTGGAACTGCAACAAAGCTGGGGCGTCATACAGGGAAGATGGATGACTTTGTTGAGCCCAAAAATATGAAATTCTTCCCTTTGTATATGTGTACGTGTTTGTGTCTGAGAAAGAATAATATTGGTAGAACTCCCCCGTCTGAAGTAAATGTCAGAGCAAGATAAATAAAGATCTCCCCACATGCCGTTATTGCCTATTGTTATTTTGCATTTCTTATGCGAAACGTTCCTGCTGGGGGGACTATGTGTATGATAATGTGTCAGCATGTCCCGGCATCATATCTACTCTCCACAGCACAATGCTGCACATGTTGTGTAAGCTTCACAATGTGTGTATGGTCTCATTCATATCTGTCCATATAATCAACTGAAAAAACTTGGAACCAAATGGATTAATATTTTCCTGGAAACAAAATGTTTCATGGAGGAAAGATGGGCCAGACTGATTCCTGGTGGGATGTTGACTTCCCTTTTCATCCTCTGCTCAACTAGACATCTGCTGAATGTTATGAATCATCTCATTAAATGATGGCCTTTTTTGATGGAAAATAGCAACTAATTTTCTGTTGGATGAGACTCTTTCAACGTTTGTATAATTTCATATCAAGTGCAAGGCCACGTGTCAAAGCTAATTACACTTAACAGTAATTCAGAGGCACCTAGTGAGGTTTACAATAACTCTTCTCATCTTCACTGTTTCAGGGTTAATAGAAAGCGCAGCTTATATTGTTAGTGTTAATAAACCTTGGTCTGTTGACGAATCTGTCAGTCTTAGGCCATGTTGACATTATTCTGCAGTTTTCCAAATGCTGTAATTCTTTCATCAAAGTTAATTTAGTGAAACAACATGGAGGATAGTAACTGCTGCTTTCAAAAAATACCTTTTTCACAAATAATGGAAAAGAAGAAAAGCAATAATTTGCAACGGGCAGACAAATCACTACTGACAATAATAAATGTAATTTAAAAACAGAAAATAGCAAAGGTAGGTGGATTAGGACTAAAGAGTAATTGTGAAATGTACTGTGGGCTTTTGGAGTTTCTGTCCATTTAGTAGTAGCAGCAACAGCTACAGCTGACTGTGTAAACAACACATGTAACATGCTGTTGTGAACATATCTGAATAATCCCTCTAGCCCAGCAGGACAAAGAGTTACCTTTGTTGAGGTCTGAGGGACTCTCCGTTGTAGTGAGGACTCTGAGGACATGCGTCCACTTTCTCTACGGCTCGTCCATTGCTGCTGGAGCTTAGACACAAACAGAGAGGGAAAGGAGAAAGAGCCAACTCATTAGATAGAGCCATGGACTTAGTTGGCTAAACCTCTTACAGTCCTCTTGGAGTGGCAGAGAAAGGACAAGCAATCCTTAATGACGTTTGGAAAATGTATTATCGGCGTTATCTTGATTTTTTGGACTGAACACCAAACAGCTTGTAGAACTTGCTGTTGGCACACATCTGTGGCGCTGCTCTACTATGTAATTCCTCAAAACAGTTAGACTGTTCAATGGAGTGTAACCATTGTATTCAGAACACAGACACAAGCTCACAAGCACAAAACAGTGTTTGCCGTAAAAGTTTTGCGAGCAGCAGGGCAAGAAGGAATGTGAGCTGGAAAAACACTGCTGAAGACAGCCTTTGGAAACAGTTCTGCTGGTAAGTCTCCAGTTGGTTCTCAATATCCAACTACCCTGAAATTACAGAAAAAATTCACATGATGTGACCAATAACACCAATTAGCATCAAATTCAAAGGAAGTGCCTTGTGCACTGTTTCTGTTAGCACCTAGAAATGCAGAGACATCTCAGTGAGAGCTGAGCACAGTCAGCTGTTTACTATTTGTTATCACTGCATCTCCCAATAAAGCAGCATGAAAGCAAGATAAAGATAAAAGAACTACAGGCTACCAATGAAGAATTAACTCAACTAAGTAGCAAATAAGTAACTGGATGTAAAAAATAAAGACTTTAATTAACTGGACCTGCTGTAAGAGTGAGTGCTATGTACCAGAAAAGGATTAGGGAAAGCACAAAGAATTCCCTTCATTCTGACAGCATCTTTCCTCCACCTCTGGTTCCCATTCTTCCAGCTTGTCCTCCTCTCCATTTCCAAGTCCTCCACTCCTTTCCTTCCTGTCTTACTGCAGTTCTGTAGATCACAGAGGAGCTCATTACATAGGGATATCATGACTCTACCATCTCAGATACAAAAAGAGTGCCTCATATCCTCTGTCTCACTCTCTGGTTTCAATTACTGCAGACAGGCCTTATCCAGACAGTATCAGGCCAACATTACATCCAGCACTTTCCTATTTAAATTGTGGGAGCAGAGAGCACATTCCCACCGAGAGTCAACACGCGGCTGTTCTCTTCCTGAACGCATTTGTCTCTATACAGCATGTATCACCTCTCTCTCTCTCTCTGTCTCTCCCGCTCTCTCTCTTGCCGTCTGCACTGCTGGACCTGATTCCTAAGGAGAGTAATTTTGCTCTCACTCAGAATTCCAGATCCAAGTGCCAATCGCTGGATTTTATGGCTTTCATGGGGATAAGGCACAGTGTGCAGAATAAGCCTCGGAGAGGAATTTTGTTGGTGAGGAAGGAGGGCGACTATTCGGAGTCAGTTTAGATCCCCTTTGCAGATTCCCTCTGTCTCTCTCACGCTCTCTGTCTGTGTACCTAGAAATGCAGAGACGCACTGCCAGGCTTTGACTTTGGGCTCCACAGATCTTGACATTGGCTTGATGTCGGCCTGATCTTAAATCCTTGGAGAGGAGTGCAGTGGCAATCCCTGCCAATGAGCATTAAGTTTTCATTAGGCATGCTCAACCTGCCGCGGCTCCAGCTGCCCCCTGGCAACTCATCCCAAGGCTTTTATTATTGTTTTTGAACTGTAGGCCAACAGTAACCATGTACAGAAGCTCCGCAATGTGTATGTGCTGTTTCTATATGTGTTTATGTGTCTGTCATCTCCAGTTAACTTTCTTCTCTAATGGTTAATGCTTATTGCTCCCTGACGAACCATTAAATGAGTGTAGACGAAAGACAACCATATTCACGTGCTTACACTTGAGCACATATGCTTGAACTGACACATAAACGCATATCTTACCCACATTTTCCCCCTCTAGTCATAGCTGAGTGCTGCGCTTAAAGTCAGCACTGCATCCATCTTTCGATTTTATGACCTTTGTGGGGTCTAACACTAGATTCCCCCGAAACAGCCCATGCATCACATCCTGGACTGCAGCCAGTCTGCCTCCACGGCTGCTCTGCTGCGTTTATTTCCAATGTAGGCCCAAAAAAGCAGATGATAGACCGATGACAGCTAAGCAGCCAGAACAACACAGGAGGAGAGTGTGTGAGTGAGGGGCTGAATGAAAGAAGTAATTAGTTATAATGAGACGAGGATGAAATCACAATAAGAGCAAAGAAAGAAAGTAAATGAAGGTGGAGGAGCTGGAAATATTATAGGAATTAGAGTAATAGAGGGAAAGGGAAAGGGGAAGTATAGCTCAAACCAAATTATCTTACGACAGAGTTACAGCTGCTTTGTTTGCAAGGTCAGGGACCCACATATGCCCACAGTTGCATCATGCATTCAATGCATGATGACATGACCTAAATTCATCATCTCTTGTGTATCCGCTGCATTACAATCTGCTGGGATTTCATTTGTTTTCCTTTTTTTTTTAGTATGGATACCTTCACAGCACCTGCACATCAAACCTGACAACTATGAAGATAAATGTTTAATGTAATATGCTTAATGTTTAATTCTGTGTGAGCTTCTTCAAATGAGCTTTCCCACTATAAAACACTTGGCCTCAATTTTATAATGCCACTGTTTTTGTTTAGCACACAGAAACCAATATCCGTCATTAGGCCCACGTCTTCACACTAAACTAGACTTAATCAAGTTGTCCCACCTGTTTATGGAACACAAGCACAAGCAGGCGCTGCCTCAGACACAGCTTTGTTTTGTCATGCTTAAGAGGACCACCGTGAATCACCACCAGTCCCAAGGCTTTAACCAAAGCTTGATTTTTAATGCCAAGACCGTGAAAAATTTTATGAAAAATGTTATATAACATCTATGCATACGTAGTTTGTAAATTTGGAACACTTCTTCATTATAAAGCACCAACATTAAAATAGTCATCACTAACTGTTTGGATACAACCACAGTTTTTGCCTGATGCACACTCGGAGATATTACACACAAACATAATTTGTGACCTCTTTACAGCTAACAAAGTAACTAGAATACAGGTGCTTTGCTCAAACTACAGACTACATTTGCCTTTATTCTAAAAGACAATGGTTTCAGCGGTGATACCACTGTACACGTGCTTATATGTGCAAGTGATGAACTGCGTAAAAATCTTGGAAACGTGCAGGAGACAGTCACAGGGAACAAAATCTTCTTCAGATAAGCACAGGAGCATGGTGAATCATCTTCACCAGAAAACAAATTTTCTCCCTAAACAGACCCATCTTGTCAGGAAATATATCACCGTGATTATCCTCATAGCCAGACGAACACTCACATAGACACACAGGTCAGATGTGCACAGAGTTAATATTGGGGATTTTATGTCACAGTATTACTGGAGCAGGCAAAATGATCTCACAACTATAACTGCTGAGACAGCAAGTGTGTGCCCATATCTGTCAAAGTGTGTGCGCGCACGTATGGCTTCATTTAGCAGAAATACCATGTAAAGTCTTGCACTGTTAACTGAGAGAGAAAAAATGTTTTGTGGGAAATGTTTGATAAACTTGGAAATTCTGACAAACCATTCCGAGAACAATGCTTTTTCTCGTTGTATGTAAATTCATTCAGCAAATGTCTCAAAGGCTATCACTGCTTCATTTAAAGAGAAATATCAAGGAAAAGCCTGCTGGCATTAGCTCTCTTTGTGCACCCACTGGACCTAAGACTGGGGCTCATCTTGGGTTATGAGCATTCACGGCATGCATGGAGAACTAGATTTGTGCTGGCTCACTCGCAGAGACACACAGTCAAATACACTTTCACTAGCTACACAGAGGTGTAATTTTCAGACGAGTCTGTGGGAAGCTTAGAAGAAACCCCACTCTGTATACATATAAGCTCTCCACTGGCACTTGCATTGTGCTGTCAGATAACACGATTACCTTTGCCCGATGGGGTTGTTAGTGAATGTGTAGGTGAGGTTTGTTTTTTCTTAGTGTTTACTCAGGGATCGTAAACTACACTCCTACTCTCCAATCATACTTATTTCGGTCAAGTTTTTATTTATATAAGATGTTTGTAACTATGGCAGAAGTGGGGGTATCGGGCTGCATACAGTCTGCCACATCATCCTTTTTGATACATCCACTCACAGTCGACTACATTTTAACAAAAACTGCGTTTGTAAATGCATTAATGCTTATATAAAGCTTGTGTTAATGTTTCCAATGCTGCTAATGCTGATGACTAAAACACAAGGACATTCAATTTCATAAATATTTTAAGGAATAACATTACCAGCATTGACGTCATTCACTTCCTAGTTTATATACAGTTCAGTGTCATGTGTGTATGATGTCAGAGCTGTTACCAGTAGCAGTGCTCTCTCTCTCTCTCTGACCCGCCTGAGGCTGTTACGCTGTATGTCTCAGGCATTAAGCGAGGCTTCTGAAGCACCTGAAAGGTACGAAGAGAGAAAAAAGGGAGTAGGTCAAAGGAGGAAGGTTGCAGTTCAGACTGTAAACAGTAACTGCTGTAGCTCTACAAACAAAAAATGTTCACAGTATTGTGCTTTCATCAAACTGTTGTCTATTGCCATAAAGTAAATACGAAGAAACCACAAAGCCAATGAAAAGCAGGTGCTTCAGAATAAACACTGCCTGGCTTTTTTTTTTTTTTTTCCAACAGAACGCAGTGCTTTCAAGTTGAAAGTCGTTTATCGTTCTAGGAGGGCATACTTGGGCTTTGATTTGTAGCCAACACCTGATTGGACCTGACCCAGTGCCAAGGGTATGTGCACGGGTGGATTCCATCCTCACTTAAATGCCTCAGGCTTGATCTAGCAGGGATCCATGTTATTCTTTCTTCTCTAAATAGTAGCACACGAAACAATGCATTGCAACAACAAAGCCAATCTGCCTCCTTGGCTTTCCCGACACTACGTGTGACATTTAGTCTATCAAGCCTGCTGTGGGTTAACATGCATGTAATCAGCACAGTTAAATGTCTGCAGATCGCGAAGGAGAAATGAGAAGCAGGAGCATTCGCTTCACCTTCACAAGAGGGAATTTCTGACTTACTGATCAACATTTAAATTACTTTCAACACTGACAAATAATGTGTTATGTATTAATGTTGACAGTGGGAAAAGCTGTGCCCATCCAATTTGCAGGGTGCACTACCTTTTGACTCCATTGTTGTCAGCGGACTAATGGAGAGGAAACAAGAGTATGGTAAGCTTCAATGCAAAGACAACCCTTACAAACTCATGAAAAATAGTTGCACTATTGTAATACCATAACCAGAATCGAAAATGCCTCGAATACCGCCTTAAATATTGGCTTTAGTATCAGCAAATACGCAAGTCTATGCCAGATACCACATAATGTATTTATTACAAATCTGCTTCTTCCCAGCAGCATACATCTCTATGCAACATCATAGATTTTTTACTGCACAGGTGGCCAAAGCCCATAAACAGCAACTTTGTAACTTCCAGCACATCAGGAACATAACATCCGCTGCCATAAAGTCAACCTAATATTGTGCCGCAGACAATACTCCTATGACAGGATGTCTTTAACAAAATAAAAAAGGCTGTTTGTCAAGATCCTGACCCGTGTGTGGTTTTAAAAATCTACACAAGTGTGTTGCAGATGTAATCTCACTGTCTTATCTAGTCTGAGGCCTTATTTCTCATCTCCAGGTCGACTGATGCACTGAGATTCACTTAGAGTTATCACGGAGTCATCATATCATCATATCATCATCATCATTTGCGCCTAAAAGTGTTAGGTAATTAAGATAAACAGATGCAAATTTGTTGAATTTGATTTTATGATTACTACCGAAGACAATATTGTCGAACCCAATGCCTTAATCATTATCTACAATCTACAGTATCGTGCTGCAGAGCTGTTGAGTATCATCTGACAGAGGATCAGTGACTGGGGCTTCACTTGTTAATCATGAGAAAGTAGTTTAAGTTATCGCCTCGTCAGCATAGTGCAAAGGGTATATTATATTCAAGATTCACAGCTCAACACAGCAGCATGCATAAAGTATTATCTGCTTTATTGCTCACAAGAGACTGCTGCTGCCATTGTGTTGCACTCGTGTCTTGTATTTTAACTTAATAGAAGAATGTCTTATTCCAAAGAGACAAGATGAGTAAAATGAAGGGCAACAAAATCATATCTGAGTACAATTTAAGCACCCCTACTGCAGTTCATTTACTTGTTCTGTGTAAATCTGGATGGAGATAATACAGCCGAACAGAGTAAAAGCTCTGACTGTTTTTTTAATGTACATTTGTGTGTGGAAAGAGGCAGAGCCAGAGGCAAGGCAGCAACAGCTGTGTTTAATAGTGACCGAGCCACTAAGGCCACAGCTGGACCAAAGCCACAGATACACTGCTCTGCTGTTGGGGGGGTCGAAGAGGTGGTTCGGTCTGGGCAGGCACAAGGTTTCAAACCCCAAAAAGCTCTGTGGTAGTTTGAGGGCTGACCTGGCCCACAAAGAACAGCATGAGTTGGCCTTACTCAGCCTCCATTGGCCCTTTGAACAGTGGAGCATCAATGCATTCCACAACAGTAACCACATTCAACCCCTGTGTTTGAGCAGTTCGAGCAAAGGCATTTTCTCCCATCCAGTATGTCCAAGTATGGAGATTTGACTCTCATGCTCTTTTCAGGTTGAAAGTTCATGTTCAAGAGGTTTATTGTCTGCTGGTGTAAATAGACTTCTTATTGACTGTGTTATACCAATCTACCTCTTACTCTGATCCTCATTTTAACAGTTTAGCAACAGTCTGGCTCTACTGTTTGTTTACAGTCTATGTACATGGCAAAGAGAGCAGAAGAAAGAAGGAAAGGTTAAGAAACAGAGTGCATGGGCATAGGTCCATTTGACTTTGTTCAAGTTCTGGTTCTGGTTTTGGTAAGTGCAGATTGCTGTGCTACATTTTTGTTGTTCTGTTGGTCTGTTTATTTTCTTATGTTTTCTTGTTTATTTGAGAATAGACATTTTCTATTTAAATAAAGACAAAGTCATGAGATGGCTCAAAATACTAATGCTCAATGATACACTTCAGATAAAGAAAACCCCAAAGGTTGAATTTGTAGTTAGGATTGGTGTCATTGTTTGACTTTTTTCCCATCATTCAAGACTTTTCATTTAGGATGAAAAACTAGGTTTGCAGGGTTTCAGAAAGTTTCATGACAGACAAAATAGTCAAAATAAAAAGAAGTCCAACTATTTTTGATGGATGATTGACAGGTAATTAGTCTAATAAGCTTATTAGAGTAGGGAGAAGGTGGCAAACTGAACTCTGGCCGTGTTGAGAAGCAGAAACATGTTGATATGAATGGCTTTTACTATGTAATACCAAAGAACTTATTTAAAGGAGAAAAAAAACAACATTCATATGTGGCCCGCAGAACTGCTGGAACTGGATAAAAAACAAATTCAGGCTGGTAAAGACTGAGCGCCTGATATAGAATGGCAGCTTGGGGTTTGTGAAGCCAAATGTGAACTTTGCTGGGTTTTTTTTAGGTAACTTAACACCATACTTGTCACCTAAACATATATGTTGCTTCTTCAACCACTTTTTTTGTGTTGTTTTAATCTGATACTTTTTCAGCTTTATTGTTAAAACAGGCATAAACTATGAGGGGAAATGCACCCATTAACATGGATAAAGGAATTGCTAAAATAGGATTAAGAGCAGCACATTAATAGGATGCTCACCACCCACAGCACCTTCTGACCACCAAGCCAGACCAGCTGGTCCACCCAAGAGGAGAGGCCAGAGAGCCGGGATAAGAGCCATTAGCCCAGCTTGGACTCAGGATTGCATCTGGCTAACGATATAAAGTGCAGCTTCATATTAACAATACTGTCCACTTCCTGCATATGCTCTCCAGTGGTGTGTTTGATGGAAGAAGAATTTTAAGGGGCAACAAGAAGAGGATGAGTGTGTATGAGTGAGTGTTGAAGATAAAAATACGGAGGGAGAAAGAGCAAGACAATGGAAAAAGAGTCTTTACTCAGGAGAGATGTGTTTATATCTATGGGTGAATACATAAAATTGGTTGAGCGTGAGAAAGAAGCTCGCAGTGAATGCGGCACACACTGGGAAGCTGAGACAGACCTCGAGGCTCTCAGAAAGCTCAGAAATCAACGGAGGGTGGATAATCTACACACCAAGACTATTGTGGGAAAAGTGCCTTTGCTCTCTGTGTATTAAAGTGATAGAATGGGCAGATCTCTATGGTCCATTTACGGAAGGAAAATGGACCTGGTGTGGATTGGCTATCACAAACTACAGACACAATAGGCGTTTGGCAATTTATAGCCAGGTAACTGTAAATACGATATCGGGTAAGAGAGTGTGTAAGTGATGCAAGTATATAAATTTCCCAAACCCTTACTAGAGCAGTAAAAAAGACACATAATGATGAGCTGAACAGAGGAAGTGATTTAATAGATCAAAAGCACAGATTTAAAGAGGAAGGCACAGGCTCAAACACAGACACACTCTCACTCACTCACACAAATATGCAAAGAAGCGGAAGGGGTGTATTGATTTGACTAATTTCAATGTGCTGAGTCGCTATGAAACACCTGCCCCAGACACAAGCGCAGCTGTTTGTCTTGGCAACAACATTGCAACCCTGCAACCCCCCTACGACCCCAATCCATCATTCGCATTGCACACACATGCACGTAGTACGCACGCACATATACATACACATGCTGCCAGCGGACTGCTTTTCCGAAGACCTTTTGTGATGTGTCAGATGAGCGGGAGAGGGACAGTGTGAGCATGAGTCCCTCGAGGGATGGGGCTTCACCTTCATGGCTTTAACTCTGGAAATGCACACACACATGCATGGATAGTTGCACACAAAATGTAAATGCCTGCAAACATGCATAGCACATGTGCTGAGACATAAGGGAAATACAGACATGAATATACACACAAGCAAACACATATAATGCACATGCATGTCACACAGGCAACATACCCATCTTTAATCATGTTATTCAGATAAGACATCAAGTGACCTGCTGCCCCTTTTAGGTCAGAATGACAATTGAGGGACGTTTCTGTTGTGTCCCACTGGGACAGCAAAGGCCCCAATGCAGATAAATTACATGTGTGGACACACACTCAAACACACACACACGGATAGCGTTGCATGCTCATTTATCTAGAGGACACATGCTAACTATGCATTTAATGTCAAATTTATGGACACACACATCCACATGGACAGGCTTGTCTAGACGCAACACTAATTTTCCGGCACTTTTGCTTCAAGCAGTAAACAGCAGCCATTAGTTTATGTGGAGGAGTTCTGGGCTAAACATTACAGCACTGTGTGTTTGTGTGCTGTGTAGATAAATGTGTTCTGTGCTCAGGAGAATTGGTTTTGTGCAGCTTATTAAATATCTTACCTTAACAATTAATCACTTATTGTTTGCATTGTTCTTAAGTTTGTAGCTTAGTATTTGTTTTCCTTTCTCACTTTCAAGATACACTGTTACAACAAAAATGCATGTTAAGGTGATCATGTTTATAGCTATAGCTACATAGAGCTTACAGAACTCCTGGTGATCCTTTTACTAAGTCTGATCTCAAATGTTTCTTTGTTTTATTGTCTGTGTTAATAAGTTAAGAGCAGGTGAATAACAATCATTCTACATTCCCTATCATATCATCTGTAAAATACGTAATTTCTTAAAAATTGTCTGTTAGGCTTATATTTCTAAATTAGATTTTTGTAATGTAGATCACATGAGGGTGAAATGTAACTGTAGCTCAACTGGGAAGGGTGAAAGGATGTCTTCAACCTTTATCTTTTCCTCATCAAATTTAATAGTTTTGGTGCCTAAATCCGACTAAACTACAACTAAAAACTAAAAATAAGATTTAAAAAAGAACATAAAGGTAAAAATGGTAAAAAAGAATCACTTATTTTCACAGATGAAAAGAAAAAGAAACTTAATGTTGGGTATATTTTTTGTGCTAACCTGGAGAGTTTCTTTTTGATGAGAGAGAGGTAGATAAATAAGAAACTGAGGGAATTCAGAAAGATGGTCATACCAAAATTATTTCCTTGAAGTCACAAACACAGGAGAGAAATCAATTTGAATCAGACTTACAAAACGGATCATTAGAATTTTTTGTTCTCTTGCCTCTTAGCGCCTCCATAAGAACAAACTCATTTTGCTGCATATTTTTTATCTTCACTTTGACAACATGTTGACAAGTTTAGACACTGCAGCAAAAACAACAAATGACAGACTATCTATGACAGCAATTAGTTTAAACAATGAAACAATCAATGACCAATTTATCCACAAACAATTATGCTTTTAAGCGCACAAAATGATAATGGCCCATGCTGATGTGGCCGGATACTGGTGGGTGTAATGTTTTGCATTCAGTACATGTGTAAAAGGGACGAAAGCTGATTCCTGTCCTGTCTGACAACTGTGTACAGAAACCCATTATTACTTGAAAAATGACAAAAAGATGACAAAACACCCTTGTCTGGATATGTGTGTGAACTAGCTAAACAGAGGAGATGCTTTATCCTGGCTCACAGGGCAAGGCACTGACTCAGAGGCAGGGAACAAGATAGATTCTCAGCCACTGCACATTTATCTCTATTACTCCCAGCAATACCAGGCATTTAAATTCTACTGATGACAGCCCAGGGATTTTATACCAGTTATCAGCATGATCCTCTCATATCAAATGTTTAAAGCTCTTCTTGCTTAAAGTTGGTTATTTTTTTCAACAAAATAAACAAGAGGAGAAAATGGTCTTCCACCCAGCTCTCTAGAAACTGCAGCAGGACAGCCTTATTTACTCCTAAATTTGGTAGTGATGCGAGTTCAATTCTCTTGACATCCCTTCCGATGTGCTTGGCATTCCCAATGAATACCTCAAACTGAGAACCTCAAAAATCAAGCGCACAACAAGACAGTGGTTTCAAGCTAGGCCTTGCTAAATCCCACTAAAGCCACTCTCTCCTTTCATTTTATGTGCGACCTTTTGAAGGGCTACAACTATACATCTGTGTTGCAACAGACAACCATGTCAGATTACACTTGTTTTGTCTTGTTTTGCATGAATAAAAGTTTGCACACTTTTATTTAAGAGAGTGTTCCCCAAACTTTGGGTCATGGCCCAGAGTGGGTCACACACCTGTTATTATCGGGTTGCCAAGTGGAAAAACATCAACCTATTCACCTGATTTGGACCCCTCATTCTGCTGCCGGTTCCCCAAGATGCAGAAGGAGCTCAAGGTACAAGACACTGATTTCTACAAAGAAGGAATCCATATGCTACATGACCCCTACACAAAGTGTGTGTGAGTGTAGAGGGGACTGTGTCCAATAATAAATGAACTAGACTTTCAAAAATTAACTCCTTCTTCCTGAGGCCATGACCTTCACAACAACTCCTTGTTTGTGCAGTGCAGTGCAGCAACATTACACCGCAGTGCAAACCTGTAATGTTGGCTCTTGAAATTTAAGCTGTTCTCTTGCTACACCTCACCTCGACTGATGACAGGGGGTGTACGCCCTCGTCTCTTGTTTTCCAAAAATCATAAAAATCAGCTCAGTGGTTCAGCTGACAATCAGCAGCAGTGTCTTCTATGTGCACAATTCTGCAAGATCATTGATTTTTCTCTTTCTAAACTCACACTGTTGTTATTCATTCAGATATTTCACAATGGAGTTCTTACCATATCGAGCGTTATAACTTCGCATTGTATTTATATTCTTACTTTGATGTTGTTACTGTCAGTATTTTTTATAGGTCAATGATTTCAAAAAATGTACTGTTTAACTGGCTAAAAATACTGTGCACCCAGAGGCAAACATTCTGGTCTTCAGATGAACAGGTGTTTGTTCATAGTATTGTATATTTTATTCCAAATGAATCAAAAACTGAACAAGAGTGAAGCATGACAGTTTAAGGTGTATTGTCTGCATGTCTTCCCCATCCAATATGTATAGACTTTGTATATTTCCCACTAAAGTGTCAAAAATTAGAGGCTTATTCATTGTCTTTGCATGAATATCTCTTTGCATTAAAGCTTTTACACGAGTTACTTCCACTACTCATGGTATAGACAGTATTTCCATCATGTTGCTCAGACATGCTTTTTTAAGCTTACATACTTCTTACATTTAAAATAAATTTGATTCAACCTCAGATGTTGTCAGCCTGAAAAAGAGTTTGTAAATCTTTCTTACCTTGTCTGACTTTGAATATCTTGTGCTATGAGGTAGCATTTTGTAAGAGAAGCTTCTGGTTTGCAAATACACTAGTCTCACTCTTATCAAGATTCCTTAACTCCACTCAGTGAGTTTTATTTGCAATTACTCCACCACAAACTTATTAATGTCAAATGTTTGTCCAAATGCTGAGGTTGATGTTTGTTTTAACAGCTTTTGGTTGAGTTTAATAATATCAAATATCCTTGCTTAGATCCAAGAACATGTTTACGAGCTGTGGTAACTCTTAGCAGTCTATTAATAGTACTGACACCCACTGTACCAAGAAGGTCACTGGGCCCCATATGTGAAGAAACAACAAAGAAACAGAAACCAGCAAAAAAATGTAATTATCCTTTAAAGATAAACAGCACTACCTGTTGTAATCATTGTGCCAGGTGGTGCTTTGACATCCACATACCCGTGCCAACAAAGTTCAGAGTCTGGAGGCAGCAGTGGAAGTTGCTCTGTGTCTCCAGCAGGCCGTAGGTGACCTCTGGACCCTGGCGCCTGCCGAAGCATGGCAGGACCCTCAGCTGACCCTCCTCCCAACAGACAAGCTGCTACTGGCAGTAATGTGGCCTCGAGAAAATGATATCCCACATGGCAGAGCTGCAATGGAGAGACGGGTTAAGGTAAGGACAAGTATGAATAAGATGTAGCAACACGGCTTTGCTTGGGATAATGTAGTTTAATCTATGTAGCCGCAGGTGAATCATGGAGATGAAATAGAAAGTAGAAAAGAAAAGCACATACAAACCACAAGATGAGTATATGTGTTATGCATGTATGTGATAAGAACGGAGGAAATACTAAAGACTAAATGTATTCAAGGTCACATCCCATGGATTTGTAAAGGAGGATATCTGCATTCAATGATATCTCCAGACAAAGTCCAAAGGGAGGCTTGGTCAACAATAGCAAGGATAGAGGGGAGATATGAATTTTATAAACAGAATGGGAAAACACAGTGGGAAAAAGCAACTGAAGGTTAAGCTGAATCAAGTTAAAGGTCAAAGACAATTTGTGAATGCAGTGATAAACAGGGATGCATAAAACCTTAAAACCAATTAAATCAAACAAACTCCTTGCAAGATGCCAATGGTTATTTCTCATGTCGCAAGCCAACACACTTTAAAAACTGCTCTTTAAATTCTATGTGGGTTTTCACTTTTTGAAAATGCCATTTATTATCAGATTTAAGGAAGTAAAAAATAACATGATTTTAGTTCTTGCAGTGAAGCCGCACAAGCAAAGCACTGCAGGACAGGAGACAAAGCCACAGCAATGTCATGGATAACAAAAAGAGAGGAGGACAAACAAAACAGACAATGCATTCCCCAAAGGAGTGATGACAGATAGCCACGGTTTGTATGACAAAAAGGTATGGTCATGGGTAAACTGACTGGATAAGAAAGTAGAATCAAGCATTCAGACAGCATTTCAGATACATCAGGAGAACAACCAGTAGAAGTTGAAGTGGATGGTATCAATTGAGTCTGAAGCTAATTTCTATAGCATTAGTCTGTGTGTATGCTGGTATATCTCTGTAACATCATGCATAATAAACATGAGACAGAGCCGTGCCATAGTCTTGGGTTTGGCATCATGGCTGACATCATCTTGTTTTTCTGGAGCCAGCGATGATCTTATCAGGATGAGAGCGTAGAGCTGGAGAGGATATACATTACTGCTAATGTGTGTGTGACACAGCTTGAGACTGCTATCACTTAGAGCAGCCACACCCTTAATTATGCATGACTTCAAGTGTTGATATATTTTAAATGAGTGAGCTTTATATAAAAAGCCAGCCCCTGCACAGCTGCTTTGCATTAAAAAAAAATTAGCTGTTGAGACTGAAATCAATGTTTTGTACCAGGCAGTAAATATGTTCATTTCTGCTGCAAAGTTGAGCTTTTTGCTATGAGGGTCTTAAGAGGACTAACTTGCTCAAGTGGCCATTTGAGGAACTGGCTTCACTTTTCAGCCCTGGAGGTTGCCGCTTTGTCTGTATATGTATTCATGGCTGTGGTTGTGTGAGAGAGCAATTCACCTCAAGCATGTCTGTGAACCTTTGAACAAGGGCATCAACCAGAACAAAAATGCTGGTTTGGTCCAAGACCCAGTCTTTGGAGAATGTCTGATGTAAATAAAGATGACAGAAAGAGAGAGAAACAGAGAGACAGAACAAAAGATGAAGAGGAGGAGAGAGAAGAGAAGTGGGAGAGGAGAAACCGATAAAGAAATAATGAGAATGTTGCACTGACTGAGATGTACACAACAAAAGTACATAGAGGGTGAGGGAGAAAGAGCAGCACAAAAAGTCAAGCTGTCTTTCAAACAGATGAGCACCTCAGCATTTTAGAGCTCGGTCTCCAGCTGTCGCAAAATTGGAAAGTGCATGAAAACAAAAAGCAGGCTGTCACAGTGGCAAACCGCCATCCATACAAGCTGAGGGATAAAGGTCAGAAAATGATCTGTCATTGGCATAATTGCATCCGCAGAAGTTGTGTACCGGTGGCCTGGCGTTTCTCAGATTGCTTTTCACACTTCATTCTGCCTCTGATGGAAAGGTAATCCTGAAGACAGAAAAAGTTTATTGTTGCTACTTACAGTGGAAATGGGAAGGTGGGAAAGAGGGAGAGAAGGACTTCAGATTAAGCCAAGGTGACAGCAGGTACATAAGAATGAGCATGTGACCTCAGTAAGCGAATCCAATAAGACATGACTCTCCAAATACATCTGGAAAAAAATGATGGTTTTTACTAGGCCACACATGCATAAAAATAACATGTGACACACTGTAAATGCAATCTGGTTTATATGGCTCCACCACAACAGTCAACCGCAGAGTTAACAAAAATAGGTTAGTCAGTCCTATTGTCACTAGTCTCCCTCTGATGTAGGTAAAAAAAAAAAAAATTACCTTCTAACCCCATTCGAAAAGCTTTGCCTTGTCATTACAGGCAGAAAAAACTATCAAGGGAACAGTTTCAACACAGACATTTTCTCTTGTAATATGGAGGTCAGCAGCCAACATCAGCTAGTTAGCTAGTTTGTTCTTTTAGCTGTTTTGCTAACTGAATCTACCTGGGAGCTTGGAGCATCAGAGGAGTTTTCATGTTCACCAGAGCAGCACCAGGATGAGTAGCAGAGCCAGGGATGAGAAGACACATGGGTTTATGGTGAAATGGGAAACGGGAAAGAGGGAAAATTTGTCTTGAGTTAATGTCTAAGTATACATAAGTCATTGTATTGATAAATTCAGCAGTGATTGCTCTTGTGGAGATAGAGGTTATTTATTGGAGTATTTTTGAATGACACTGTAGTTTCATAGTTGCACCAGTAAAAATATATTTTGAAGGCTGATTTTTACGTTTTTGTACCAACTGTAATGTGGCAGAGTGTTAACAATGTTACCTATTCGTTTAAAGGCCTGGAATCAAAGTTTCAGTCTGGGGCAGCCCTGCCAGTTGATGACCTTTTGCTATTATTTTTTTTTCTTCACAATGCAGGAGCGTTTGTGTAGGCGATACAGAAGGATTTGCGACATTTTTAATGCTCTGTTTTACCTGGGGGGACTTAAATGCAGGTTTGAATTTTCCTTCAGCAGCTTTGTAGCCTGACAGCAGTTACTTCAAGTAAAACAACACTGCATAGAAGAAATGTGGGCATTTCTTCACTTTACTGTCTCTGTGCAAAACATGGAAACTCCTGAAATGCCTGGAAGCTCAGAGTGTCAATAAACTTTTACGTTTTGTTACACAAACAGAGAGAAACATCACATTTTAGTTTTACTATTAGAAGAGCTGCATTACTTCAGTTGATATTACACACCTACAAATAAATTTCAAAAATTGCCAATGTCACGTTGATGTCCTCGACCGTGGAGGTTATTTTTGAAATACTGTTAATGCATATGAAGTTTTTCAAGGCTAAAGCTTCAGACTTTGTGGCTGTAGAGTAAAAATGATGGTATAGCAAAACAATAAAATACTGTAACTGTTCCCATAGATAGAAGGTGGAAGATAAATTCAAACAAGTAAAAACTTGGTCCTATTATTTAGGGCCTATTACTAAAAAATTCCTCCCAGAAAACACAGAAGCATTAAAGAAGGGTTGTCTCTGGGAAAGGCGAGGGAAGCTGAATCTACCTGGTTGCTGTTCAGTTTTTTCTAATCTGATGTGAGCATCCCGCTACCTCCCACTCTTTTCTCAGCTTGAGAGTGTATTGCAGAGTCACTTTTCAACAGCAAGTTCTAGGTCTGATTGATTTATAAGGAATATATTGAAGTGACAGGTGAGCATTAGTTAGTGTTAAATTTCTAAATATACCTTACCGGATCATAGACGTTTTTTTTCTCAGTCTCTTTGATGGGCCACTGGCTCAGATTACTAACTAACCCCCATCTTCATAGCACTCTGCTATTTGGCTATTTTTTCGTTACAGTTTCAGTTCTCTTCCCACCCTCAAGCCTGTTTTGGTCAGGGAACTGTTTTCCCCTGTCATATAAGCAGTCCTTCTTTGTCCTTTATACTGTTGAGACCATCTTTGTTGTCATGGTCACCGTTCTCGTCATTATTGTTGGAGTCTTTTTCATTTTCCACCTACATGGTGGGGAATCCCTGTCTTCTTCTGGCTGATGCTTTTAAGCCTGTCTAGCTGCTCTACACACGCACTTTTTTCTAAAAAGCATTTAATGCACTGGGAATGAGCGTTCTACTTGAGCAAAGATATAACCTATTTTCTCACTTTGACCTCAATGCAACAAAGAGCACAGGCACATCTCAGTCATGTTAACATAGCCAACAGGTGCAAGGGACATACATAAATAGCTAGATGTAAATCCATATCTGCCACAGCATTTTCCTAAATAAATCTGCTTTTAACAAAATTACCAAAAACTGGCATGTATGGTAACAAGGTCACCATATGTGGTATGCTGTGTTGACTGCATTTGAAGGCTGATATACAGAGTGTGGAATGACTCCAGAGTCCATAGGGGCCCCAAAATTCAGTTTTTGCGCCAGCAGATCCCTGTCTGATGATTTTTGTAATTAATTTTATATTCATTCAGTGAATGTCTTTGCTAAAAAGGAAAATATACACAAATTACACCATCATCACTGGAATTTTGACTTACAGTGAAACCTACACTGAAACACCAGAGGTCTACTAGAAGGAAAGAAAAGACTTTCAAAGTGTATTATAATTATTAAGAGTAAAAAAAGGCAAATTTGAATCGCTCCGTTAAATGGCTCAGTCACTTAATACTATTCCATCCTATTTCTTACAATACACAGACTCAAACAGACACTCAGACACGTACTGTAGCTTTGCTGCACATAGGTATGAAGGATGGGGTTTTACATCTACTTTTTAAAGTAGAAAATACATGAGGTATGAAGGAAATGTGCAGGAGAAATGAAACAAGGGGAAAAGGAGAGGGTCCACATCTGTGACTATCCGTCTCTAACTGCAGATGAAAGGAAGTCGTTTGAAGTTGATGTGGTGCTATTTCTCCAATGACTCAGATTAAACACTGATGTCTGTGCCTAGCAGCACATTCATCACTTCAATGATACTTTTAGTGGCCGTTCCCCTGCTCAGGCAGAAATTAACAGCACTTTGGTGCCCTGTGTGCACCAAAAACCTGCTCAGTCTCCCACACACATACACACAAATAAATGCGTTATTCTGCTCGCATACAAAGACGTGCAGGTGTTTTGGGTATGTAAAGGCTATTTTTCCGTTGCCTCTACAACTTTTTCAACTCTAGGGACACAATGATTTTTTTAAAACCATGGCCTCTTTCCACTCATCAGACTAATTCACCGGAGGAGTTCAAGACTCTTAAATTATGCCATTAAAACATTATGATGAATCATTCATTTACCAGGTTGATTATAATTTAAATGACAGATGATGCTTGTGAAAAATGTTAAGCTTGTTACGGAAAAAGAAAATTAGTACTTACCTGAATTTCCATCATAGGGGTCTAAATAGGGACATGCAGGAGGGAGGCTGTTTTTAAAAACAAATCTGCACTGGTAATTCTGCCTACTTAAAGTTATGTAAACCATTGTTTGTCGAATAAAAGTAAGAGAAAAACAAAATACAGTTTAGAGATTGTTGACCCATCGTTTTCAACTTCTGATTCAACATAACATATTCATAAGATCTACACTCTGTCATCTCCAAGAGGAACCATATTCTTCCAAAAGCACTTGTGGTGATTGTGTTTATATGTTTCAAATGTTAGCTTATTGGAAGCTTTTTTTAAAATCCTGCTCACCTTTTGGTCTTATTGGGTGTAGCAAAAAGTCTGGCCTCTAGGGGTCTCTACTGGTGTTTTAAAGACCCTTATTCCTGTTAAAAAATTAAATATTTTCATTATTACTTAATGATAGGTTGACGCGGGGCCATTATTTATGTGTTTTCTTTTGAATATATGGTATGTGTGTGCATCAGAAACTTGCCCGAGCATACAGAACATACAGTACTTTGCAGAGCAGTAAGCTACGCAGAAGTCTGAATCAGTGTAATTTGATCAGTGTGGCCCTGCCCTCATGGGATAAATACCCAATAAAAGACATTTTGGTGTCTGGATAAGCATAAATCCTTCCAATTTGGGGCCTAATTAAGTAGGACTTACATAGCACACCGGGACAGTCAGTTATAAGAGACAGAAAAATGACCAGAGGCATCAACGTCTCTGATATCTCAGGAGAGCTCTAGATCCAATAAGGATGGAAATAAAAGAGAGGTCACTCTAGCATACTTTAGTACAGAGGCACAAAATCAGAACAGACGCGCACACATATACATACAGGAATCATGCAGAGCCTCTAGCACAGACAAAGAAACACTATGCTTTGTGGAACAGTTAAAGAAATCTCGAGAGATTTCAGAGAGGGTCAAAGGTGCAGGTTTAAGTGATTATTGATCACATTTTGACCTACTCCAGACGCAGCTGGCTGGCCCTTAACCTCTCAAAGAGGGTGAAATAATAATATACCCTCAAGAGTTAAAAAAAAATCAAAGGACCAATATTCCTTTACATTAAGAAACAGATCAAACATCTATTTTTTATATTGCCTGACATTATCATGTCATAACTCAGCAGCTATTAAATTAACTTGTTCCAAAGGCATGAAGGCACAACTTGTTGCTTACTCTATAAACAGCTATGGCTGCACGCAAGCACAAACTCCCATGATAAGCACTATCTCCTGATCATAAAAGTGTTGAGGTGGTGGGAAAATGTGTCCGCACCTATATGGATAAAGATATACACGATTCACATCAGGCCACAAAACAAATTAGTCTCTGTCAGAATCCCTTCAGATGTCTTCCTGTGCATTTCCAGATTTGATAGGCAGAGCAAAAAAAAATAAAATATAATAAAGCCCTCCTGCGATAGAGAGACAGAGAGCCATATCAGGAGGTCATCTGTGCTTCAAAAGGGAGATATATTAAATTCATTCATCTCAGTCAGTGGGAGTGCCAGTACTGTGGCTTCCATGTGATGAGGGATAGAGAGATCTCTCCCCTCTCATTTGGCCCGCCTGGCTTACCGCCTTCGGAGGCATTGTCTGGGAAAATATCCCCTGTAATGGATCCAATGATTAAATAAAGACAGAGAGGTGTGTGTGCATGACTGTATTTGTGCGCGTGCCTTGCACGGTTGCACATGCAAAGAAAACAGCGCTTGGAAGCGGTCCGAAAGGAAAGGAGAAGAGAGGAGGGGGTTGATAAAAACAAAAAAAAATTGAAAATGAGAGAGACAGTGATGGAGAGAGAACAACAGAGGAAAGAAGAGAAAAAAAGAAAGCAACAGAGAGGCCACCAGGAGGACAGAGAGGAGTGAGGGCAGGCTGTGGCCAACCTCACATTTATCATGTGTCACCACGCCATCCTCATACAACACTTACATTCAGATACATGATAGATCTGGTATGTCAAACACACACACACACACATACGCATACTCTGCCTTACACACATAGAAAAGTGCACAGAAACAAACCATATCAACTACCACCCCCGAGGGTTAGAGTAACAAAATAAACTGTTCAATGTGTGGCTGCACACACATACTGTACAGTCTAATATAAACATGTTCGAACAGCAAAGAAGACGTTGGTGGAGAGCGGATTAGCTAACTGTGATTCCTGGCTATTTTCATGGTCTCAAAGTCTCAACTTTAATCGATCAGGAACACACAGGGAGGAGGAAGGTGAAGCAGACAAGGAGAGAAGGAGAGGAGAAGAGATAGTAAAGGCAAAAGACACAATGGAGGAAGGAGACGAAGGTGAGACCGAGCAGGGAAATGAACAGAAGAAGCAGTCTGAGCCAGAGCGAGGTCTCAACACCTGGTATATTACCTTATGAAGGTGAGGTGGTGTGTGATGAGGCTGAAAGCTGTTGTCTTTGCAGCTGTGGCAGCAGGCATTACACCAACATGGCTCCTGACTATCCATATTTCTTCTTAGTCCTAATAATT
>JAQNCA010000019.1:4877828-4898025 GCA_029783725.1 Acanthurus tractus | reverse complement strand
AATGTAGGTATGGGGGGGATTAACACAAAAATGTAGACAAACCCCCTAGCGGGTAAAATTTTAGTATGTCACTTTTTCTTAACACTGGCCAGTTGCAGGCTGCAATCTACAGATATTTTTGTGCTGCACCTCTGGTGATAAATGGCAAATGTCAAGCTCAGCTCAGTACTTCACATAAAAAAAGAAACATTGATAGAGTGTGGTGTGCTTTCGCCCCACAGCCTGCTTTGGCTCTTGTATGTGCACATACTGAGACTCCTCTCCACATCCTTTACTGTTTCCCATCTAAACAAATTCAATGAACTCAAAACCTTGCCTTCATTCTTGTGTATTCAGCAAGTTAACTGTGAGTGATTTGAGCATTAGCTTGTGTCATCAGTCATGGAGTGCCTAAATTCAACATCGAAGCAGGTGCTGTTGGGCAGAGTTGGCCCTACAGTGTTAAATGGATTGTTTAGCTGCCTAAGCCAACTCAGAGCTGTAGAGCACAGTGGATAAAGCCTCAATATTCTCTGTTTGCCCATAATTCATCATATCGTGCCTCCATGGTGGCTTTATATGAGCCAATATGCTGTGATGGCTGAAGCTACGCGCTGTGTCATTCTGCACAACGCCGAAAGCCACACCTTGGGTGCTGTTTGAAAGGTATGAGAAAGCAGCCTGGTGCAGAGATGTGATGGCTAACTTACCTAAAATGACGGTAATCGCTGTTAATATGAAGTCTCAGTTTAATTTTTCACTTACGCATTTTTTGCACAAACTTCCAGACAGCGACAACTATACCCAACACTTTGCTTTGTACAGTGTGACTGTAGTATAACTGCATATTTTTGCATATTACACAAATCTAAGATATGATAATGGCAGCAGAAATTTACAACTCTAGATTTAGTGTGTATAAACCTTTTAAAGACACTTTTACGATGTTGAAGGGGCTTTGGAATTTGCTTACCTGCACTGCCTGAAAAAAGCTTTAAGATCTGCATGATCATCTTGATTTTCTCAAGTTCTGGCTCTCACAGCTGCTGGCTGATGTGTACAACAGATTGGCACAGCAACTCCTCCAGAAGCTAATCTCTTGCAGGAAACCAGTTTTATCCCTCATTCTCGCTGTTTTCTGGGAATTCTGTGGCTCACTTAGTCTGAAGAGAAGGAGGAAAGGGAAGATGAAAAGTAAAATAAATCAGTGTAGGACAAAGGGAGCTGAGAAAAGGTTGAGTAATGTTGGAAACAGGATACAATGAAAGGAAACACATGGATTGGAAGAGAGTGTTTAGAAATGGAAGGGGAGAGATGATGGAGGTACAGAGCTTCAGAGAAAAAAAAAAAAAAAAAGTGGATAGGTGAAGGTGAGAGGTGGTGCGCCCACTGCCTCATTAAATAAAAAGTCTAAAGAGTCAGAGTCAGGAAACAGATGCTAGAGCTTCAATGGTTTTTGAACAGAGAATCACAGATCAAAAGATAAAGTCTATGTGACCTTTAAGACAGCATCCCCAGAGAGACCAATGGAGAGACAAAGGCACCCACACAAACATACCACACACAAACACACCACACACTGCACAAACATGCACACATACTCAAAGAGCCCCTTAGGCTTACTCTCTATTCTCTGAACTGGCTTCTTGTCCTTGCTGGCCTCCTTAGGGCTGTGCTGTGGGCCTTCCTTTGGGATGTATAGAGCTGTGTTGCCCATCCTCTTACACACATTATCTGTGTAAAAATAACATTATATGAAGCATTAGACATCATGCACCGACATCAAGACTTTCACCAGATTACACTCTGGTATGAGATGATGCAGATCATGCAGAAAAAGGTTTGTGTTTCTTTCAAAATACAGCAGATGCAGTAAAGTCATATCTATCATCTCAAGAGAACAGTGTTCTGTGAGGTTTTTATGCCTACAAAGTGCAAGAATAGGAGCTGCATAAAAGAGCGGAGAGCACCGAGAGAGTGGCATTCTTTTAGGTTTTCTGTGTCTACCAAGCACAGGGGAAAGAGCCGTTAAGTTACATGGAATAAAATATGCAACTCACTCTTTGCACTGAGATCAAATGGATTTCAATCTGCAACCCTCAGCGGGAGAAATCGAAAATGTTTACAACTTCACCAGCAATGGACAAGAGAAAGTGAAGAAAAAACTTCCCTTTACTCTACCACATGTGCAGCGTGTACCACTTGGGATTGAAGAGGAGGTGCACAAGGTGAAAGATAACATCATATGCTAACATGAATGAGAGTAATCGTGATATGAAGAGCAGGAACATTGATGAAAGCAGAGGGCAACAGTGTGCAAGGTCATACTGAATAATGAGAGACTTAAAAGGCCAGTGTGTTGGTGAGACCACATACCAAGGGAACTGTTCGGATCAGCATAAAGAAGATAGCTGGCCATCATCAAAACACGTCCATACCCAGTGGCAGCAACATGCGGCCCCCCATTAGCCTTTCAACAGAGAAGCTAAACAAGACAAGGACAGGAAACGATGGAGGAAAAGATTAAAATAATGAGCTAACTCACAGCACAGAAGGTGAACAAAACAGCAAATTACATAAATCAGTGTATATTCTTTTAACCGCCAGTGGGTGTTGTTGAATTCCCATACCTGTTTGTGCTGTATGTGAACCCATCATAATGGGTGTGCTTTATAATGTGTGTGCCCATAGGTCATGGCTACTTAACCTCTGTGAGCCTGAGGCCAATAGATGAAGACAACATGATTGAGCTGCAGCCTTGCTTAGAGCCAAATAAGTGCTTTGCATGATTGCTACAACTCAGTCTGACATGCAGGTGAAAGCTGTACATCCAGGAGCTATAGTATTACCTATGCTCTCCATTTACATACATATGTATGGTCTGCACGCACAGGGGGCTAATCATTGTGACTTCATTGTTACCGAGTCTGGCAAGTTTGGAAAAAAAGTTTCTAGAAAGCAAAAAAATAAACAAATAAATAAATAAAAATGTTTACCCCACAGGCCCGAGAGTCTAGGAATTTAAATCCTTGAAAGGCCTTAGATTGTTGGTGTATTGACTGAAAATGATATTGCAAAATGAGAATTTGCAGGGGGCTGAGGGAATGAAAAGGATTTCTGTCAGGATTATCCAATCTTTGTCTGATTATCCAGCAAACATGGGGCTGTGTCAGGTAGAGGAGGTTGTAATTGTGGGTGTGCAGTTTCTGTTTACTACCAGTGTGGATGCGCACATGTGTGTTTGTGTGCTTTAGCACAGAGTGTGTGTTGCCTCTTTGAAAAGCAGTGGTGTTTTGTACACTGATTGAGATAATTAGCATGAGAATTGAACCATCACAAGTTACCAGTAGGCTGTGTGATTACCCCTGTGCATCTCTCAATTCAACTAGTCTATCAGCATTTACCTTTTGGGCTTTGCTAACAACAGAGAGCATCTCTTTGGCTGCAACATGAAAGAACAAGTCCAAATTGTAGAAGCTCCTGTTGTTCCACATGAAGTAGATCAATGGTTGGCTGTCAAACTGACATTTTGTAAAGAGGATGGCACAGTAACCTTTGTCGTGATGAACACCTCTTTCAAGAGGAAATGTTTTGTGTATATGACAGGGTAATTTTATGTGGCCTTGGTGAAACTGATAACAAGTGCTGCTGCTGAGGAAGCTTCTGGCTATGGCATGACATCTTCTAAAAGACTGAAAAAAAAAGAACAAGAAACCAGGTCACAGGTTTAAACCACAGAAATATGATAAATTTGAAACTACACAGGGAGGGGTGAAATACAAGGCTTGTTTTGAAAAGTCCACGTAGAAATGAGTGTCATAGTCAGGCTAACAGAAGCATGATCCTACTGACATTACACAGTAGGCATTGCTGTTTAATGGTTGTAACTCATTTAAGGTTTAGAGCACTTAAGCTTCAGAAGTTCCCCCATGAAAGGAAAATAGCAAGAACGGAGAACTTCTAGGTTTGAGTTGAGGAAGACAGGAAAAAACACAGAATGCCATGCTGAAAGACACTCTTAGATATAAAAGAGAGTGAAACATGGTGTTTTTTGTCAACCACCACCATAAAACTGTACATATTCACCCCTTTTAACTGAACCACAACATCAAAGTGTGTCTTGGCCAACTGGACAGACGATCACAAGGGAACCCATCAGAGCTTGTCTGCAAAGATAGCTGCTCATTAGGAAGTAAGGCAGTGATCTGGCTAAACAGGGGAGCTATTCACACACACATCCCTCTAAATAAGGAATACTTCAAGCATCCAGTGAGGAGAAGGACACACCTCCACTTCTAATGCAACACATATAGAGAGAGGCACTACACTGAGAGCTTGCTGGTCTTAAAGTGACAATTATTCATGAGCCAAGTGTATTGTAGCAAAAAGGCTAGACTAAATGTTAAAAACCTACTTTTCAAAACCCTGAGCACAGACGTATAACAGAATATTGTATCCAGTTGTGTTTGTTTGTGTAAGCCAATTTCAGATGCATCCTCTCAAAAAAAAACTCTAGTTGCCAACAGCTTGCAGCTAACAGTAGAAACCACACAGAGACCTGCAGAGCAAACATTAAAATACAGCTGCAGATTCCAGGTCAGACCTGAACTTAAGGAGTGGGTGGGCACATGTTGAGAGAGGTATGGAATATCTTTGGCTAGTTAATGTTGTACAGAGGAGACCAATAAACATCCTGCCAATATGACTGAGAGGGTGAGGATTAAGTTTTTGTTTGTTTGTTTGTTTTAAGTACAACATAGTGAAGTGTCATTTGAAACTTGTCTTTCTGTGTAACTGAGTCACCCACTTGTGAGGCTGACAAGGCAGCGATACATGTTGGTGGTGGTGTTGTCCTTGATGCTCTCTTCCCAGTAGGTGCTGAAGGTAACCAAGGGGGCATGCAAACAGGTCACCCAGCTCAGCTCAGGGTGGGGTCGCCCTGCACTGTTCCAAACTATACAGCCGCATCAAATGTCTCCTCTGTGATTACTGTCTCTGACATGTGGACATAGTATGCCAGCTGCTCTGCCACCTGTCCACGTAAAACAGTGAAGCAGAGGAGAAATGAATCAGAGTGCTGGTGAAGAACAGGAGTGGTACAAAAGAAAACACAGGGATAAAAGGACCAGAGACGAGACGTGAAGTGCGGTGGAAAAAAACAGAGCTGAGTGTTGAGAAAAATAGAGAAGGCATATTAAAGGAGAGTTAGACAGGGAGAAGACAAGTAGCAGGATCATAATGGGGATGCAGAGGATCCACAAGGTGCATTACATACAGAGGCACCCTAAAACACATAATAAATTATTGTATAGTGTGAGTCCCTTTTGTGATCTCTCCAAAGGAAGAAACCACAGCAACCACGAAATGGGAGACATTTTTATTAATTCCTGTGGGCCTTTTTAGATGCAGCTCACTTTGTATTCAGGGACATCATTACCAAAATCTACAAAAGCTCTTATCAGATATAATACTGCATAGCCCTGCGCCTGTGTGTATAGGAGGGTGTGTGTGTGTGTATCTTTGACGAGGCTTGGCAGCAATCTCTGCTTCACATCTTTTGGCTTCTGAGGAGAATGGGCAGTCCAGCTTTTCTACAGTGTTTCTGACATTTCCATTAGTCAGGATGAAAGCTAAACAGGTATCAGACAAGCTGGACAAGGCTGCATAAAGAGTCTGAACAAAGGCATCCAGACTCTTCTCTCTGATGGGGACATGCAGGTACATGCGACTACACACGGCCAATTAAAAAAAGACAGCTAAACATCATTTAGCTGTCCTTACTTTCAGCCACTGTTTTCTCTATGAAAATGTGTTAGCTACTTGAACCTACTCATAGGAATTAAGCAGCCCCCCCCCCCCTCGAGATTTTCAATGTCAGAACATTCATTATAGGGCTCAATGGGGCACATCTCTTTCATTAAGGGCTTCATAACACATGTCTCACTGGGGTTCAGTCGTTATCTGTCTGTGCAGCACTCCACTGCAGCTACATTTGGATAGGGGGTAGTGTCAGCTGTACCTGTGTGGGCACAGAGGACTCCAGCTGTCGTGACTGTGATGGACGTGTCCTCGCTGGAACTACGCAGCATTCTCTCTCTGTACTTTAGCCGCAAGTCCTTGGTTACACCAGACATGATCCACAGAACTAATAACAACCGCAGCTGGATGGTGGGTGCGTGGGCAAGAGAGAAAAATGTGGTTTTACAGTATGGTAATGTCATTCATATGTGTCACACCAGAGACATGACAGGGAAAGGTTGTGCTATTACACCCAATGAGATACATGCCCCAATTAAAATGATGTATATTGTAAGTGGAGAAGGCTGTGATGTAACTCTGTGAAGCCCACAACCCAAATGTAAACATACAAGCAGGTGGTCCCTAAGCTCCCTCCAATATTACCCAAATGATATCACTATGTAGATTATACATGGAGCTGTCTTGTTGAATAATGCTAACAAGCGGGTACAGCAAAATTTGCATGTGCCAGTGTGTGCTTGTAGTGTGTGTGTGTACATATTTGTGTGTGCGTGTGTGTTTGTATTTGAGATAATTATTGTCCACACTCACGCGCTATTTTTTTTTAAAGAGAGAATGTGCGTGAACACACACCAAAGCATACAAAACACAGCATAGAATGTACTATAGATTATCTCAGGTAAATGCCAACAGTGCGTCCCCAGGCACAGAGTGGTGATTAATTCTTTTAATTTAATTGATGAGAGAACAGTGACTGTGCAGGTTTACTGAGTGCACACCAAAAAAAAATTCTGCCTGCTCTCCATATTCTCTGAATCTGGTACTTTTCTACTTTTAAATGCATGAAAATTAGTTTTTGCATAAAAAAAAAGATTGGCATACACTACAAAGAGTAAAACACCATTAAAGTTAGGTAAATGGGATGAGATTAGAGAAAAAAAACAATAATCAGTGAGGGAAAAAAAATTAGTAAGTGCACTACAGTTGCTGTATGGTAGTGACTGACGCAAGTGCACTTCAGTGACTAGATGTGTCCTTGCTTTAGCGGTCACTGAATTTTAGAAAAGGCATTTGTGCAGTGTTCTGTGGGGCCAAAAGATGATTCGTAACTGGGGGCAAGATATTAAAAATTCTAGATATTTGCAAGCTATCATCCAAATTTTGAAACTGCACTTTTGTGATGCCTTATTTAACTCCTAGCTGTAACATGACTATATTCTAGCCTTTATACGTACATGAGAATATTACTCTATTCACATTTGGTACCTCAACCACTTGTTACCTAAAAGTCTAATTTTAGTGTTCCTGACTAAAACAATGTGATTAATGGCATATGCCATGTCATAGTATCTTGCTCAACTTTTGCTGAATTTGATAAAAACTCCACCTAAAACCAAACATGACTGTTTTTATTTCTTTCAGAGGGATAGTCATTTAAAAGCTGAACAGACAGTTGTTTGTATACACAGTACTAATGTTTTATCCATTGCCTGACCTTGACCTGATAATCTGTCGCTACACTGAAACCAAGCCAAAGCTTTAAAATGAGTCCCTAATGCAGGAATTCCGGCTGTATCAACACAGCTGACCAAGAGTCAAGCATTTGTTGTTTCAATGTAAACACAAAAGCATAAGTAGTACGGTAGTTTGAATTACAGAGGGGTCAGGCAGGGGTGACAACAGGAACATGTTTTTTCATTAATAGCTTAAGTCATGTCATGCAGGGTATATATGGGGGGAAAAAATGAAAAGATTTGGCTTGGAGAGCAGGAAGGATTTAAGGAAGGAATAAGGGCATATGTTCAGGTTCCGCACTGGTGTTACCACTAAAACAAAAGCACTAATTTGGCTTTAAAAGCTTACAAAAACATCTGGTGGCTCTCAAAACCTACCTTCCATTCACTGCTTCTGAGAAACAGCAGGTAAGTCCTGAAAGTTTTTTTTTTTTTTTTGGCTGAGGATGAGAGCTCTCTTCACAAACATTAGTTGGACTGCAGCATAACACAAGAATAACATATGTCTAGAGTTCAGTGGTTTTCCAGTTTGATATAAGTCTGTAATGTAGCTTGCACCACGCAGAGCGACACTGTTGGTGGTTGGGAGACCTTGACCATCAATTCTACTCTGCTGACAAGGTTTTCAGTAACAGATAATGGCTTTACCAGGTTACCGGTGCATAGTCTGGAATTTCTTCCTTTAAAAAAATGTTTTCCATTTTACTCAACTTTAGTTTCTTTGTGGTAACAGACACAAACATGTATAGCACTACATAATCACTGATATACACAAAAGACCTTTGCAGACATTCTGAAGGTCACCAATTTTAAATAATGCTTTGGTTTGAACCGTCAGACTCTCTCAGACTTCTCTCTTCTTTTCTTTCAACATCACTTTCCACAGAAGTCTGGAATTCAGGGTTGATGTAATTGGGTAGTGATTTACAATTTTATAACTGACAATGTGAAGTCCAAACCCAGAGGAAAAAAAAACATACAGTTCTTTCCTCCCTGAGGTGATCACACAATTATATAATTAGGCATTTTGGGAGACAAACTATAATAGCGTGATGCATTCATTTTAAAAATTTGCTGGACACCACATCGTCAAGCTGTGAAAATGTTTAGGTAAGATGTATTTTACCTCAATTCACATAATCATACAATCTCAAATGCATAACCAATACATCAAGAGCATTTGCTCTCCCAGGTATACCTTTAATATGTGTATTATCCTTATCAGATCATACCACACTCTCTTAGTTATTAGTATAACATCGAAGATGACACATACCATTTATAGGGTTCAAAAGCAATACAGAAGAAACAAATTTCTCAAAAATTCTCTAAATATGTTGATGTTCATGGACAAATAATTACTTCATTGATTTATGTATTGTTTGTCCTTGTGTGTAGCAGTCATTATTATTTACCCAAAAGGCTGGACCCCTCGTAGCCATCACGAAAGACTCTGGGCCATTAGAAAGGTTTCATTGTCTTCTTCAATCCCATGAGTCAGCTACAAAATAGGAGGGAGATCAAAAGGTGAAAGGTGGAAAACACTGAATAAAGAAAAAGCAGGCTTGTCAGCTTTAACTTCAGTGTCTTTACTGCTTCAGCTTTGTCTTTTTCTAAGTGAGGCTGTAATGATTATATGGTATCATGCTAGCTTTTATAGTTTAATCAAGGTTCTGGCAAGCATCCATGCACCTGAGCTCACGACAAACTTACAAGTCCCATCTTCCCTACCAACTCCTAATCCCGGGATTGACAGCTGGGGCCTGTGGGGAGCGTGATGAATAATTTGTGGGGAGAAAGAGCTGCAGGCAGGCGGAAAATTCTGAGACAAAAGTAATAAAATGGTGAAGTCAACAGCTTCATGAACTATTTATCTTTCTGGAACTGATATGTCCTCCTTCAGCCTCATTCTGTACTGTTCCACTCTAGCCACCTCACTTGTCAATGCCCACAGCAGTTCAGGCTTTATTGAAACTTTGATTCAGTTTCTCAAGTTGTCACTTTCTAAGGACTGTGTGCAATAAAGGAGACAGGTTATTGGGGAGAAGAACAGAGAAAGGGGATAATGAAAAAAGAAACCTTTAGTGGAGAGAAAAAAAAACATGAAACCCCACAGTACAGTGTGATCTGAGTTTGCAGAAAGCACAAAAGTTGACAATGATCAATAACATTAATATGGGCTGCTGCAGACGGTCTGCTTCAGGCACATCAACTATCTGCCGCTGAGAAAGACAATAGACAGCAGTGTCAGGGTGAAGCTATTGTGGGATATTTAGTCCTCAAAATTTTCTTGTCAGCTTATGGTTTGCTAAGAATGATCCCACTTATGAATCATGAGTTTTAAGTTTGCAAAGAAGTTTGCAAGAAAAATATGCATCCATAACAAACCATATACAGCCAACATAGTTCACAGTTCAGAAATCCACTATTTACAGGTGTAAACTTTTAAACAAACAAGGCTGATCATGTTAGTCCAATTTCTATCTGATACTGAATAAACAAAAATGAACCAAGAGATTGAAGATACTGTCATGTCATTATCATAACATGTTCGACTTTCTAAACATGCAACAGTGCTCCGTGAAAAAAGCTAAGTACAGGATTTTAGCACCTTTTTGAGCTTTTCTATGTAACTTTCTGCCGGTCAACACTCCATCGTCTTCACTAATGCACATTAATAATGACTGTATTTCAGAGTCAGGGCTGTGGTATTGACAGTTTTTATGGCAGACCTTTAAAATGCTCTTTGCAGGAAAAGCACAGGTGAAACTAATTTTGCTAATGATTTTGTTCCACTAAGAGTACTAATAAGCCATCCCTGCGCGCCAGTAAGCAAAATACCAAGGTCCTGAAACCAGCCCACCTAAATGAAATGCACTTATTTTGTTATAAATTACACGTTTTTACTTTTATGCAATGACTTGTCCGCTTTGAAAAATAACGGTGCGTGCTGGTGATTTTAATGATTTATAGGTACATGCAAGTGAAGCAGAGCCATAATTAGTTTCATTAGTTACATATGTGCTTTTCCTGCCAAAATGGGTCAAAATGGCTACTGTAAGACAGGTCAACAGGCCCTCATGTTGTGATTAAAGTTAGTTCAAGTCTGTCAATTACTACCAGTGTCATTGCAGTAAACAGTAAAAACATATATATTTTTTTGTCCTTTGCACACCTGATATATAAGATCTACATCTTTTTTGCGTGCTTTCGAAAAATTACGTTTACATAACCTAAATTACAACATTTATTTTACTGCTTCATGGCGTATGGAGATGTCTCAAAGCTAGCCTACACCGGTTTAGCCACAGTTAGCAAAGCCATATCTCTAATACATTAACGTCAGCTGACATTACATCACAAAAAACTTTTACCAACGAAAATTGGAAATGTTTATCAAGCAGGTTCCTCACCTTTTATGGCTCCACTGCAACAGCTTTTTGAATTAACTTAGGAGTTAATGTAGTATAAATTAACTACATAAGACCACAGCGAAACTCTCGCGTGAAGCGGATGATGGTTTTTCAAGGGTAGCGCGTGCCCTCGCGATGTCACATGCTATGACCATGTGTCCCCAGCAGGGTGGGCTGCAGCACCAAGGTGAGCTACTCAATTAAATAAATGAAAATTTAAAATAAAAAACATGCCACTGGGAATCAAGTGTGGCTAAAACAAATTGTGTTTTTCCGGATGTTTGTTTTCACACATACACACAAAGAAAACACTATAATTAGCACATTTAAATCCTTAAAGGCACATCTCCTCCTTCTCTTTCATTATGGGAATAGAAGAGTCTACTAATATGCAAACAAATTATTGCACTTTCCGTTTGGATCCTGGTTTGTTTGTGCCTTTATAACTCTTTCTGAAGACTGTTTTAAATCAGTCATACCTGTATTAATCCGTGCTGGGTCTAATCCTTTTGTTTGAAAAAGAAAATTAGGCATTGTCAGCTTTAATGCTTGCAGTTAGTCAGGCCCAATTAGTAAACCAGCTCCTTGAAAACGAGGGTGTGTTGTCTGCCTCTGTCCTGGTATTGTTTTTTGTCTGGCTGGTCAGGTGCAAACTTATGGTATAAATGTACCGCTAGGTAGGCCTATTTACCTATTCCAAAAAAGTAGTTAAATCAGAGAAAATAAAGATCGGGGGTTGATGCCCTAAGCAAAACGCATTGCAATATTTAATCTGTCAGATAAAACGTGAACATTTTCAGAGAAAATGCATCAAACCCGCCATTTAGTATCGCACTTTGATTCCTCCGTTGTAATGGGTATACTCTTTTCCATTTTTGTTTCACTTTTTATTTTGCTTTCTGTGGCAATATCTTAATTAGGATCATCTGAAAGCTTTTAATTCATTAATACATATTTGCTAAAATTTAAATGAATTAAATAGATTTGTTTGAATCAACTAGGATTTTCCTGAGTCACCAGTGGTATCAGAAAGGCGTGTCCCAGCTTTTGAGTGAGCCTATGATGTGAACTAAAGCCATGTAAACACTTGTTAGGTTTGTTTATGTCTCAAGGCCATTTTTCAGTCTAAACAGCTGAGACAGTGGATCTTCATCTCTGTCTTATCGGCCATTTCCTATGTAGGCTTAAATCCACATCTGAATGAGGGAACATGGTTGAAAGCAGTTGGCTATCTGTTTGACTTTTTAGAATGTCAGCAGGCTAAACTGTCCCAATGGTCAAACACAAGTATGAAACATTGCTGTTTTTCGTGTATCACATGCCGGCCTCTTACTTTTGACCTATCTCAAGCTTTTAACAAGAGCAAGGTGAAAATGGAGGGCCCCCTGTAGCATCCCTGTCAGCAAGTTGACCCCCATTTGAGCAGAGCCACTTCTATGACTTCCTCTAAAGGGTAAGTACTGTACTGTAACTGGGATGACTCTGCTCTGAGTGCTCTTTCACAGTCTCACCCTCTTTTTCTGCCGCTCAGATTATCCAAGAGCTGAACCCATCATACAAGGCGGCGGGAGAGACAGGAAGTTCATGGTCCCTCTTTTAACATGTTTTATTTAAAAACAGATATTAAACATTAAATTCGCTCTAAACCTTTTTACCATGTGAGCGAGAGAAGGAAGCTTTACTGTTGGTGTTAATGTCAAGTCTTCAGAGGGAGCCAATACAGCCGTTCACCTCAATTACCTGTCCAAAATATTGCTGACTGAAATCACCTGAATGCTCCCAGACACTCAGTGTGCGTGTGTGTGTGCTGAAGAGAGACAAATACAGAGTCAATAAATATATAAAGAAGCTTTCTAAAAAAAGCACTTTCCCATAAATACAACTGATTTCACTTTGAAAATCTTGAACACTGTAGCCTGACAATATTCAGGGTCTCTTTCTTTACATATTTCATTCAGTCATATTGTGAAAAATTATGTACTTGAACCCCTAGAGTCTTACACAAATCACTTCAGTTTAGAAATTATTTAGTATTCAATGTAAATAACTGAGAACTGCTCACAAAATGTAATCCTGAGAAAAATAATACTCCCTCTTGTGCAAAGTAAAGCTCAGTGACATCATTTAAATGGAAAAAAGAGCAAAAGAAAGTATATGTTAACTTGCCAATTAAGAAGTCAGATCAACAGCCTTATGTTTCTCTGAGATAAACACACACAAAGTCCAACAATGTTACATCTGTTACATCTACATCATTACATCTGGCTTTAAAGCACCAAGTACTTTAAACATCCTCTATCCTTTCCTATTTTAAAGATTAGGTACAAAAGTTCAGGGCATTTAGCATAGTATTTTGGGCACCCTCTTTATAACATACACTGAAAACAGATGCAGTTTCAAATAACTGTATCTGTTTGGCACTTTTCTAAAAAGAAATGATTAGGTATTAAAATGACAAATCTATCAATACATTATAACTGGCAAAACATAACGATTAGTAGCAAAAGGGTAAGAATTAAAAGAAGCTTATACTCTTTAAAACACAGAAAATCATTACACTGGCATATACCTTCCCTTCATACTTGGCTATAGTGTGCACATAACTTCTCTACACATCACTGAGACATGGTTCTCTCACCTTTTCTGTGAAAGGCAGATTATCCCAGGCTACCTGGGAGCGGATGTGGACATGCATGTGTTTGTAAGTGTTTTGAACTGAATGAAATGTTAAGGTGAGTCAGCAGGGAGCTGCTGTTGGAATGAGCAGGATTGATGTGCTCCCAGCAGATGGCCTCGGATCCATCATCGGCTTGTCTAAATTGAGCTCCCTGGTTTATTCAGTGTAGAGTATACCTGCAGTATAGTGCCCTTTACAAGTCTCTGCGGCACAGGAGGCCACTGCGGAGAGGTCATTGTAGTGGCTTTATTCACACATGAATGCACACGTGAACAGTGCATGAACACCCACACACATGCACGACACATGCTGTTGCTGAGCAGACCTGTGCAGAAGGCTAAATTAGGAACAAAGCATTAAGACCAACCAGGGTGTTACTGAAGCAGATATGCTGAATGCTGCGCATTAGACTGACCAGCTGTGTGTCTAGACATTATTACTAAGGACTCCAGCCGGGTTTGAACTATAGCACATTTTCCGTATAAATACACGGAAAGTCAATAGGTTGACACCACTAAAGCAACCCAAGTAGTCGGACACTAATGTATATTGAATAAAAACATCGAAGATACTCAAATGCTTACACTGTTTTAAGAGAAATTGCAAGGAGGGATTGTTTTTTCATTATGCACTGATAGAAATGGAAAATGTTCATTTTCCTTTTGCTTGTTTGGAAGCACTTGTTTTTAAGAGTGTGATGACACTCTTCATGATAATTACTTCGCCTTTTAGACATTGCAAGCCTATAATGTGATGCCCCTTTAAGGTCAATGATTGATGCTACTTTAGGGGCTTCATTCATGAAACTGTTTACAGATTTACACCTAAAGTTAGTCTCAAGATCATTTTCGAGTGTGCTTACATTGGACTCTTAAAAGATGCCGAGCCCAAAGAACCTTACTTAAGCAGGTTCCATGAATCTCATTGAAAAAAAATGCACCTGTGATCTAAAAATCTGAAATCTGCTGAATGGGATGGCACCTGCCTTGCGATTTTCCCTTATACAATGCCAACACAAATGAGATTTTACTCAGGAATAGCTGTGGGGGAAACAGGAGAACATTAACCTTGCTGGAGACAAGATCACAGCAGCAGAAGAGGACACTGAAGCCAGGTGGCCTGAATTACTTAGTGGACTAGTGGACTAAATAGTGGGTTAACAAACAAACCAAACATGCAGCTTCGTCACTGTTGCCATGAATGAGGTGGGGCAAAAAGACAAAAAAATAAATAGTTTGAATTGAACTAGAGCTAAAATTGAATGGCCATACAAACTCAAAGCAGTCCGCTGCTAATTCCACACACCTTTAACCAATAATTCCTTCACATTGTTCAAAAAGTTCAAGCAAAGTTCACCACAGGCTCCAACTCATACTTAACCAGCAGGAACATAACTTAAGCCAAGTCTTGACTTTGATTAGAGGTAAAATCATTTCCACGTCAAAGGTTTTTATATACTCAAGTCATACTTGAGATCAAAATTGATTGCAGGTCCATTTTATAAATGAGGCTCGAGGGCTTTAAATCTGCTTTCGTTCACCCTTGAGGCTCAGTGTCAGCCAGCAAGGTTCAGGGCAGAAGTATCAGTGCTGTCAAGGAAGATGGAGCTACGGCAATCCCCACATATTCTTTATTGATAATACATGTTCCATTGATGGATTGGTTTGTTTCAAGTTTGGTAGAAAAAACATACTGTGGTTAAACAAATAAAAATCAGCCATATTTATTTAAAAAGATGCAGCTTATGAAATATAAAACACATTTTATCAGTAGCTACTGTAGTTCATTCACAAATCTCAACTACCTGCTCTGGTGTTTAAAAATAACGAATATACAAATGAAAGTCAATGCCTCTTTGAAGAGCTACAATCTTCTTAAATATTAAGCTGTTACATTTAAGTCAAATGATGTCAGTCATGTTTGTTTCGAGCGGCATAACGGTGTCATTGATCCCTGATGGTATTAAGAGATTAAAAGGTTCCCCTGTCCTCTCCGTGTTGTTGACAAGCGTCGTGACTCATTACGGCCATTAGCATTAAGCTGGCTCATCAATAAGCACTTGGCTGATCCATCAGTCTTCCTCAGATGTAGCCCAGGGGACCCCACCATAGGTCCACGCCAGCTCTGAGAGTGTCCTCATGGGCACCCTTGATCTGTCGGTCACCACGCACACACCTACACATGCAAACACAGGCACACACAAGCGCTCACCTGTTTGCCTGACAGGGAGGATTCAAGTGTCACTTCGAGTCTCTCTTTTGTTCAAGTCCTTTGTTGATGCTGCTCTAAGTGTTGTGTCAGTGCAACCACCTCTGCTTGTCAGCATGTTAGTGTTTGTCAGTGCACTCTTGTTTGTCATTTTGTTTTCTGTTGACTTGATCACTGTGGCCTTGAATGTGTGTGTATGCATATGTATGTATATGTGTGTGCGTGTGTGTGTGTGTGTGTGTGTGTGTGTGTGTGCGCAGAGGAGACAGAAAATGTGGGGAGTTTCTGCAAGTTGCTGTTTTTTTTTTCTCCGTCAACTTTAGTATTGTCGTGTACAGAATCTTCATTTATCTATGCTATGTAGGTGTCAGTATGTGTGTGACTGTGAGTGTCTCGTATAGCAGTGTCAGTGTCAGTCAGTGCGAGACAGTGCAGTGTCAGTGTATGACAGCCAGCTGTAGTCTGATGTGATACTGTGCCACAGTGAATGACAATGTCTCAACTTAGAAACCAGTGTGGAGTCTTTCAGGGGGAGTGTGTAAGAGACTGAGCCAGAACAGACAAGTAAAAAGGATATATGTTGATGGGTGCTACAGTTCATCATGGAGGGCCTCTCCCTCTGCATGGTCCAGGGCTCCCATCAGAAGCAGGGCTCCAGTGGTGCTGTCTCGTACAAAAATGATGAAGGGGTGATCGGCATAGAACATCTTGGGCTTTTCAATGCTCTCCTCCTCGAGGTCTGTGTCTCCTTTCCCAGCTTGGGCGGCCAACTCCAGGGAGGCCCACTGGAGGACTGCGCCCAGGTGGACTTTCCCCTTGCTCTTGTCTGACACGCCGGAAAAATCAGCCACCTTCTTGTCCCAGGGGTCGGTCAAACCCAGAGCAGACAACTGTTTCTGGAATCAGAAAGCAAAGAATGACGGGCTTTATGAACTGTCTTGAATTCAGTCCGCACAAAGCTTACCGGAATAGAGACGTCCCGCAAGTGTATGCGAACAAGCACCCGCCAGGACGCTGATCAATTATGCACACAAGGGGACCAAACAACAAGTAGATGGAAAAGCACATTTTAAAATTTCATGATGCCGTGACCTTCAGAATTGGTAGATATGCACTGCCCTTCCCCAATCTCACCACATGATTAACATAAACATAAACATACCTGCCGAAACAGTCAATCAGTAACTTTTCTGAGGGAGTTTTCACCATGTTTATTTACTTTCTATACCGAAAATTTGAGATGGGAAGGAGTGTGACAGTTGCCCTTGTTGTGAGCTGGCAGAACAAAGTAGGCGACAGGCAGAGAGGAGACGGAAGGAGGAAGCAGAGGATGAATAATTTAAGAGTGATGCCCCGTGACCTCAGCACCTCCTTTGTTTTGCCTCTGATATGAATTCCACAGAAAGTCGTCGTCATGACAGGTAGTTTATCCTCCCATGGCAGAGGGCCACTCACAGTGACAGGCTTCTCTAGGGGCCAGAGGAGAGCATGTGCGGGTGTGAGTGTGCAACAGTGTGGACGTGTGTGTGTGGATGTGAAGAAGGCCATGACTGGAAGAAAAGTTGCAGAAGACGACATGTGGCTGAATTTCATGCTTTCTAGCATTTTTTTTAAACTTAAGCTGATTAAACTATCTATTGGAAATCTTTTTTAACCAGCAGACAAGAGCACAACATTATTTGGGTGGTCTGAAAACATCCTGCAGGCGCTGACTTACTGGCTTTCTGTTCAAAACCACACAGGTATAGCTCTGCTCAGCTTGTTCAGCTCTTAAGACCACATGCTCATGGGCAATTTTTTAATCTAGAATATCTGCTTTTCTACTTAAAGGTTGAGATGTGCATGCAAGAGGAAGTTGAATGAGATCATATCGACTAATACCTAAACATGAAATACTCAGATGTATATACAGATGTAAGCATCTGTCATTTCCTTTTCCAGTGTTGTCATGCAAAGCTCCCGCCTCAACACAGACACACATACCACCTCCTGCTCTAATGCACTTCTATTGTCCTCATCCATTATTCCTCCTCTCTTCCTCCACCAGCTACCACTACATCACTGTCTTCCTCTGCTGCTCTGCCACTTGCCTGGCATCCCCATCCCTCATCTACCCCGCATGCCTCTATTTTATCCCACTCTGTCTCCTAACTTAGTCTTTTTCCTTCCCGCCTCATCCTTCTCTTCTCTCTGACAGGCCGCCAGCTCGCTCACTCAACTTCTCCATCTCCACTGGCAAATGATTTCAAGGTTTTCCACTCCTTATCTAACTGGGAAACAGAAACAGGCTTAAGCTGGTGGATTCCTCAAACTGTTGAAGACAAATGTGTGTGAAAGAAGAAGCAGCTGGTTTCCGTGTCTCTCTGCGTTGCTCATGTCCATCCTTTCTCATTCTTTTCACCAGTACATTTAAGGACCTGGCTCACTTGCCCTATAGTTGTGCGGGTGCCACTATGAAGCATATAAATAGTACCAAACGAAACCCACATGACCTAGCTCTTTTCTCTGACTCTCTTACTCTGCTTGTCAAGGCAGAAGCACATGGTTAATTTTTTCAAGTGTTTAAAAATTAAGTGCCCCCACGGCTGCATGCCAGGAAAACAGGCCAGGGGTGACAGAGGAGCCCTTGGAGGCCTTGTGCACCACAGAGGTGTGGCACTGCATTATATGGGGAGTAAAAACCTCTGGGAGGTGCTCTTTGGCTGCCCTTTCTCTCTGAAGCACCACATGAATCTTAGATGGAACAGTACTGGGCGGACTGCTGATGCCTCTCACACAGTATCAACGAGCGATTTGTCTGCGAGTGAGAGCCACAGGCTTTGTCAGCTGGTGGTTTCCTTTGTGCGTAAGTGTGTAGGGCTTACTTGGCCCACAGCGTTGCAGTCTACCCAGTCCTGAGGTAGCATCAACCCTCAGGCGTGCAGCACTCCGCATCACATTATTTCAGTTCGATGGGTGAACCCACTAAGTAGCTTGTTGGGTGTACTTGTGGGATTTTTAAGTGGATAGGTTGTGGCAGCCGGGACATGTTACAGCTCCATCTGTGAGGGGTCACTGCAGCTGATGTTAAGTGACAGAGCAGCCTTAATAATAACAATGGGCAAGAAAGGGAGATAAGAAGAAAAACAGAGATTAAACAGAGATGAGTGCTAAACCGTGCTATTTTTGTATCAGCTGCTGCTTGCAAACCATGGGACTTCAACTGCGATAAATATTTTATGATTATTAAAACCTATGATAGACTACACACCACACAAAACAGCTACCTCAGCCAATATGCACTTTGTCTCAGCAGTCAAACAGGAGCACATGCTGATCACCTGATTAAACAGAACTACCAAAAGACGTTACTAGGTAACCTCCAAAATCCCATAACAAACCTTGTTTTGTGTGTACTTCTGAATATGTTTGAGTCACACTTTTCATATAATTGCTTTTTTTTGGTCTAATGGGACGTGTGTCTGTGAACTGCATATTGCATTTATTGTTTTTTGGAAATGCAGCAGAGCAGAGACAAATTTCCCCAAAGGTGCAATTAAGAATATTCTATTCCCTTCTATCCGGGACCTGAATATTTGTGCTCCAGTACAAAATCCGGAATGAACATCAATCAAAAACAGTTTATCTTGTTAATTATTGTAGAAAAGGCCATAATAAAACACACACACAAAATAAAACAAGGAAAAATCCTGAATTTAAATGAGACGGTTGATAAAGTGACATTGGCAACATGTTTTCAGAGAGAGCTGGAAAGACTGAACATTGTGAGAGTGAAAATGGACCAGACTAAGAGCTCTGTGAATCTAGACCCAAAACCGAATGAACTGGATAATGAAATAATTCTCACGGTTCACTTCGATGTTTTCCTTTAGGCTGCAACTCTATTATTTTCTATATTGATTATGTTCTGGAATAAAAATTTGTTCTGTAAAACATTAGAAAAAAGAAAACGTAAAAGTAAAATTTCCTAAAGCTGAAAATGACATCTTTCATTTTTTTTCCTCTTTGACAAATGGCAGTTCAAAGTGACAGAAATTTCTGCCTACGATAATATATAGCAAATTTATTAGCATATCATCCAAATTAGAGACTGGAATAAGGGAATAGTTGGTATTCTTCCTTTAAAAAAGACTGAAACTAATACATTTCTCAAAGATATATTCCTCATTGGTAAGATTTTTGTGACCAATTCTCCCATAATGTGAAGTCAATGGTACCAATTCCGGTTAAACATACATATGTTAGTTGCCCAGTAGCTTGATGGCTTCATCGCATGTAACCTCTCTGGTGGGAACATCTGTTGAAGGTCAGTCCTTACTCTCTTGATCCTTGTATGCCACATCATGTCACTCATGTCCAGTAAATGTGAAAATACCCCTCCCCCAAGAAAAGTCTTAATGAATACATCAGCCGTTGACAGCAGATGA
>JAQNCA010000019.1:4859599-4877728 GCA_029783725.1 Acanthurus tractus | reverse complement strand
TCATGTCCAGTAAATGTGAAAATACCCCTCCCCCAAGAAAAGTCTTAATGAATACATCAGCCGTTGACAGCAGATGATTCAAATTATAAAAACAAACAAAAAAAAACCAACAAAGAAAACAGAGGGTAGTGTTTTGCCTCATCAACACCAACTGTCAACACCAACTTACCAAAACTAAAACAAACTAGTTCCCAGCTTGTCCAGTCAATGGTGATGCCTACATCTTGATGACTACATCAGCCCAACAATCATAAGAAACTGAAGGCAAATACATCTCTACCTCCACTGCTTCGGCACAGTTTATACCGCTGGCTCCCTCTGGTTTACCAATCAAACCTGCCAAATGATTCTTTGAAGCTATCACCACTTTTAACAACCACGGACATGTTCTGCTTAATTCAGTACTGCCCTTAACATCCAGCGTGGGTGGTTTCAAGTATGCAGTGTGTAGCACTGGCATCATCACAGCTCCATTTCATGGACACATTAGATGCAGGCTTTAAAAAACAACACCTTTCTCTTTCTATCAGCTCTCTCGAGGCTTCAAAGCTTCTCCATCCCTTTATTGAGTCTCATCAGAAAAACTGCCATTGGTTTCTTATTTACATGGGCTTTTACCTCCTCTGCACGGTCAATACACTCTCAGTGTCTCATTCATTCGCTCGCATAGACACATGAACCGCTTTTTATTCTACAGGGCAATTTTACCACCGATGGAAAAGGGAAAAGAAGCCTTACCTTTTAGTGAGAAATTCAACTAAAGGCCATGAAACACATCTGATTAATTCATATGATCCAGGGCTGCGGTGGCTGTGCTAAAACAGCTGCACCTCAATACCCCTGTATACTGTGGAGTGTGCTCTTGTAAATATTTGATGGCCTTTTGACCTCATTAGCCGTGATTGAGTGAGCTCTCCGGTGCACGCTCATATGTCTTAGTCACGAGTGGAGATACAGCCAGAATGTAGCTCAAGCCCGGCTATCAGTGTGTATGTGTGTGGCCTGGTCAGCACTGGATCAGAGACAGAGGGAGAGAGTGATGAGGGTGGTTTATTCAGTGACCTCCAGGCCAGGCTTGTTAAGAGGGTTCTCCGTCTCTGGCTACAGACTCCGACACAGTCTGCCCTTCACCAGAGGAGAACACCACAAATAGAGAGACGTAAGGAAAGAAAAAGGCAGAGCTCTGCAGCTTTTTATAGTTCTTTGTGACACTTTCCACCTTGTCCCCAAGCAATCATTGACCCCTCTCGTCCTTTCCAACCTCTCCTGCTTACTTGCTTGGCGAATTTCAACCACATTTAGGTCAGCAGAGCCACTGTGATCTTGAAAAATAGCGCATTACGTTCACATGCGAGACGTACAAATAAGAATTACATCCCTGGGACTAAAATGACAGAGATGAGGAGGGAATGGATGCGGTTGGATTTGGCAAATCCATGCAACAACGAAAGTGTCACAAAAGGTGCCTAATTGTTTGTTCTTATTTGACTCACACAGAGGGCACAATTGTAATGGCTGACAAAAGCATACACACACACTGTTATGATTTCTTTGGTGCAGATGTCACCATCTAATCTTAGAGGAGTCCATGGCCGTTCCAAGCACTGACAGGCAGAGTTGTAAACAGTATTAACATGCAGTGATGAGCAATTATTTGCTCGACCCAATTGGAAAAATGACCGTCAGAGAAGACATGGCATGCTGTCAGTGGGCAGAGGGTCGGACAGACAGATGAAATGAGATCGGACTGGGTCGAGGGTTTGTTCAGAGCTTAAGCCCTCTCACAAGCATTCCTCAAATGCACTTCTTTTTCTTGAGTGGGCAAACAGAGGCAGACAACTCATGACGAGTTGGACGAGGAAAGGTCAAAACATTCAAGTACTTCTCAACAATTAGGTTACATAATGAGAGGAAAGTACATCTTCTGCTGGTTATTTACAGGTAAAAAAATAAAGCCAACTTTATTTTTCTTTGTCTGGCAAACTCTCCGGCAGGGGCGTAGGGGGATTTGCGCAACAGTATGTTTTCTGCTCTTTTCCCTGGCAAAGTCATTGCAGTGTCAAAAAGAGTTGTTTCAAGCTTTAGTTTTAGACTGTTGCCTCTTCCCCAGAGTGTCCTGACAAAGTTAATGTCAAAAGCTTGTTCTTCAGGGCATGGCTAGCAGAATAACATGGCAGCACAGAAATGTTTGTTAAACTAGAACGAGGGCAAAGTGGATTTCATCAGTCTGTGATGAGGTTACAATGTACATGTAAAGAGGACATGGTAATAGGTTCCAGTCAGTGTACCGTGCCATGGGGAAATGGGTTTTACTGGCATGCCCTCTGTATCAGTCAGCTTCAACTAATCTCTCCCTCTCTCTCTTACTATGTCTTCGTCACTCATCCACAACTCCGACACCAACACCAACTACTGTATCTATCTCTAAATCAAAGGATGTAAACAGACTAAACGTGATGCAAATTCAAAGGCTCAGTGACTGCGTGCAAAGTCAATGGAAATATGCAAAAGGGCACAAGCAGACGTGAGTTGTGAGAATTGAGGTGAAGATGCATCAGAGTAATTGAAGAAAGCATAAAATGTTTGTATATTTGGAGAGTTCTGGTAAGATCAGTCAGTCTGAGCCGCCACTTTCACATGCACACAGGAACCCTTCACACAGAGGTCAGCATGAGAGAATCTAAATTGACTTGCTGGACATGCATACTCACTTAGCTTTGTGGCAAAATAAGCCCCACTCTGCTTCTGAGTGGTCGGATTCTTTCAGGCATTAGTTGTAAGGCTAACTGGAACTATGAACTATGAACTACACAGGCGTGAAAGAATGCCCAAATCATGGGCTTACATTACTGTTACCACAAACAAAGCCGCTGTGGTAAGGAACTGGAGCTGCTGACAGAAATGTCTGTGATCTTGACTGACCAGTCAGCTTGCTAAAAGCTCACAAAGCACAAGTCTACCATTGCCCCAGTTTTGCTTTTCAACAGAAACAAAAAAAGGTAGGCTGACTTGGTTTAGTTGCTCTCACCCAGGCCTGTCTAGTTCATAGTGCCAGTTAGAATTACAGCTCACGCCTAGAAGGGTATAGCAACTTACAGGCAGAGTAAGGATCCGTGTTGCGGTAAGGCATACTGGGTATGCATGTCTAATGTATCGGTTTAGTCTCACTTGACAGTGCACATACATACAGCTGGCTAAACAGTCAGTGTTTTGTCCGTACAGACACTTATTCAACACACTCTACCAAAAACAACAGACAGCATGAGCATTTTGCACAAAGCTAACAGTTAGACAGTCTTTTCTCTGGTCTCTTTCTTATTAACCAAGAGCAGAGTGCAGCACATTCAGAGAGAAGTGTTATGTTTTGAGCAGGGGCTGACTGTTGCTTTGCTGATTTAAATGGCAAACTTTGCCCTTGAAAGATCATATCAGCTGTCACATGATAAGACGACGTCAACTAACGTCCGTACAAAAATACGGAAAAGGAAACTTTCTTCTTGACATGACCCACATCAGCAGGAAACTCTCAAAGGTGTGAAGGCCTGTGTGATTCTAGCAACTTGTCTGAGCCCCTGCCCCTGCTATGGACCTTGTGGCCTGGTCAAATACGTGCTCTTACACCAGCTCGACAACTCTCTGACCTTCCAGACAGCAGCCGTACAAAGCCTGCGGTTTGGCCTGTTTGAACCTTAACAGCCCCCGTGCACTCACATTGGCATCTGAAGTCACTAAGCTGCTGTCTGTCCGCCTTGTGCTCTTCCTGGCTTCCTCTCTCCTGACTCAGACCAGCTACCTGCTGGCTCTGGGGTTAAAAGGAGCAGAGATACAGGCAGACTACCAGCTGGACGGTGGCATGACCTCTGTGCTCCTGCAAAAGGAGGTCTGTGGGAGACTTCTGAAGCCCACAAAGGAGCTACAGGCCATGGCCATCCTCAGGCCCCTCTTAGCCTCCCAGCAGCCAGGGTTTGATTCCCTGCTGAAGGCTGTTATAGCCCAATGTTGTGCGTACAGCTGGACACCCATCACCACAAGGGAGAGAGAAGAAGTGTGGAAAAGGAGTGACATTTAAACTCACCTGAGACAGAGTCTGCACTGAACTGAAAAGTGCAAGACAGGCCACTACTTCACTTACTAAGAGCACTAAAGGGATGGAGAGACAGGAGAGTAGGCAAGAAACAGAGGCTGTAGTTGAGGAAAGCAAGGAGAAGGAAAGGTGCAGCAAAGAGACTGAGCTGCAAAGCACAAGGATAGATAGACAGGAAGAAAGAGAGCCAAGTGAGGAGGAAGAGAAATGACATAAAGAAAGAATAAGAGAAAGAGAACCAAGATAAGCAGAGTGCGAGTCAGGAAGAAGAGGTGGCCAAGACAGAAGCAGAGAAGAAAGGAGAAGAGACACGACAAAAACAAAGGAGAGGATGAACAATGACTGGATTTCTTGAAGATATGAGAAACCATATCAGGTGAAGTGAAAAATGATGTAGTGTGTAGATACAAGAATTGAAAGCAAGAAACTAAAAGCAGAAACTATAACCGAGGCTGCATGCAGGATCCACTCTGTCAATTTCCACAATGGTATTAAAACACAGAATACACGCCTTTTCACTGCACATCTAATGTACTGTCCAAGCACAAAACCCTTAGTCTGCTTAGAGTACAAAAGACAAACTAAAAAGAATCAATCAGTATTACTCCCACTGACACACCTGTAGATGAAAGAGAATACAACACACACTCCATAGCTAGGGCAGGTGAGGTAACTGGAAATTAGGCCAATTCAGGATTGGCTGCATCTGGTGGGGATGGAGCCCCTGGTTGTTCACTCTCACTCCAGGGATTTGTCAGAGCCAACCAGGGCCCGTGAGGAATATTCGGGAGCCGCAGCCGTATGCGCACCACGAGAAAGAGGGGGAAAAAGGATGCAACTAGAAAGCTTGTGGTTGTGCTTTACATGAAGACAGTTCTAAAATTAAACAGGGTGTCACGGATGGATGACGCCACAAAATCAGTGACAAAAAGAAAACTGTTGACACCCGCTCGGATCTCCCTAAATAAGTTTCTGGGTTTCTATCAGGTGAAGAACAAAACTTTAGCCAAGTCTTTTATCCAAACATATCGGTGCAGTGAGCCACAGAGATACCACTCTGCCTGCCAAACAACAAAGGCATGATGCATTAGCTTGAACTATGTGGGACTCAGTTTATGGAAACAAAAACATTACAGTGTGATTTATTTAGAGCTGCAGAGTATCATGGAGCAAGATGTTAAAATCTGGGTTAATAATTGATGAAGGCTGACTCAAGTTTATTCCATCTTAATGCTCCATCTACATGCCTTATGTCCAGAGGCCTTTTCCACTAGTTTAACTACAATTACACTTACTATAAGTCATAACAACCCTTTTTTTTAAGTCATCTCTTTAGTTTTGCATGTTTGCTTCCGAGAATTGACCAAACACTTTTCACAGTATGAGTAAAACTATTAGTTTGTTGTGCTAACCTGCAGACTGAGTGTGCTGGTGATGTTGGCCTTGGGAAGGGAGATGGCCACACTGGTGATACTGGTTTTCTCCAGCCACTTGGAAAGCAGCTCAAGGGTCAGAAGCTTGTCCAACCTTGTCAAACCCTCAACATGGAAGGGCATTAGAAGGACCAGGCTGGCTTTGCCTCCCCACAGAGGAGCCTCCAGAACCTGCACCATGTTTTCTATGTCTTCATGGTGATGGTACAAACCTGGAGAAAAGAGCAGGCAGATGCATGTGCAGAGATGTGGGAAGATCAGAGAGTCAAAGACGGAGAAGGAGAAGCTTTGCCATAAATGTTACATTTTTGCTTTTCAGCAGTAGTTCAGAGCAGGAGCTCTACACAGCAGTTCTCTTGGAAGTTTATTCAAATTTACATTTTCAGCTGTGCCACTGCAGTTATTCAGCGCTACCTGAGTTCTCACAGACTAAATGAGCTGAACAACAGCAGTGAACACTTAAGACCTGGGTAACATCCATTCAAATACTATGTGAATGCAATCTTAGACAGGACAACAGTGGGTCACTGAACAATCTTTATCATGAATTAGAAATGACATTACAATATAACATTAAAAGGATACAATGTATCCCTAGAACATCTTACTGCTGCTGTAGCAGAAATTCCCTCTGCCTTGTTGTTGTTTTAAGACGATACATAAAATATGAAAAGCATGTTAAATTAATCATAGAGTACACAGTGATAAATAGGAGGGAAGCAGATTGGACCTTACAGATGTTCAAGCCATTTTAGAACTCAAATTGCTTTTCGCTGCATTTATTTGCTGGCAGGAGTACAGCAGCGACAGACTGCGCCTCTTACCTGCTCTGTGCATCATCATCACTTTGGTGTATTTCTTTCCCAAGAAGGTACGGAGATCTGTGCTCTCCTCGCTGAACTCTCTCTCCCACAGCCCTGAACAAACAGTCAAACAGAGAGGACAGAGCCATTTTGAAATTCGAATGACTGACATGGAGAGGCTGCAAGAAAATACTGAATGATTAAAAGAGGTGAAAAGGTGGACACTGGGTTAAACATTGCCATGTTCATAAATGCATTTAGACCTGATACATGGTGACACCTGCTGACACCACTCATGAATCATCAATATCTTCTGCCCGTTAAAAAACGTCCACTCTTCTTAGTGCTGCAGAGTTGAGAGCGCTACACTGAGGCAGTTATGAGGTCCTTAAGGCCACACCGTCCCATTCACTGCCTGCCACATCCCGCTTGGCCCTGCTAACCCCCTGACAGCTGTCAATTTAAGAGGGGCTGAGAGTGGTGGAATTACTGTTGTAATAACCTCACAACACTTTCCAAAGCTGCTGGCCCATTCAATCGTGCAGGGGACACAGACCGAAGCAAGGAGGTCAACAGATTATGACTTGTGCTTATGTCACTCTTTGTTAATGTCACACTCATGTCACAATACGTAAGGTGAACGAAGGCCAAAAACATCAAAACGGCTCATTTGTTCGGATGAAAGTCTAGAGGCCAACTGCTTGGCTCTATAATTAAATACTTGCATTGAATAGAGCCCCCATAGCCTTGTGTTTGCTATATCATCCATAATCTAAAGTGCTCAAAAGGTCAGAAAATAGTAAAAAATACCATAAGTTCCCAGCAACAAGGGTCTCTGAATTGTTTTTGTCCAAGCAACTGTCCCACACAATGTCAAATACTCAATTTGTAATGATATAACTTTAAAAAGCACTCTAGTTCGAGTACTGCAGCTCCATCAAGATAGAGCCATTGCAAAAGAAAGATAAAAAAACGATTGTTCACAAGTCTTTCATTGCTGTACGTCTGACCCTGGGCACGGCGGTGTGCTAAGTGAAATACTAACAGCTGCATACTGACATACTCACAGTTACAATGCAATCATGTTGATACAAAGCAGGGAAGATGGTTAAGCTCATCATATTAGTTTTTCTATTTGATGTCTGTGATTATTTAATAATAAGCACTGAACACAAAGTACAGTAGTCTGGGAACCACATTCACCTGCTGAGCTGAAGGTTTATTGGCTCTGGGAGGCAAGTCTGGCCTTTCTCCTATTTAGACAATTTTTCCACTTGTCCTGTCCCGTGTCTGACTGATCACAACCACTTATCTAATCCTGAGATACTCGACATGATGACAGACAGAGGTGTGTTACCGGTCAATTTCAAGAGTCCTATGTCACATGTTTCCCTGCTCTTATTGGCTGCAGGAACTTTATGAGTTTGGAAGAAAAAAAAATTAACCAAAATAAAGAACAAAGTAAAATTTAGACAAGATAATGGCAACAGATAATAGCTAGAGGATCACAAAGTTATTGCAAAATTATCCTCAGAAGAACATGGATGTCTGTGCCAAATTTAACGTAAGCTCGAAAATAATCTTAATATGTGTCAGTCTGGACCATTTACTGAACAACAGCCAAGCCTAAGATAGATGCTCAAAAGTATGATTAAAACTGCTAAAGCCTTCCTAACGTTTAATGAATATCTTTTCAATAAGTAAAGTACATAACAGGTTATGTTCAAAAATTAAGGAAACAGATGGACGACAAAAAAATCCAGCAGAAACTAAAATTTATTAAGTATTTTTACCATTTATTCTCTGTCTGGGTTTTTTTCAGACTCTATTCCTCTATTATTATTGTGAGAGTTATTTGTTTCTGACTTGGAAAAGCTCCAAAGTCACAGAAGACATAATCCAACTGTTTTCACAGGCTGACTCGTTCTCCTTTTGTCAAGTAAACAGAACTTGCAAAAGTGGTGACGCTTTAAATTGCTTAATTTATTTGTTGTTGATTTATTCAAATAATTAATTGTTATATCTGCAAGTGCTGTTTTTTCCAAGAATCAGCCAGCCTCCATTGGATCCCAGACAATCATAATTCACAGCAAAAGAGCATGTGATTCTCCCTCCCAGGCATGCGAGTGCAAGTCACAGACATTTGCGCCGCTTCCTATAAGATCAGAGAGTGAAAGATGATCGCTCTGGAATTTAAAAACAACTGGCTCAGGTGTAGCTATCAAGAGGCAGCCTTGTTGCTGGAAAGATGTCCCAATGATATATAATTCTCTACAGCATGTGCACATACTTGTGTGTAAATGTTAAAAAGGGGCATCTAGCAGGAATTTAATGACCTCACCAACCTGCACAGCACATTCAGTCGATGTCTGCGTGTGGCTGTGCGGGCCTGTGTCTAGGCAAGAAGGCCTGCTTTGGGTTTGCACTGCATTATCTTCTTTATAGGTCAGCACTGCAGCTGAGAGAATGCTTGAAACCTGAATCCATTAATATCCATCAGCAATAAACAATGAGACAATTGCACAGCTAAGAAATCCAATGGCTCACAGAGTTACCAATTCATAATGTAAACTTCAGGCACAAACCAGTGGAGAGTCAATAGGACCGACTGGCTCCCTCTCCTCCCTCATCAACTTCTGATTATAAGCAGTTGTGGTATTTCAGAAGCTATTATTAGAGGTTAAATATATGGGGACTTGTTGTTCTCTCTCGCCTTTCCCTTCCTCTTCTAGTTTCTCGTGTTGTTGTGTTATCTTCTGCCGAAGTTTCTCCCTACTATCTTCCCCCCACATTCTTATTTTTCTTCTTCCCTCTCTAGTGTTTGTTTGTCTAAAACAGGAACAAAGCCTGAATTAATTAACTAGTGTGGACTAGAACTCCCAAGGTAGGCCTTTAACATCCCTCCACGATGTCTGTCAATCTCTTTCGCTCTCTCAGCAGGCCACTCTCTTTACTTTTCTCAGTTTTGGCTCTTTACTTTTCTCCCATTTCTTTTACCCCAAATCTCTCTGCCCCCTTCCCACCCAGATATCTCTCCTTACACTGCTCTTTCTCTGCAGCCCCCTTTTCATTCTTCGCTTTAAGCGTCTCTTTACTATAAACATGTTCTACTAATTGCCCCTGACCTTCACTTTCTTTGAACAGCCCAGGGAAGGAGGGACCACAAAGAGCTTTTTTAATTCGCCTCTTCAATAATTAACTAAAGGGAACAAAAGTGAAGCAAACAAAAATGGGCAAGGGTGCAGATGCCTGTTCAGCGCCAAAAGAAATTCCGGCACCATCTCTGAAACCATTACATTATCACACACTATGAATTGTCTTAGGACCCCGAAATCAAAGATTTTTTTTTTTTTAAAATGTAAAAAAGGAGAAGCAGCACGTAAGAGCAAGAGGCAAACTACTGACCACTTTTAAATTATGAATCAAAATAAAGGAATCCAATTTTCTGTAATCTAATTTGTGCGCCGCAATCTGCTGTGTAATCTAATTTGTATATGTCCTCCATAAAATTAATGAACAGACCAACGAGGGTCGCTGCACAGAAAAACTAATTTTGTAAAGAAGTCAAAACATCAAACAAAGAAAATTAATTAAAATGCTTATCAATGTATAGTCTGTCAGTGAATGTTATTTTCAAAAGGCTGTCTATCTAATGGCAACCTGTTTTCACTTTAGCAGCCTTGTCTTCTTTGCCACTAACATAAAGTCTACCTGCAGGAGGGAACAGAAGGAGTAGAGGCACTCTGAAGCAGATAAGAATTTGAACAGGAGACATGTGGGAAGAGGAGGAAGAGGAGACAGGGGTAGATTAGAGATGCGATAAACAATGACGGAAGCACACAAAACAGAGTGCCACAATAAGAACAAGTGAAACAGAGGGATATATTTAACACACCATCATCTATTGTGAAGACTGCAGGCAAAAATGAAATTGTACGTCAGCAGGCACACAAATGTTTGCTACGCTCTTGGAAAGAGAGAGATGATAGATTACGTTCTTAAAAAGATACTGAAAAATAGGGAATAAGCTCTAAATGTGAGTCATAATGAACTAAAATCTGATCGTACAAATACTGACTCCTATTAAAAGCCAGTTGAAAGTTAAATTTCTCTACTTTTCAACAGGCACAATGATGAAAAATAAACTTCAAATAAGGATTACATGGATATGTTTTTGGGATGCAACTGTTCAATCACAGATGGGGCTTCTAACTGACTGCATTCGTACCAAAACACTGACTAGTTTCCACCACTGCAGCCCGTCACAAAGAACAGCTCTGAGCCAAGCTGTACCGCCGCAGACTTGGAGCGCTCCAAGCACAGATGTTAGGCACGACACCGAGGGAGAAAGTCTGGACACTTGTTACTCAATTATTTAAGATGACACATCACCCCCCAATGGAAGATGAATAAGCTCTCAGTGATGGACCCCAGAATCATCCTTTATCTGCTGTGACCACCAGCTGGAGTCCATCGCATGCATGCACACAGAAACACACACAGTCATGCACACTGCACATGGGTGGGCATGCTGGCACACACAAGCTAGTAGGCAAACTGGCGTGTAGGCTCTCAGTGCTGTCTGAACACTGAAAATGTTACATGTGCATGCCATATAAATATTGTAAGACTTCTCATCCAATGCAGCAAACAACTTTAACTTGGAGATGTTGCATAATCGCAAACAGGGACAACCTGGGACTAAAAAATTTCCCTGGCAACTTTTTTTTTCCTTCAACTTTTTCCTACATGTAATCCTGTTCTCTGACTTCTGGGATTGGTGGCAGGAGTCAGTCTAGCCTAGCTGATACGCTATGTTTCTACAGCCAACCAGCTATGCCATTGGATAGTCACCAACATGAAATATTCAGTTGTGGGGTCACAGCCAAGACTGTTTTGGACACAGTAACAAATGATGACATGTTTGCATATCATTTTACAACTATGACTTCTCATTACCAAACCAATGTCAAATTTTTTTCAGGATTTTGTGACCACAGAAACTAGCCTGGTGATGCGACAGAAGACAAGCCAATTTTTTAAAATACTTCTGTATTTCTACCAACCTTTAAAGCGCAAGACATTGGCAAGTATCAGGGCTCCAGCCTTAGCTTGGATTTCAACTGCCAAAGGAGCTCCCTCCAGCCCACCAAGCCCAGTTTTGACCCAGCCATGGAGCTGCTTCAGGTCAGCCTTGGAGTCTCCTTTACCCAACGGCTGGTGCTGCAGCCTGAACCTGTCCTGGCTTTCCTTCACAAACGTCTTGCTGACTGGGGGAGTTTGCTTGGAAAACAGGGCTGAGGATGCATGCAGGTGAAAGCTTGTCCCATTGGCTACAGTAAAGCTCTTCAAAGCCCCAGACAGAAGCTCCGCAGCATGGGCTTCGTCCTTGGCAGGCGATGGGGTCTTGAACAGGTCTTGGAGCTGGCTGGCAGTGGTGCCTGCTGATCCTCCACCCAGTCCTCTGAGCGAAGAAGCCAGAAGCAGAGGGGAGAAGAGGGTGTTCACTGAGCTCGGGTCAGAGCGGAGGGCCTGGTACAGGCGCAAACCCAGAGCCCAGCTGGGGTCACCCAGAAGAGAAGGTGGGCGAGGTGGAGGGCTGGCTGGGGTCGCGGGGGGCTTTTTTGATGAAGTGGCAGTGCTGCCTTGTACCAGGAGAACTGGCAAAAAAATGAAGATATGCACAACAAGCCCGGGTAGCATGGCAGATCTAGAGAAGAGCAAACAAAGAGAAAGTGTATCACAATTCAAGGAATTAAGAGAATGCATTCCTTCTCTAATAATACAAGAAATAATACTTTACAATATACATATTTTTAGCGGTGTAATTCTGTTCAGGCTGTTATTGCACTGTTCATATTTGAGAAAATGCAATATAAACACAGCCTAAGGGATCCCTCTTTGCAGCAAACTCCTACTTGTGCAAACAGCAGCCCCTGCTCCTGCAGAGCCACAGCAGTGAACTTGATTTTGTAAATTCCTCCCGATTTGACAACACGGTTATTATCTCACCCGCTGTGCAACAAAAAACAGTGTGTGACAATAAACTTTGATGACGTTACAAAAGAGAGCATTTTAGTTTGGGATTGAACGGGTAGACCAAAAAAAAGGAGAAGATAAAATACGCGTTTTTTTCTCTCCTGTTTAAAAAAAAAAAAAAAAGCCAAAACGACTTATTTATTTAGCTGAGCCACCGGCGACGGAAAACATCTGCAGTCTAGTTCAGCCTACTTTTTTATGATATTTTCGAGAGACTCTTGGTGAAAAGGGAAGAAGGAAAGGTGTATTTGTTGAAATTTACCGTTATTTATTTCAAGTTTTTCCTTGTCCTCCGCTGCTGTCCTCTTAGCTTTGTGCTCCAGAGGAAGTGGGGCTGGGACTGGACTCAGACGTGGCAGCTCACAGAGGAAGTTTACCGTCTCACCTCAACTTCATCCCCGGTTAGCTAGCTGCTGCCCCCGAAACTTCTGCTCGAGCCGACGAACCCACGCGCCGTGAGGGGACTCGACTAGTTCTGTGATGTCAATTTGGTGTGTTTGAGGCTTAGTTAATAGTTGGATAAAACGGTATTAGGAGAATTTACCTAACAAATATCACTTCAAATACCCATTTAACCGCGTTGGAATGTAGTTTTTGCGGATATAAAAAATGGAAAATGTTTAAAAGGAACATACATGAAGCACATACATACATAAATAAAGTGACATAAAGATATTTGTTCAAACCAGAGGTTAAAACATTATGTAACCCCGTTTTACTGCAGTTATTCTAACGTTACAAATCAAGGCTAAATATACAGCTTCGTGCACAAAAATGAATTTAACTTCGGTCTGGTCGCTTTGAAGTCAGTTGTGTTATCTGTATCCAACTGGTTTAAGCAGGCATAATACATTTATGCTTAACAAAACCATAATTAAATATCAAAAAAGTCCCTGTGGAGTTTTTATTATAGGTTGGCTGTTCCTGAGGTGTTTGGCAGGGGTTATGTACGAGTAATACTGTGTCTGGTAAAGGTTTTAAAACCAAACAAAAAATCCGCCAGTTGCAGCAAATGAGGCGTTTCTCTATACATTCAAAAGAGAGCTTTGTGGGTTTGCACAGATAATCAACCCTCTTGTTCTTGGCTCACTTGGGGTTGTAGTTCCCCAAGTCATTCAAGCGGGGTCGCTAATGGTCTTCTCATCGTCACAGGCTAGTGACCCTGTGAGAGCCTGCAGCATGTGTGCCAGGGCCTCCCAAACTTGACATCCAGCCCTCCCAGTGGATGCGATATGAGCCACTGAGCCAGCAGGAAGAGGAGGTTCGGTGTAGGCAAATAACATCTGAGGAGTTTTTCTCATCAGTTCCTAATTAGTGTTAAATATGTCTGCATTTTACAAAGTTTGGCCAATGACACCTATGGTTAAAAAAGAAATAAATTGATTCTTTCGTTTTTTTTACTGCTAGTTAATGAAAGGAAATTTGCAGGAGACCTCAACCCGCCCACCCACACACTCCACCTCATTTTGCAGTAGCTGTGTTAATGTAGTCCACTGTCAAGGAAAAAAAGTAGGGCAGACCATGCAAAGTCTGTGTTATGTCTGACCCTTCCAAACGTCCCCATTCCGTATTCTCCTCATTTCCCATTTTTCCCTTCCTAAATTGTACCTGCCTTTTCCCCCTTAAGCAGAAAGAGGAGCTGAGAGCAGATAACTTGTGACACATGGCATCAAGATGGGGATTATTGCCCAAATTGAAGGATGAAGAATGGTCATATAGGGTCCTAATCAATAAATGTAGAGATAGACTAAGGAGGCTAGAGAAGGATCAGAGAGGGATATGGAGGAAGATAACTGCTCGAGACCACCAATGCTCAGCAATCAGGCCGAACATGACAGCTTGTAGACCCAACCAATTATTTACCACAGCCAAATCAATAGAGCTCTCTCCGAAAGATAACCATCAGCAGCACTATCTGGAACACATTCACAGCAGAAAGCACAAACACACACTGAGCACTCTGCTCGCTGCCACTCTCATTCTCTGTCTCTTGGATACACACACACACACAATCACACACATTTCCCTCACAGACACTTAGTTATCACACTTCCTTGGGAAAAAAAAGGGCAGAAATCATTGAATTATGGACATTTACACTGAAAAGAGAAACATTTAAACAGCGTATGTCAAACCACGCCGTCAGCAGCATGAAATTGCATCACAGGGACACTTAAAAGAAACACGCTTGCACACACGCGTTTGTTAATGATGTCGAGCTGCACCGACAGACTGTGTATCCATGTTGGTGGAGATGAATCGATGTGTGCAACCTCAGAGGTCTTAACCCTCACCAGAGGAGTCACTGCCCCCTCCTGGGACCCCCCAACGCACATCACAGTCAGTGTCTTCTGTAATGAGCAGCGACACACATTACAGTGCAGAAGATTCAAAAAAAAAAGAAAAAAAAAAAGGCATGGCTTGTGCTGCGGTTAAATGAGTCCTCAGGGGAACTGTTTGGGATCCTGAGAAGCCCCTCAGTCAGCGGATTCTGTATAAAGGGCTGTACTTAAACCTCAATGCACCTCCACATCTTACTCTAACCTGCACCTGCCCTGTCCGCCCTCACCTCTCAGCGCCTCGTTCAAGCGTCAAGCCCTGATTCAGTTTTCCAGCTCCAGATGTCATTGTCTTAGGCAGTAAAAGTTGTATTTCACCCCACATGTTACACGTTTATGCGGCTGTTAGCCATTGTTCCTGGCTGTTGTCGAGGTTAAACGCCCGTGGCTCAAGGGCTCGGCAAGAGATTCAACACCTCACAATGAAAGCCGTTATGGTCACTGCCAACTGGCCTTGAGCTACATCCAAAACTCCCTCATGCCCTGTTCCTGCTCTCATATGCTCTCTGTTTCTCTTTAACACACGTTCAACATTTTACACATATTGCAACATTTATGTAATTCTCCATTCTCTTCCCCTTTGCTCTTTTCAGAATGAGATGTTTCACGTCACGCTACATTAGCTCAGCTTCCTCAGACTCCTTTTCACTCCATAACTTCCTCTTTTCCTTTTTTTTTTTACCCATCCTTTCACGTCACTGTGCCTGAGGTTTTAGCAGTTCCCTCTTTATTCCATTTACCTCTGTGGGCTCCACACACACACACATGCACGGGTACAGTATCTTTTTCCTTCTCTTTCTAACCCCTGGAAAAGAGGTGACATTTCTTAGACAGGACATAAAGCAGATGGAGCACCTTTACCATGAAACCTACCTAAAACAAAAACCTCTAACTTTTCTTTTATGTAAATGTGCCCTCCTACAGCGTTCTTTCCTCTCCCAGCTCCTCTTACCCACTGTCAACCCATTTCCTCTCTGCTTCTCACCTCCTCTCATTCTCACACTCCTACTCTTTTCCCATCTCTCCTCCTTCTCCCTTTCCTGAAACGTCCAAATCTCTTTCCGTCCCAGCACATCTCACAGATTTTGGAGCCTGTACAGAACAAACAGCGTGTAACATGTGAGCCCCCTGTTCTCCTCAGTTCTGGTCTGCCTGTCTGTCATCAGCTCTGGCCCGTTTCAGCCAACAGAACGCTGGGTGAAACTCTGTCTGGATGAGTCCGCAGGGTCCTGTTGGTTTACATCAAGTTCCCTTGTGGGTTTTTTTTTTTTGTATTTAGGACTCTTACTTAATGTCTGGCCAAGCTGCTAAGCTGCAACCATTATTTTTACTGAAGCGAAACCTAAAACCCCAGCTCTATCCTTACTGGGTCTTTTGTGCCAAACCTTGACCATAAATACAGGAAACACAAAAAAAGGTCACCAGGACCAGGAGTTTTGCAGATTTTATTATCAGTAGCTTTTTTAATCTTTGAGACTTAAGATTTATATTTCATTTTACTTAATTAAAAAGCAAACAAACAAGGAAAGACCGATCAATGGAGGCAAACAAATGAAGACAAATTAAAAAGGACAGTAAACAGTGTTAACAGTGTAAACAAGACGACAGCTACAGTGATGCTCAGTTCTACTTTACTGAAGATCTAAAAATACACAGTTTGGATGGGAGTTGGGGGAGTGGGAGATGAGTGTGTCCCCAAACTGGGATGTTCTCCCCCACTTTGAATCTAGGGCAAAACTTTGTAAAGCAACGGGAGGTATGGCTGGACAGATGGGGAGAAGGGAATGTGTGCATTCGATCGATGCAGAGAGGAGAGAGGGGGCAGCGGTGGAAAGGTGAGGAGGGTCAGTGGCGGTTGAGGTCGGGGTGAACATGTTGAACAGAGTCAAAATCACAGACACATCTGCTGTTCATCTCAAATGTTCCCAATAAACTTGTCATGTTTCCAGCAGCCCTGCAGCAGTGAAAGTGTACTAAGCTGTCAAGAAAGCGAGGCGGGTTGTGTTTGATTTTTCTTTAATATGTGTATCTGTTGAAGAAATACATAGGTGGCCTCTAACCATTTTATTTATTAGATGCTTCTATAAATTAACCAAACTCGTGCAATGCGGAGAAGCACACAAGCAGGCGTGCACATCTCTGCAGGCGCACACACACACACACACACACACACATCCACACGGCAAGAAAGGCAAATAAGTGGCTTTTAATGTGCTCAGTGAGTCAGGCAGAAAAGCAAATGCCAAGCACCCACAAGAGTGCACAGCTGCTTCAAGCAAGTGTTGACAACTATCTTTATAGGAATTAAATATTGCTCTTAACTCCACCCCGAGTAACCGCCACACACCTGTGACTCAGATCACTCAGGCTCAGACTGCGTGACATTAAATCAACATGCTCGCTTTTTGACGCGTCACACTGAACACACACAAACTCAGACATGGCGTGCGTAACACGCAACCACACGCATACAAACACACACAAGACTGTGAGGGATACGGACACACACTTTTAAGAGACAGATATGCTGACACCCTCAACCACTCACACACTTTCTCTCTCTCACACACACACACACACAAACAACTTATATCCTCTGGCTGTGAGTTTGCCAGCAGCCAGCTGGTACTGTCATGTCTGATAGGCTGGAACAGAGACAGAGACGGAAAGGAGGCCGGGAGAGGGAAGAAGGAAGGAGGGAGGCAAGCTGGGAAAAATGTCTACAGCAGAATGCATTAGTGAGATTGGGAAAACTGTATCAAACCCTGGCAACTCATTACACTGTCTCATTCGGATCCATAGGGAGCCCCCCCCCCATCCCTCATCCCAACCCTCTACACTACAGGACATCATGTTTGTCTGCCATCCCCCCTCTTTTCGTCAGTAACCTCCTGCTTTTTGTTTTGTTTCTCTAATCTCAAGTTTGAATATCTTGTATCATTTGAGGTAAACTAATAAGATCGTGACAGTGATGAATGATTCATTGACACATTGTATAAGCGAGAACTTGTGTTTTTGTGCCAGTTTGTCTGACTGTGTGTAAACCTGTTGTTTTTAATAAAAGGCAAATGAAGGTTTTTCCTGCCCTGCAAGACAAAACAACCATAATTAAAATGTTGTTGATCAAGACAAATCACTCAGTAATTATTCTACAATGTAATTTCTGCTTTTCAAAAAATAAGCACACACTTCAAACAGCTAACAAAAGCTCAAGACAAAGCAGAATAATTATTCAAGAATGTTGCAACGTGGAGAATTTTGTCTCCAAACCAAAAAGAAACTCCTACTTTGTAATATAGAAAATATAAATTGGTAGGTAGGGAGAATTAATGGCCAAGAGAGGCTGATAAAGGTTATGGATTTCATAATGCAAAACTTCCTGTCCACTGAAAACAAATGATCCCTGCAATTCAGCATCGAGTGCGTGAGCT
>JAQNCA010000019.1:4838312-4859499 GCA_029783725.1 Acanthurus tractus | reverse complement strand
TTTTTTTTTTCAGTTTTAAGAATACATGGACATATTGATTTCGTATTGGAAGAGACCTCATAGGTTTCAATCTGTTGAGATGTGTACATGTTAATACTGTTCTACCGAAAGTGCCTTGCAAGCTGCCTCTATTTTTTTTCACTTTCTACATCATTAAGTCCCAGAGACAGATGCCAGGGGAAATGATGCTGTGTCTGATGAAGAAAGTGAAAAAAAACCTCATGATGAAAAATTGATAAAGGTTACCTGTTTCTTTTTGATGAATCTGGATACAGTTTTCTAAATTTTGTCTTTTTTTTTCTTCTCAGAAACAAATAATGTGGGTATGATAGAAAACTGGTGATCTAAAAAACAGCTTAGGTATGTTAAGTCTTTAATAACAAAATAAAGGCGTGGGAGGCGGCACTTATCCAAGCTAAATACTCATGTCTGCATGCTAACATGATTACAATAACAATGTTAGCATGCTGATATTAAGTACGTATATTTACCATATTCACCATCTTAGTTTCACATTAGAATTAGCACACTAACTATGTAGCCATAAATAAAAATACAGCTAAGGCTTTTAGGAACGTTGTTAGTTTTGCAGGTGTTTAGACATCAATAATGACCTGATGATGGTTCTTAATGTAAATAGTATAAAAAAGTTATTATAAATGATACAGAGGGAAATATGATGGGCTAAACCAGAATCTAATGGCAATCTGTCCTGTAGTCGAGATGTTTTAGTTATGACCTGAGTGAAAAAATGACGGACCGACTGACAAACAGACACACACCTGAGACCCAGATCACTCAGACCTGACATTGCAATCCTAAAAGTAAATCAAGACTGTACAAAGTGAATTTGTTGTTTACCTTTCTCTCATTAATTGTCAGTAGGTCAGTCTTTTGACCAAAAAATCTAATAGCTTGAGAGTGAAGAAGTAAGAGAAATGATAAAGAAATCAAAAAGTAGACAGCTATATTTCATATTAATCTCACCATTCAGGTATATCAGTATGTTAATTAGGTTTTTCATAACTGTGAAGAAAGTTTATCTGGGTCATTGTAAGCAGGTTATGATGTTTACATGCATCAACCAGAAAACACAAGTCTATCAAAATGAGTGATGTATCCAGAATTAAAAGTAGTCGGGCTGCATATGAATGTCCTCAGCAAAGTTTTAAAGTTTTATTACAAAAAGAGAACTTATGGCTGCCCTTTAATTATAATAAAACTTTATTGCAAAAACTTATTATAGCTGATGGTTAAATTATATTGCTGAACTTTTACTGATCCCTCATACAGACGGAATATTCATATGTTCAAAAGCCATTGTTATTTTACTGTAACATTAAGAATAGCAATATAGCATACATAATGGCAGGATGCTGGGACATTTGAGCAGGATATTGTGAAGTCCTCATAATCATAGCCAGGTAAAGATCCAAAATATTAACATCTATAAAGAGTAAAATGGAACCACAATCACCTGTCCCCATGTTTTATTCACATCCTCTCTCCATGCATTACCATACATATTTATAGAGATAACTACATTTACATGTACATGGACACCCTTGAGCATGTACACACACACATGCACTCAGAAGTTCAGCCTATCCCCGAAGGCTGAAGCTGTCATTCGAGTCCTTCACAGCGGTTACTGTACACGTGTATCCAAAGGAGCACACACAGAGAACCATTGTGTATATGTGTGTGTGTGTGCGATTCAGGCTGACTGATAGATGATGGCTGCAGGGCAGGTGGGCACTGAGTCATCTGCGGGTGTTAGGAGGTGGATGGATGGAAGGAAAATGGGTGGAAAATTTGGGGCAGGGAGAGGTGGAAGAGATGAAGTTAGGTAGCCTGTCGGTCAGGCTGCCACTCAGCCTCATGGGAAACCGGTTACACCACCGCTTAAGGGCACACTGATGGAGGGAGGAAACTGAAATAATGTGAGAAAGGGAAGCAAGGCAGAGGGGGGAAGGGTAAAAGGTCAAACTTTGGGCTGAAGGAGGGGATTTGATTAACTAAGAGATGCAAATATATCGTGTCCCTGCTTCATTAGTCCCCTTGCCAAGGAAAAGCGGAAAGTGCGATAGTCACAGGGGAATCACACAGACACACATAAAGATATGCCTTTAAAACAGGGGAATTCTGGTAAGCAACAGGCGAAATGAAGAGGGAGCAGATAAGTAATGGCACAGGAATGAAAGACGAGCCGAGTGGCATGCACAGGCAGAAAAAAAAACAAATAAAAGAAGGGGGCAAAGAATGAGAGGTGTAATATATCACCATGGCTCTGCTACCAAATCAACAGGTGATGTCATCTGGTTGAATGAAACACCGTCACACTGGGTTTGGGAACATGGAGGAGAGAAAGGGGGTGGAACTGCAACCTTGTAAAAGAGAGAAAAAAATCTTCCTTTCCCATTCCCTTTATCCCATCATCTCTCCAGTTAGTATCACAACCTCTCTCTCTCTCTCTCTCTCTCTCTCTCTCTCGCTCTCTGTCTCTCTCCCCAACACCCTCGTCTCCCCTAAGCCGCTCTGCTATTCACTCTGGCGGGGCTTAAGATGGAGGGATTTTGCCCTCTCCCCTCACCATGTGGGTTCATTTTCAGCGCAGAGTCTATACGCCGAGCCCGCGTCTATCAGCGAGGCGATATAAGCCGCTATGAATGTCAAAGGTCAACTTGTGATATTATTCTGCTGTTAATGGCCCACTGTGTTGTAAGGCCTCTAATATCCCTGGAAATGACTGCTCAGACAGCTGCACAGTGTGCGTTCAGTCACATCAAGTGGCCGTGAGACCACCTTGCAATAAGTCATGTGACAGCAACGAATAATGCCTTTTAAAATTAGAAGCGAACATCAAACTTAAAGGTTTTCATGGACACACACATCTTTTTCGCCAACCATTTGCACTTCAGCCAGCCTCTGTAGAGTTCTGACCTTTATAGTTCTATTTTGGCCTTTTACTTCTCCAAAGATCTATAAACAGCGATTAAAGAAAGTAGGCATTCAGTGGCATTTATTTGAAGTATGTATGAAGTACTTGGGCAGCCATGCATTTATTAGATTTGCATTCATCAAAATTACATTAGATTCAGCCTTACCCAGCATGAAGTCAAAAGATGTACACTGAGAGGCTTGTAAATATTACTTCACTGTAATTCCAATGTGGCCACAGGTGCAGCTGTCATACATTTATTTAAAGCACATCTGAATTTTTAAACCATTGAATTGCTTTGTGTTGTGCTGCCGATCTGCAGATTAAGTTCATATCTCTCCTCCCTGGTGCAATGAGCAGTAAAGGACTCACATACAGGACCCTTAAAGGGGACAATGTCCAATACATCCACATTTCTACAGAGGTGAGTTTACAAGCAAGATATATCCCATATTTTCTCTTTCCTTGGGCTGATAATCTTTAGTATAAGATTTCTAAGTCCATGTGGAACATTTTTACATCAATGAGAGTTTCATATTAATTTTGAAACACAAAACAATCTAACTATAAAGGAAGAAATCTCTCCCTGGAGTCTGTCTGTCTGTAATTGTGTTTATTCTTTGCATTTCAAGGACCTTTAATTTTATCTATTTTACACCTGGAAGGTTTATTTCTGGGGATCCAAGGATGTGCAGAATTAAAATGCTGAATTTTTTTGACACATTCAATATAAACTTTGAACGAACATGCAAACAGCATTCTATGCAGCATGTACATGGGGCTTCTCGGTGGACTTGCCTATGATCAACTAAAGTGTAGGAGAGCTTTAGATATAGACCCAACAATAAAACGCACTGTAAGCTCTGCAAATTAGAAATAGCTTATCACAGCAGTTCAACTGCTATGCACAGCCAGGTGAAGGAAGAGCAAGTGTTTCGTCGAGACAGAAGCTGCTGCATGCACCGTCCTGTGTCCCCACCAGAGCATAATGTATTAGGATTATCAACATGCAGAACGTATATCTGTCAATATTAGTCACTAAGATTGATTTTTTAAATGTTTCTTTATCACCCCCTTCATGCTGAGAATACTTTCTGCACCACTTCTTTTATGGCAACGTAATGTTACTCCATGCAGCCTCTAATGCCTTTAGTCAACCATTTTATTTTTCCTGTTAACATTAACAGCCATGTATGAAAAAGTAATGGATTAACCTTACAGACTGATCTTATGATCTGTAAACTGATTCAATCATTTTCTTTGCCCCGCATTGATGCAAAAATACATTTGCCAGTGATTATCTTAACTGCATATTACTCCAGTGATGAAATAAATCTAGTATTTTTATGATTAGGCATCTGACAAATATGGTCTGTTACTTTTATTAATATCATAACCCGACAGTGACTTGGAAATTGGATGAAGATGACTTTATGATTTCTCTTCCTATGTTCTATGTTTTTTTTTTTTTTACTTATTCGGGTTATCAAAATTAATCGTAGAATAACTGATAACTTAGAAATTGACTAATGTTAAATAACTCAATAAAGAAAATATCATCAGGCGCATCTCTATGCTATGTTATATCAAGAGCCATGTAGGGAGCAGTTTGTATGAGCTGTTCTCGAGAAAGCTGCAAGCAGCAACACCCGAGCCAAGCAATGTACCCGTTCTGAACAGGCACTGCACGAGTTAGCATAAATTAAAAAATAAACACAGCTGAGTAGAATGACAGGCTTCACTAGCCTCTGTGCTGCATAACACACTGTCTTTGCGACAAAAAGTGACAGCAGTTATTGGAAATCTGCACACATACTAAAAATACTAAAGTTTAATGGGGGAAACCAATCATCTCTGTTATTGATTTATAACAGCATTTATACCAAGTTACAAAGGCCATTTATTTGATGTCCGTGTTTTAATGAGTAAGCTTTCTAGATGACGCAGTTTTTAGCTCTGCGCGTGAATGCAACTCGGGAAAAAAAAACTTTTGTTTTATAGGCTTTGAATGACATTGTTCAACCAAGCCATAACAGATGTCACGCGAACTGATTGAGTGTGACTCATTTCTTTTTGGCTGAAGTGGCCCTGCATTGTCCTTCATCCAGCTCTGATTTCAGAAGTTCTGTTTCTCATTTCATCAATAAATTCAGCTGGAACAACAGTGGTGGAAAAAAAAAATTCAGATTTGTTCAGTAAATGGAGCAACAGCACAATGCAAAATCATTTCATCACAAGTTAAAGTTCTTCATTGGTGGCAAAAGCATGGAAATATCAGTAAGAATCTGCAGTTACATATTCAAGGTTAATTATTTTATTTATTTTGAAATTTGGTCTTATTTAGAGTATTGGATTTTGATGCATTCAAGTGTATGCAGTGGTCAAAAAAAGTGAAAATTATTAGGTGGCAGAATTGGTAATAAAGGCTCAGTGTGTAAGTTTTAGGGGAATCTATTTGCAGAATGTGAAGGATAATACTCACAACTGTTCTCATTAAAATGGTGTCAAATGAAAATAAGAATCATTAGGTTCTTTATTATCACAGAAGGAGCCAGAATTTGTCCTCTTTCATCTCGGCCATGTTGCCCCACCTGTAGTAACCTAGAAGGACAAACCAAACACTTGTACAATCCTGTATGACCACACTAAAACAGTTTTGCTTTTTGTATTCATTTCAATGTAGGATCTAGAGGACAAAATCCAAGGTGAGAATGAATTTCAAAGTTTATCTGAAACTAATAAGACTAACTCAGACTGCTGAAGTCAAGTATTACCACAGAACTTTTGGAAAGTATTCTGGCAGAGAACAAGGACTATCGATTTTGTCCCCTATCTCGTCCATCGGAAGCACATTAGCAAGGGATCTTTTAAGGCCAGTACAGAGGAATGATTAGAGCAAGAAGCTTTCCTTTCTTGTAGTTACGTAACAAAAGGTGGCATACTGAGGGGGGTGATGAGCCCCTGCCTCGGTGAGGATGGTCTCAGCCTCCTTGATCATTGTAGGGCCATTTACAGCCTGCTGGTGGAGACATCGACTCCCTCCCTCTCAAGCACAAGTTTTCAACTGGTGCTCAACGGACAGCTGATGTTCTCTACCTGTAGTGTTCATTTATTCAAGGCCTCTCTTCGTCTCACTTAAATGTTTGCATACAAGGTGCAATTTAAAATTTCCTAAACTGTTCCTGCTGTGTACAAACACAGTGCTGCACAGTAATTTGCATGCTGCAGGTGCAAACAGTAACTTTTGTGAGGAAGTATTTTATGTTATGGCTTGTTCATCATCTGCCGCACCTGTTACACATGTTTTTGTGACAACTGGTATCTGTGCATTTGCAAATTTCCTGACTCTCGAACAGAACCAGCATCATGTTGGGTCAACCAGGATCTTAGTCATGACTTTAAACTCCATGTTGAGGTTCATGACCGGTGATGAGAGTTGTGTCCGTGGCTCCAACCAAGAGATCGGAAAGAAGTTTTCGAAGTGGAAGAGCCATCAGTTTCAAATGCCGCAGAAGGCAGGTCTGGATTGCGACTCTGAGCATACTGGTGGTTATTTCTTTGACATTTGTGGGGTTGTGTACCGTGAAATCATGCCTCAGGGTCAAACTATGAATGCCAAGTACAACCCTGGTAGACTGACTCTTCGTGGCTTGAAGACTCTTTTAAGGGTTGTCTTAGGTCTGGACACCTAGAGTTTGCGAAAGTTCATCTGCATTTCATAGGGGGTGAGTGTCCAAAGCTTTCATATCTTTTTATAGTCTTGGTTATAGTTGATTGTATTACAAACTAATACATTTTTTAAAATTATGCTTCATGTCTAAGTAAACTGAACGGTGGTGTGCTATTTTCTGGCTAAAATCTCCTTTCTGAAAAGGAAACAAGCAGAACATCAGACTACCTTGCAGGACATTATGAAAACCCTTTGATAATAAAACAACCTTTTTAGAAAATGACATCAATTCTAGTTTTTCTTTGCCCTCAATAACCCCTTATCCTGTTGCACTACCTGGCTTGATGTGGTCGTCAAGGTAACCACTCCATTATAAGCCTAATAGCTCGCACAAAACAATGCATGTCATCATTTTGACAAATTTCTCTATGGCTCGCCAGAAAATCCTTGTCATCATAATTGAGCTTACATGTGTGTACCGCAGCGTGAGCACGTAAATGGGCACCTGGTACATATATTTTAAATGGTCTGGTTCTGACAGCATAGACAAAGAGGGCCCAATAAGCTCAATACGGAGATCTGTTCTATGCAGCTTTTTCTCAGACTCCCACTGTTTGCTATTTTTTCTTTTTGAAGGTGACTTAATTTTCCCCTCCCTTAATAATTTCTTATTCAGACAGCAGGAGGCTGACACAGAGGCACAAGAGAAATGTTCTGCGCGGTCAGTTACAATGATACACACCAGTGAAATTCAAAAGGAGCTGCTCCTTTGCAGTGGGATCATATTCTTACTTTGTGGAAGTGATGAGAGCAGCACAGAGACATGGTAATAAACCAGGAGGCTGTAGTCTTAGCTATGCTGAGGCCTTTTTGCATAATGAACAGGATAATTATTTTCTGTTCCTGTACTGTATTGTGTTGGGTGTTAATCCTAACAGATGAGAGCTCAGGTGGACAGAAGGCAGTAAAGAGCGGGGAGGCAGTTGCAGGGTTTAGTGCGCTGTGGCCTCAGCTGTAATGAAGCAGGTGGATGCAGCAGAGTAAGAGGAGGGAGCTGTAATCTGGGAGGCTGTCTGCTTTATTACCCCACTGTTTTGTCACGAGGGCAGCACATACACACAAATATGAGGTAAAAAAAGGAGCAGAATATAGACAGAAAGAGAACAAATCAGAATGTGTGAAGTAGAGAAGCAGAGGGGGAGGGAGGGGAGGAAGGGGAAGCAATCAGCCGCCTGGTCCTAATCATGTTCCTCTCTCTTTCCTTTTCACTGAAACCCTGCTTGCAGCTCCGCATTTGGACGCATTAAGTTGCCAAAATTATTTCATAAGCATCTCGGCCTTCACCACCAGCGAGGGAGGAATGCAAGGGAATGATGTACAAGGCACTGATTAGACCTAATTATGAATCCTGATTAAGGCTTTTAATTAGTCGAGCCAGCACTTCAGCTGGAGAGGGCGGCAGAGATGGAGAAGACAGTGGAAGAGAAAGAGGGGGAGGAGGGTGGGGGGCTTTGAAGAAACATGGAAGGGGAAAAGTCTGTGGAGAGGAGTGAGGTGAGGTGTATAGGGAGCAAACGCTAAAAAGTGCAGGAGAGAGATGCAAGATTGGAATATTAATATAATATTGTCAATTCTGAGATAATATTCAACATATAGTGTTTATATGCAGAGAAAAGGACAAGAATCTGTCAAGGCTTATTCTGACCTGTGATCTAAAATAAGCCATCGTGGTGAAGCTATTATGTCAAACACCTCCGGTAACTATTTGGACCAGTGACAGCTACAACAGAGTTTAGCTGTAGCACAGCTGCGACTGAGAGAATCCAATCACGCTGAGCATTTTCAAAGCAGCAGCTAACCACTGTATGTTGATGCTAAGAACACTTGGTTTAGAAATTAGCACTTCACTTACTCATTGTTCATATGCTTTTAATTGTATTCCATGGTCTTCCTTAGCAAATTAATGCATCCACATGTATAACATAGAAACATAAATTAAAAATAAGAGGTAATTTTTTCATATCAGTATGAGTATCTATCCCAACATACGGAGCAGAGTTAGCTACATTTGCTGTTATTTCTCTGCCCCACTTGAGTGACAAGTTTACGTTTATGTAAGGCGGTTGTATATTAAAAAGTCAGCAAAGTCTTATTGCCTTTATTTAAGATTTTACCATATATTCCGAAGAATTGTGTCATTTTCTCTCAGGTCATATTAGCAAAGACAGCGACAGCCTTGTTCACTTCAGTAAGAATTTTAAATTTAAACAGGTGATTACAGATTCAATATGGCTTCCAACATTAACACAACAATTCAAACTTGCATTAAAAAGTCATAACCCAGCCACCGTGGACTAGAAACCCTGTGAGTGCATAGAATAATGAAAAGTTTAAACATCTGCATGAACTGAGCAAAGCTGCAGAGACACAGCTCCTTTTTTAAAAAAAATCTGGCATGTAGGTTGAACTCCTACAAAACCAGCAACTTTTATACTTCACAAAGTTTTTTTTTCAACTAGATGACCATATTCTCAATTTGAGAAAAAGAGAAAAGGACAGCCTTACTTTAAAAAGTTCTATTATGAATAGAAAATGCTGAATGAATATGTAAAATATAAAGTTGAATATGTCTTTTCTTCAGTTCCGTTTTTCAGCTCAGTTTGATATTGCAGCAGTCTCAGTAAGACTACAGTTATTGCTATAATACACACAGATTTTCAATCCTAATAACTGATCACAATAAAATGTATATCAATGAAATCATTGATATATATATTTGCTGAGGCATGTACTTTGATTATCTTGAAAGTGTCTCAATCCCAAAGAAATCTATAATTTCATTCAAGGTAATGCTGCCTCTTATTACGCTGCCTGTTGCTTACTTCCAGTGTAAGACCAGTCGGCGAGTACAATTAAATATTATGTGTTTAAGTTAAGAGTCCTAAATTAACTATACTAAAGCATAATTCCAGAAGAATATTTTATAAAAATGTGATATATGTAGTGGAATAATACAGATCATGGGCATATTTTTGCATGTTCAATGTTTCTTATAAACTACTATCAAGCTATTGAGCTTTCTGATATTGATCTCTGTTTTTTTCAGATAATACTGATTTTCTCTTGTGTGAGTGGTACTAAGTTGAACAATTTATTCATATAAATGCAAATTTCTGCTACTGGGGGCTCTGTAAATTAATGAGTAGCTTCAATAGTTAAACCACAACATGCTATTGAAAATTGCAGCTAAAGTGCTAGCAACTCCCTGAACAGGGAACGCAATGATATATTCATAAAAGACAATCTCGTCTCAGTCCTCATTTTGGAATATATTTAGTCAGGTTTTTAATCAGTTCCAGTGCTTTTCCTGACCCTCCCTCGTCCATCAGATCTCAGTGTCTCATAGGATTTTCTCCGCGGAGCACAGGGACATATGTTAAGTGTGAGAAACACATCTGTGCCTCTCGCCAGTGAAATCTCCCTTTGACTTTCCTACCAGTGTTTGCATCCATCCTTCTGATCTTCCTCTGTAGGAGAGCCCTGATTTGCCTCTGCACTGTTGATCTTTAGGTTTTGACAGATCCTCGTTACAAACATAACCTCTCAGTTGTTACGTTCTTTGCCTCTCATCTTCCTCCTTTTCTCATTTTCTTGTGCTTTTTCCTTTGTTCTGCTTCCCATCTGGCTTCTCTCTCAAAGTACTTCATACACTCTCTCTCTCTCACTCTCTCTCTCTCTCTCCTCTCTCTCCTCTCTCTACTGTAGACCATTTGGCACAAGCCTCATCTCTCCTCCTCTCATCCCTCGCTCTCACCTCAATTTTCGGCTGTTGCATAATTAATTAGCAGCAGTGTTCACTATCAATGCAATTACTCCAGAGAATGGAGAAAGGGAGAAAGGGAGAGAGAGGAGAGAGAAGGAAGGGGGGATGTGGGGGGGGGGGGGGGTGCTAAAATGGGAGGACGGGGCCAAAATGGAGAGGCCACGAAAAAACACGGAATAAAAAGGAGCAGGAAGAGAAAGGGAGAGTGATTTTAGCCCTTTAAAGAGATGGAGTCAATATGGGCTGAAATCAAAGTGGTAATTTTGACAATGCTAAATCCATTTGGGCTCAGGGATTCAGATGGAGACAACACTGGTTTACTTCAAAATTAAACATAATACGCATCCTGATAATAGACATGGCCTCTCTTAGGCAAGATTTAAGATTTATGCAATGACAGACCTCACCGCTGTTTTTCTTGAGGCCAGATGCTTAAAACATTGTTTAGATTCATGACTAAACATCTGCATGTGTGCACAAAGTGAAATATCTAATCATCACAGCAGATTTATGCATTTGAGTCATTGTGAAAGCGTTTGTATGCTCGCAAGCCTAACACCCATTGCTATAACTATTTATGTCAACACCCCTCAGTTTAATCTTGTTTGGACATAACCCAGAGACTCATTCCATTCTTGATCTGGCACTGGCAACATGGCTGCCGTTTCACACAGCCATATGTATTGGTATACTGTGTGTTGTAATCCGTAAATGCAAATGATGATACGTAACTGGGTCAGATTTATGATTATTTTCTTCCCAGAATACTGTATAATTCGGGCGGAAGCCTATATAAAACAATCTGCACATGCTTGTAGAGAGAGATATTTATTCACATCCTGTAGCTATAAATGTTATTGAGAGTGAGTCGAGGCTGCTGTTGAAAGCTATGATGTCATGACAAAGCTCGCGGTTTCAGATGAAGTGTCACACAGGGTGTAAAGCATGCATGAAGGTATGCACGTTTCAAACAATAAATGCCAGATTTTGTGTGGAAATGTATTCTTCTTTTGTCCACATAAATCATTTACACATCTGGCCGCTGCTATTTTTTTTTTATATCACTGTGACTGGCCCAAAGGGAGGCTCTACAATTACAGGTCAAAACAAGGTGACATATTTGTTAGTGATTGACCCAGATAAGTACAGCAGTATTTGCTGAAAATGACATGTCTGCTGTTGTCTGGTTTGTATCAGCTCTATCAGCTGCTACACCAGAGCAGGCATTTCAATTTACTTGCAGTAAGACCTACAGTATCACCACCCCAAGATGACAAATTATTTATTGTGCTAACAGCACCGGTTTTGCTCCATGCCATTTACCAGAGCCTGCTGTAAAAAAAAAAGAGAGAGGAGGAGGAAGACTGAGAGTGAAAAATACCTCTGCAGCCCCCTAGTTTCAATCAAGGTGGGAACTTTGATCATTTACGTGCAAATGGCCTTTAGCAGAGATTTAGCCAAGACCCATTACTTACTCTGTGGCAATTAACACAAAGCCAGTGCATTCAAGGATCGATGCCATTTGTCTGTCATTAATTTGTTAGCCAGACATCATATTACACTGCTAGGATGCTGGAGTCCAGTATTTCATCCGTGACTGAAGGATCTGGGGAATGTAATGCATATGGAGAGGCTCACCATACCAAATCACCAACAGAAAGAAGATGCTCTCCAGGGTCTGACAACCCATAAATGACAGATGGACTAATACGACTTAATTCCTTCCGCCTGTAATTCTTTGTCCTGTTCTTAACAATGTAATTGCAATTCAACTCAAGGCTGGATGTATTTTCACATACAATGCAACTTGTGTCATTGTACGCTGCTCTTGGCAGACTGCCACATTTCATTTCCACTCCCTGTCATGAACTGTTGATTTGATTCAATACAGATACTGATCTTCTTTACATTGAACATAATAAACAGGATGTGTCTAAAAAAACTGGCGAGTAAGGAGAGATACACAAAGAAAGCTATTTCAGTGTATCCTGTTTCCCTATTCATTTGCAGCCCATTCAGCTTCATTTGATTGTAGTTTCTATGGCTTTACTTTCAGACATCCATTACTGAAATAGCAATTCTATGAGCATTAATGAGTGAGTCACACAAAAGGCCTGCAACGAGGAAAGGAAAACAGTTTTAAAGGAATTTATTAAGACAACACACATATACAATCATTTGCATGCATATGCTCGCACACACACACACACACGCACACGTACGCAGAATAACGTCGTCGGTATTCCTAATTATAGGCAAATGTATTCATTGATATTGTTGCGGCACTTTATCATCGGAGGATGTGATTTGCATTGAAATGTTTTTGTGCTGTTGTGTTAATTGTTTACTGTGGGCTAATTAAAGCCCGCCTGTCATTAACGATGATCACTGCTCTCTGCAGATGGAGGCAATGGTGACAGACCCCGACAGAGGGAGGACAAGGAACAAAAGACACTGAGGGAGAGGGAGGGAGAGGGAGAGAAAGAGTGGACATTTTATAAGGATCCATTTGAGCTTTTTCAGCTCTGCTTGCCTCTCCGGAGAAAGCGATGTCTGTCTATTCTTCTGTCTGTTCGTCACCACATTTGGACGACACTGACAGTGAGATCTCAACAACTTGATGGACTGACGTAAAGTTCTGTGCATCCACTGCCCTCAGGGGATGAATCTTATTGACTTTGGTGGTCCCCTGGTTTTTCATACAATGTCATCCGCAGGTCAAAGTTTCCCTCATCGAGTGACAAATCTCATTATCTACTGAATGGACGGGTACAAAGCTGTGTGCAGACATTCATGCAAGCTTGCCTGATGATGTTTCCTTTGGTGATCATCTGACATGTTCTGTAGCCTCAGATAAGCTCCACATTTGAGGTTTTGAGAGAAATGTTGCAAAAACTTTGTCATGTATTGCCATGAAATTGAAGTTCGAGAGAAATCACAAGCCGTTTGTATTGAGGACGACACCAAGCGGCAAGTCTTTTTTGAATTTTTCAACCCAAGTGTAAAGCCCTCAATTTTTTGACTGAAATCTAATTTGAGACCAAGTAATATGATTCGAGTTCAAACTTCTGTTTGGCATTATGAAATCTTCAAACAATATTACGCTTACATGTACACAAAATAGGCCATGTTTGAATACATCAAGGTGTGTTTATGTAGTGTATCATGACCTTGGATTCAGAAAATTTTGTCTTGGCAACATGTGATTCAGTGATGAACATCAAAGATTTGGCAGCAGTTAAAAAAGAAAACAATGCATCTCTTTCGACTAAAGCACAAAAGTGTGACTGCAGCTGTTGTGATAAAATGAGGGGATTGTGTGTGTGTGTGTGTGTGCTCTTTTAGTGTGTTCTCATATTGATATGTTTTTGTGAGTGTAACTGTAAGATACAGCTAGCTTTGGGCAGACTCGTGTCAATCACTGTTATGTGGAGTGGATATGTTTGTTAGTGCATGTCTTTCTCCATCATTTAAGTCCATCCACATTAGATGCTATGGCAGGATTAAGTGGCACTGCCTGAGGTACATGGCGGCCAGGAGTGGTTATATCTTCATTTACCACTGGCAGCTGGTGATTTGTTCCTGTGCACATCTCACAGGTCTGCGTGTGTTTCTGTATGCATGCATACACACACAGTCTGGAGTAAATGAGGAGTGAAGAGATTTCAAGTCAAGCTGATCGACTGTGTGTATATTGCATGATAGGTGTGTGTCTTTGCATGTGTGTGTGTGAGAGAAAGAGAGAGAATAGATGAAGTGATAGATGGTAAATGTGAGGAGAAGGCTAATCTCTATTGATAAGAGAGGAGAGATCACAGGCGAATGTTGCTGACAATCATGCAGAATGCAGACAAGTTTGCTCCTCAGAAAAAACAATCAAGGCCGGAAGCACTTGGGAATTCAACTAACAAATGAAACCAGACTAAATGAACTACAAAGTGGGGCAGAAGTGTTGTACATCAGGTGGGTTGTGCCTGTTTAAACATTAAGACTCGAAAATAACTCAGCATATCACAACGTATAGGTCTCGGCACCAGTCAACCTCCACAAACACACAGGATTCTTTACTTTCCATAATGTAACTCAGAGGCATGTTTAAAAGTCACATGCTCAAGGATTAAACAACTGAGATATTATGTTTTAATTACTGAGCTTATTTAAAGGTGTGTTTCCTCTCCTTTCAGTCTTAATGCTAAGCTAAATTTATCTAATCATCTCAAAATGATACTGATCTCCTCATATAACCCTCCAAAAGAAAAAAAAAAAAGCGTATTACCTGGAATTTCAAACCGGTTAGGTTGGTGCCACTGTTACATTATTGCAGTGCAGATCTTTTCTTTTCAAGACTGGTTAAACTGCTGTATTTCGTCTTTAAGGTGATAAATTAAACAAGACTTAACAGGCATTCAAATGGTTACACATGCTCCTGTAGTGCTGTGTGTGTGTGTGTGTGTGTGTGTGTGCGCGCATGCGTGTGTCTGTGTGTGTGTGTGTGTGTGTGTGTGTATGCATACGCGTATTTAAGGGAGAAACAGGCACAAACTGTTTTCAGCCATCTGCCAATTTTACCTCCCCACGGCAAAAACAAAATGACTACACATAAAAATAAGTACAAAGGAATTAAACTCACTGATGTGAGATATAAATCACACATTTTGCAGCAGGTGAGCCGACCCGTGCTAATTTGGACCCAGCCATGCCTACCCATGTATGTCCATCCCTGTCCAAGCTTACAATGCCAGCTACTACTAACACCTGCTTTGCACCAGTCACAGCCTCAACCGGCAAAAACACTTTCATGTCGGCAGTGGGTCGTGCTTGACTTTTTCTTTTAAACCGAACAATAACAGTATATAGCAAACACAAGGCTGATAGCAATTACAAAAGGGGTTATCTTGAAAAACAAATTGCTGTTCAAAAACGGTGGTCAAACTTTATTTCCCCACTTAAAAGCTGGGTAAACTATGTGTGTTTATCCTCTAATGGTGCCAAACAGCTCTTTGTCTATCTGTCCCCCCCTGGGGTCCCGGCCCATATGCCTGCCTGCTCTGTGAGTCTGGTCACACGGGTCAGGACCCTGCCAGCCTCACTGGGACGCGAGAGTGTGTGCGCGAAAGTGTGTGCGTGTGCATCCATCTGTTACAACTGAGGTGGGTCTTGTGACGGATCACCCCTGACCCCACCCCTTTGGGAGAAATGTACATGTGTGTGTATTGCCCTAGTTACACACACACACACAGATGTAGAGTGTGTTCACATGCGTCAGCCTATGAACATGTACTCGTCATCAAGCCCCATATTTCCAAATCCATCTTATAAGAACTAGTCCCTCCTGACCCCTATAACTACCGGCACCCCCACCCCACCTCTCCCCCACCCCTCTCCTCTCTGTGTGCTCTGAACCAGATGGGGTGCCAGGGTCACCTCTGACCCCCCGCTGCACTGTGACTGATGGGACAGCCCAGCCTTGTCACCCCCCTCTATTGTACCCTGATGGGCATCTGACACAGCTTGGGCCCATTTATTAAGAGCTGTACCACTGCGCACCTGAGCTTCTTAATAAGTCTGCCAATCAGTGTTATTCTATAGGCAATGTGTTTCAATAACTCTTTGTTGTTGCAAATGTATCAGAGGGGTGTAATCAGTCATTTGTCATGTGGCACCTGAGCTTTATAATAATGCTGACAATCAATGCATTAGGCATAAAAAAACAACTGACCTGTAATTAAAAGGGTCAATTCGTCCAAATGACAAAAAAGCATGTTTCCACTCGCCTCTAGTAGTAAGAGGCCATGCTGATAGGTTTGAGGGTTCCTGCTCTTTTCTAGGGGCCATTTTCAAGGACTTTTTAAATATATTTTTCAACGATGATCTAAATGGTATGACAGAAGAGATTGTGTTGTTCCTCTCTAATGCTCTGTTCTGATATGGTTATTACATCCACTGTGACATTTTTCAATGGCCTTTGTGGTCTTTGATTGTCAGGTCCTTTATAAATAAAATTTATCATTATTATATGTGCCGAATACCTAAAAAAAACTAGACAGAGTTAAGTTTTAGATTTGAGGATTTTAGACTGCCACTGACAGAACAGTTTGTCACACTATACTTTAGCCTTTTTACTTGCTATGAGACTAGCATAAGTGCCCTCTTAAACCAGGCTAATCACACCCACTGCTACCCCCACAAAAGTTAAAGTTCCCCTGCAGGAGCTCTTACAGCTTGGTAGCTCTTTGTCAGCCTAAGAAAAATAGTGGAAAGTCGAAATAATTTTCTAGGACAACACAAGACTTTCAAGGACAGTTTTCTGTTTCTCTCTTTTTCCATGTGTCTCCCATGACTGGAAAATCGTTGACATTTTTCCAAGTTTTTCAGCATGCATAGAAATCTTAAATTTTGGTTTTGTGTGTCCGTGTTTTGACATACCTGTCAAACCGTATCTGATTTCTGCTGTCTGCCACAACACTGTGCAGGTGTACAGGATTGTTGTTGGTGCTAACACAAAGAGTATAGAATCAAAACAAATTAGAGCAAAGTTTCTTCCTAAAAAGTGTTTTAGTCACCCAAGGCCAATCCACAAACCACACTGACAACAGCTTTATAGGGAATATTTCTTCAATAGAAATCCTCCTTTTGAATGCAGTAATGTCTGTGGTTTATCCTGAGCAAGGAAGACACTAAATTTTAAAAGAGGAGTTGCCTTTGAGATTTTTAAATCTAATTTATTCCTTCTGTGAGCGACACAAATGAAACTTCACTCACCTCTATGTACTGGGGGTGAAGGCAGAAATCGGTGAGGTGTTTATCTTAAAACCTTCTCCAAAAAAAACTTAAAATTAGCTGCATACCAGTAGAAGTGAGAGAAAAAAATAATATTATTTCACAATTTCTGCAAACCTGCAGACCTTCTAACACTTTCCCTTCCAGACATATTACATGGCCAGCTATGTACAGAGATACCTATATAGCAGTTTCTACCAAACATAACATACATTTAATCAAAGGAATGCACTTCAGTCTGTGTTCAACACTTGTCTGCTCTCCTTGTGTCCTCCATGTGTTCGTCTCATGAACTCTCTGGGAGGTGAGGCATTGCTATTTTTACAGCATAAAGTGAACATCAAGGCCATCAGGAGTAGGTGGATGTTTGTCTCATGGAATCTGAGGGAAAGCCTCATGCTAGCGCTCCGAGACAAATTAGCATACAGATTCAGCTGTGGCTGTTGTAAATCCATTTTTCTCCTCGCAGATCTGTAATAAACACAGTCTTTGCTTATGAGAACTATTTTTTCCCTTGTTGTGATGGCTTTTTCCCCCTCAGTATGAGGAAATACATCTTACAGTATAATGTGATTGCTACAGCATGCTGCAGTATTAAGTAAAAGCTTTTTTTTTCTTTTCCCTTTTTTAGAAGATTCCTATCAGTGTATCGGATAAGATTGAAATCATATGGCTGCATGAGCCCACTAGTGAGCAAGTCTCTTTAGGGCAGAGGTGATAAGCCAGAAAAGTTATTTCCTTCAAAATGCCAGGGAGGGTTGAAGAGGTCAGTCTGTTTCTCTGACAGAAAAAAATAATTCCCTGACTTTTGAGAAAGAGATTATGTTTTCTATCCTTTACAAAAGTGCAATTTTTAAAAAGTGCGTAAGCCTTAATAAGGACATATCCAGTACAGTGTGCCCCAATTTTTTCGTTTACAATGTCCTTTAACAGTTGGATTGATATTACAGGGAACACATGGAGAAAATTACACAAACAGACAAAATAAGACAAAATGCACGCGGCACAAACTGTGTGGGAAGCAGCGCGACAGTATCACACATGATAAGAAACATGTGGACCAATTCTTTCTTCAGAATGATTGACACACCTCTTAGGAGAAGAACTGTCAGTGAGGAAAACTGATTCATTACTTTGAACTGTTTCTTGAAGTTAAAAAAGTCTGCTTTTGATTTGTCTTATTTTGAAAAACAGCAGGCTACAAATCAAGTTTGGACTGGGAGCGCTGGGGGAAAAAATCTAAATGAAAACAATCCAAAAAGCTACTTGCCATCTGCAATCCATATCCTTTGGGAAAATGTGCATATGCAACAGCGAAATAACTGAGGAAAAACCATTTGGGGCTTTAAAGGTCAAATGTTGACTCTGAAGCGCTGTCCATACTCAAATGAGGCCCCTGGGGCCATGTTTTGAAGTGAGCGTTTAAAACGAGTACAGTGAGTAGCACAACCAGCCACCTCTCACATTCTGAAGGTTACATTATTTAAAAAGGGCACCCAGTCCCAGACTGAAGGGCTTTTAGGACTGCATGCCACATACAGTAGTTCTGCGTTTAGTCAAAGTGCAAGACCATAACCAACTGTTTTCACTAGAGTAGTCTTTCTAACATGTTTCTGTGTTTTCCTTAGAAATTACACACACACACACCGCACACACACTGGTGTCAGCCTAACCATTTTACTACTGGGCCTGGTGTGAGTCTTAACACGTGTTTTACTTGAATTCAACAGAATCCTCATAATATGAAATTTAAATGTAAGAAAAATAGAAAAAAAAAGAAAATAGAAACTAAAGCTTCTATTTTGACTGTAAAGCCACTTGACTTTAATTGGACCAAAGGACTCTTTTTTACAGTGTAATCAATCACTGATTGTATTTCATGCCAAAATCAACATCCAGTTGACATTTTCTATGATCTCACTTACATTTTGGCTACTTTTCTATATTCCTTTGCTTTATAATCAAACTCACATCTGCAGATTTCTTCCTACATGTCTGTTTTTACCTCATTTGCACTTTCAGACCTGGGGACCCTCAGAGAACTGAGCAATCTGATCCACATTTGTGTTCCATGTGTTGCATTTCCACCAGATAAACAAAGTCAGTGTTTCACTCTAATTTAATCCAAGGGATTATCTCCAGAGACGACAAAAACATAATGGGTCTTCATGCTGAGTAGATAGATGAGCTTCCTGAATTTGCACCCAAATTACTATCAAGCTTCATTAGAAATTTCCACAGCAGCCTCCATATGTTGCTAAACCAAGAGATTAAGAAAAATGGCGCGGAAAAAAAGAAATCCTCATGTTAAAATGGCCCCAATTTTAAGAGATGTGAATTTGCATTGGACAAATTATCAAATGATCACTGTGTTTGGTATAATATGGTAATTTAAGATGGAATTTTAAAGATTACGGGCATGGTAGATTCATACGAGATTAAGTACACAGACAGCTGTTGCAATTATTGCAAATCCTCAGGAGGCCTGGGGTGATGCAACAGACAACTTTCTCCAAACAGATTACTTTGAATGCCATGATAATTTTTATCTACAGCCACAATTAACCTTTATTCAGGTTGCGTTAAATGACTCCAACTCTAATCTTACAATCAGACGCCTTTTGGTGCCACAAGAAAATTGTTGCCTCAGTGACAATCAACATCATTGTTTCATGTGGCCTGATTTCGATCTGCACACTTGACTTCGAGAAAACTTCCGAATGATGAACAGGTTAGAGGGTAGCTGTGACTGAGAGGTGATAATTAAGTCAATAATTTCACAGGGATACAATAAAATGTTTCCTTTACAGTAAACCTAAAGCACTAAAGGCTCTTCCACACCTGTTTTATCACTTTTTCCCTGAGTAGTTTGTTGCTTTGACTGACTCTTAACTACCTTTCTAAATGTTTGCTCAGCGCAAGAGGTACACTCAATTAAAGTGGGCATTGGCTGCTGCCACTGTACTACTGTGGATGACCTTAACAGTATGTGTCTCATTCAATATTCCAATGGCTGTAAGCATTGTTAGATAGCACCGCATTGATTTGCAAGTGCTGTTTGTGAGCACGAACAGCATTTACAAATGGTTCTGGGTGGGAAGTGCTGACTGCCTCTGGCCAAAGAATTAGTTGGCGTCACAATTGTCATCAATCCTGACACATAAACTGACTCACAAACCCTGTTGTACAAGCTCTCAGGCCCCATGTAGAACAGCGTGCGTTATAAATCAATAACAAAACGCTGAATGTCGGACGTAGTGAGGTTGTCAGTTTGTTACACACAGAAGGGCGTTAGTCACCCTTTGCTACTTGTGCCCTTTGTGGTAAATGAGCAAGCTTGCACAATTTTTCGGAAGCATGCAACAGTGAGGTTTATCGTCAATGCAACTGAAACTCTGGTGACACAATATAAATACAGAGATGCCAAACAAATCACCCACAAGGCAAAACCTATTGTGTTTTACTGTCCTCAAAGCACACAGAATGCCTGCTTGTAGCCATGTTAGCTGCAGGGCTCAAAGGATGGCATTAATAGCCTGTCACACAGTCTCTCCACCACTTAAACCCACAATGTGTGACATTTACTCCAAAAAAAATCATATTTGTTTGTACACATTTTAATAATGAATTTTGGAACAAATTTTAAAATCCTGAGAAATTCATAATCTTATTCAGACTAATAGGGCTTTTCATTTTGTCTGCTGTCACTAACTTCTGTGGTAACAACAGGCACAGAGTGAGGAAAGAAGTTGACAAATGTGACTAAATGTAACCTGAATTAAACTGTAATGCTTTATCTTGTCTGTTCGCATTAATCTGCAGTGATGGTTATTTAATAATGGTTTAAGCAAATTTTATGATCCTGTGCTATGTTACAACCTAAAGAAATTTGTCTTTGGTTTTCATGTCATGTTTTCATTTACAGACCTCTAACAGCAGAATTACCAGTGTGCATTTTAGAACCAAATAAAAA
>JAQNCA010000019.1:4820268-4831088 GCA_029783725.1 Acanthurus tractus | reverse complement strand
TTTAAATAGATTGAATTGTGATTTCAGCAGTCAGAAGTTAGAAAGCTGTGCTTTTCTTGTGAGATTTTTGGTGTGGTCCCTCTATTTAAAAAGTTGGGGGTGAGGATTGTCATTGATGGCAGAAAATATGGTTTTAACTTTAATCAATTGCAATAAATTTGATAATACTCACAACTTTAATGGCAAGGAAATAGGGTCATGTTGACTTTATCTTAATTGCTTTTGTTAGCGCTGAAAAAACATTATTATTTGCACAAATTGTGAATGTGTATTAAGTGTGTAAATAATGACGACTAAAAACTAGCTTTCTGAAACAAAGCAAACAGTTCCTCAATTAATCTTTGTGATCTTTAACTTCAATTTTAAATGAGTGTGAGACAATGTTTGAAACCCCAGAAAAATATTTTTACTGCTGGTAGGATTGTTGCTTAAAGCTGCATCAGTTTTTGGCCATCTGAAGGGGGGAGGGGGGGGTTAGAGCAAGTAAACACAGACATGTGATCACCTTTACTAAATATATTAACAAATAACTGTCAATTTATACTTTGAGTAGACATGGTGTCACGTTAGCTTTCATTCCACCTGACCTGTTCAGTCCGAGCTTCAGTGAGATTTGAGTTCTGTTTAACTTGCTAAAGGCTCCATGTTTGTCAGCTAACTTCAAACTTTTCCTTGCTTCATACTTGGTAGTTAGCGTACTGTTGGTTTTTTCATAGCTTTTTAGCAGAAAACACCTGCCTGCTTACCTGCAAATGGTTTTCAGTAGATTTGCCGGCTAAAACCAAAACAATGGCTGAAAGACGATAAACAGTTCATAGAGCTGAGGGATGCAGCTGAGTTTCACTCTGGTTTTATGGGTTTTTCATTGCAAACGACTCTATTCATCATACACTCGGTCATTTGATTCATTGTAAACAGGAAAAGACTGATTGGTGCAACATAGAAATACTCTCTGAGGATCTTTTACAAGGCTTACAAGCTTTCTAAAAAAAATCCACACTGTTGTTGTTTTACACCTTTACTAGGATCTGTTGCAACCTTTTGAGGATCACCACCTCAGAAACACCGTCGCTGCTAAAAATGACCTAATTCATTTTCATGTATTTCATTTCATTTCATTTTAGCCGTAGATGGGGACCGCGAGAGGCAAAAACCCGTCAGACTGGACAGCCGATGGCGCTGGTAGAGATGAGGAAGGAGAGTGAGTGATGGTGGAGCAAACACAAATCAGTAGAGCGAGTGAGGAGGTGCAGAGGGGAATGGAGAGGGAAGACTGAGATAAGACTGGTGAGGGAAGCAGAGAGGGCCAGAGCGGCGAGAAGTGACGAGAGCTGATCTCTATTGATCACCACAGACAGCTTCATTATCAGCACTTACTGGACACACCGTGAATTCACAACCACTTCCTTCTGTGTGTGGGTGGCTGTGTGTACGTGTACCCGAGAGAGTGTGTCTATGTGGTATTAAATACATTACTTTCTAAATGTAGTCTGGAGGAGATTCTCAAGCCCACAGAATCCATCCAGTTATATGGAGTTTGCTCCCCTCCAAAGTCCAGTCTATAAGTTAGATAACTTATTTCAATTGGAAAACTACAGAGTGAACGTGCTATGTATTGTAATCAGATTACACTAATCCCATTACGCTAAAACCCTTTGTTCTAACACTCAGCGTTTGTGTGTGTTCGTATGATTATGCGTACCTGTGTTGACTGAGGATGTCCCTGTGGTCCTCCATAACAGTGAGCACTTTCAGCACATTCATGAATTAATGAGCGAGACTGTTGAGACATTTCTCTGAGAGAGCCGCAGAAAGTATTGAACGATCAAGGAGGGCCGTGAGAGAATCCGGAAGAAAAGAACAAGAAAACAAAATGGTCTTTTGTGAGCAATAATAGCAAGGCCTCCTTCTGCTCTACACTTCTGTAGGATTTTGTTCTGAATACAGATTTTTTTTTTTTATAAAAGCAAATAACAATTTCAGCTTAGAAAATAAGTCCTTCCATATCTCAAAATTTCACGTTTTCAAAAATTCTTCTTTTGACATTGTCAGATCGTGAAAACCAGTGATGTACGGTGACTAAGTGTATTAACGGCAATGTACTACATTCATTATATTTTGTGATTTTTTTTCCCCATTACCATGTTTTTATTATATGTTTAAAAATAATTCAAAAATAGCCGACATGGTAATTGGCAGAATAGTAATAAACCATTTTTAAAGAAGACATTTTGACTTGTTGCAGTTGGACATTCACATCTGTTTCTAATAACATTAATGATGCTGTTTTATTCAAGTGCACCAGTAAGTAACAACAGTCGACTAAATGCTTTCTTCATTCAGGGGCAATATTTAGTCTATTTGAACAATCATGAGTGCAACATTTCTGGGGACTTGCTGCTGAGCTATATCTTGCTGTTAACTCATTACTTTGAAGACAACTGGGTGATGTTGATAACTTTAGCTCTCTCAAAAAATACTGTAGTTGTACAGATACATGGGGCCTGGATGTATCATAGATAAAGTTTAACTTGTTTTACCGTTGTCATATTAAAGTTATTAATCCTACAAAGCCAAGCAGATGCTTTATCTCATTGCTATGAATCCTGCAGACAGTTATGTTTCGAAAAATAGTATTAAAAATGACAAGCTCTAACTTCCACAATGCACACGCCTCCCAGATCAAGATCTTTACATCTGCTCATGCACACAGGGGGCTGCCAGAATCAACACAAAAAGAATGTTCTGTGTAGTTGCTTTAAATATATAATATGTATTTTTTGCCATTAGAGGCCTCCCAGCCAAACCGATTAAAATGAAAAGAAATGGTTTGATGACATTGTGAAGTGAAATTATGAGATTTGTCTTCTTCAGTGTATAAAAGCCTCAATTGCAGATAAAAATCTGTCTGACTGACTCAGGCAGAAATGTTTACAGACAAGCTGATAATGATTTATTCAAGTTAAGTTCAGTCATGTTTAATGACTCCCCCTCCTCTGACTATTGTTACCAGAAGTTACTGCAGCCAAAAAGATGAAAAGCACCATTCCCTGGAGCTTGAACACTAAAAACAATTTGAATGATGTAATCACCAAACTAAATCACACAAAAGTCCCCCTTTTTTTTTTTACATTTTAATGTGGAAATGTTACATATACATTTACAAAAAGGATCTGACCACCTCTTCCACTATTGATCAGAGCAGCAACTGGATTATGAATATATATAAAACTAATGTACATGTGAGCAAACATCTGATGAGTCACTATCATAAAGGGTACAAAGGTGAACTTAACATTATACTGAGTATAACTAACAGAGCATCAGAGTCAGGCTGACTGTGAGGACTGAGAGGCTTGTTAGCGAGGGAGGCATGCTGCATTAGCTCTGTCTCTGTGTTTATGGGTTTTCTTTCATTGGTTTACTGCAATAAAAGCAGGAAACATTGTCCACTCCACATCCAACCATTACATCAATGAGTACACCATCTGAATGCATTGAATAGTCAATAGGATACAGCAGCAGATAATATGGCAGAGGGAAGTGAAACAGGGCATAATGCATGTTCACTTCAAATCTTCTTTCTTTCTCCCTTTCAAACCCCCCCCCACCCCCTCCCTCCTTCCCTGCTTCATATCTTCCTTTCATTACCTGGAGAGGAGGCAGCGGCGAGGGGGGAGGAGGGATGGAAGGAGGGGTTGAGATTGAAGGTAGTTAGTGGAGGTGTGTGTGTGTGTGTGTGTGGGAGGTGGTGGTGGGGAGGGGGGGTTGAGCGAAGGTTGGCAAGGAGTTGCCTTGGCAACGGGAGCGGGGCCCTCGTTAGCCCAGCAGGTGCTAATAGGGATAACGAGGGGGTGTTAAGGGGGGGCTGGATGGAGGGGTTAGACAAGACCTTTACTTTTCCCAGCATCCTTTGCTCCTGTACTCCCCATCTGCTCCTCTTCCTCTTTTCCTTTAGACCTCGACTCCTTTTCCCCTCTTTCTTCCCTCCTTGTCCATCTCATGTTCCCCCTATTCCTTCTTCTTCTTCTCTCTCTCTCTCTTTTTTTAACAGCTATTCCACTTTAAGCATCTCTCTCCATTTCAGCTGCACCGGTTGCACTCATTTCAACAACTACCGGCCCCATTTTTCCTCTCTCTCTTTCTCTCTCTCTCTCGCCGTCTCTCCATTTCCACTTTTCTTCTCCAATCCATTTTTGCCTCCCTCTTAAAGCCTTGTCCTCTTTTCCACCCCTCCATCCTATGCTCCATCCATCCTTACAGTACTTCAAGATGGATAGAAAATAAAGTCCTCCAGCTGCTCTCTAGATGGAAAAAAAAAAAAGGCTGAGAGACAAGGAAATAAGAGCTGAGGGAATGGCGAGGGCAAGAGAGAGAAAGGGGGAAGAGAGAGAGAGAAAGAGAGAGAGACATGGGAGGACATTCAAATCAATACTTGTGTTTGTCAGGTTGTATTTTTCTGCTGCCTCGTGTTTAGTCCTCCCCCTGTACTATTCTTTCTCTGTATCTCTCTTGCTAAACACACACACTCGTGCTCCGGCCATGAACCCAGCAGCCGCCGCCATTTGAGGCTGTTTTCTCTTGCTCAAAGCTCTTTCTCCTTCAGCTGCCCTGGCCATTTTGCCGTCTCTGACAAAGCCTCTTCATGAGGCATTCAGGAAAAGAACGGATCTTACTCCGCTGTTTCATGCATTTTCGAGTTCGTACCACCTGATGCTAATTAAAATACAAGTGCCCAAGGCCTGGCCACTTATCAGCACAAAGAAAACACAGGGACTCTACTCAGCCACTTCACATCAATGCAACAGACATGTTGAAAAGCGAGGTGCTCTGCAAAAATATGTTGTACATGCCGTAGTACTCTATAACCTGGTAGTATATAAAATGTTTTTCATGTTTTTTCAAGGTCAGTTTTTCTGAAAAAGATGATTTTTGTGATTTTGCAGATTGATAGTAAGTTAGAAGGCTGACCTTTTTGTAATTAAGCATGTCCGATGCAGACTAAATACAGATAGGACGGCCAAAGAAAATTAAATACTCAGCTTAGTTATAAAATGTCCCACTCAACATCCGGAAAAACATTCCCACATGCTGAATTCCCAACTATATTTGTCGACATAACTGTCAAGCCTCCATTTTACCTGTGAAACTCACATTTTGTGTCTTAGCTGGAATCTCAAGGCCATGAAAGGGAAATCTCACGGATCGTCACACCGCCAAACAAAATAAAATAAAAAGCGGATGTTGTAATCTTGGTTCAGTGATGCAACGCTGTGTTGATGCGCTGCTGTGCTGAAGCAGTGTAGCAGGGTAACTTCCATTGTCCGTGACATTTCAGGCGACATAGGGCCCACCTCCAAAATGTTCTGCCACGGTGCTGCGAGTGGTGAGTTGGTGCTGTGGTGCTTTAAGGACTGCAAAAGTCTGATCACAGGTTACAATGATTCCAAGTGGTTTTACATCACCCTACTCCCTGTTTCCATTGCAGTTATGTTGACAGGTATGCGCCAAGCAGTAGTTAAAACGTCCTGCAAGCCATTAAAAGGGAGTAAGACATTGATTGCTTCCTCAAATTGTGCGCCGACTCATTTGGTTTGATAGTCCAAAATTGACTGGCTATGTCCACAGTCACCAAGGTTTCTCTCAAAACATGACAACCTTGTGTGAGAGGCGATGATTCTCTTCTGCAGCTTGTTTAAATTCCAGCTTTTTTTTTTGGTAGTTAGGCTGTTTAACTGTCAATAGAAAACAGACACTGGAGAGCACAGACGTAAGAAAGAGTTTACAGCTTCAAAATTCATAATTAATGCATTCATATATGGACTAATAAAATATTCAAGCACATAAACTTTAAGTGGAGATGTCCTGCAGAAATATCGTCTGGGTTGGATCATATCTGTCATGTTGGAAAGTGCAGAAAAAGTCTGCTCAGTGCACAGTCAGTACAGTGGGGGAAAGTTATTTTACACAATGGTGGTTCTATCTAAAACATAAGACTGGTAATATTATGCTCAGTTGACACATTTTCAAATATTTGCAATAGCTGATGTTCTCTCACAAAAGCTCCACCATCTTCCAGCAGTTTGCACAGACGGTAATTTGAATCACTTCTCACCACTGGAGAGACGGTTTCCATGTTACATATTCCTTTATACTTTTTATGAATTTGATGTTGAACAATAGTTGAGTTCGCTGAGTTTACTCGGGCAAAGGTGACATTTATTGTCCGATGATCCTTCAGTTTGTTGCAGATAGGCCTCATTGGATTCAACCCACATAATTCAGACTTCTGGTAAGACTTCCAATCCCATTAACAGTTGATCAGCCCCACCTCCACTCAAACACTCACCAGCTGGCTCTGATTGCAGTTTCCACTGCTGAAGGGGGGAAAATTTGTCGTCACACCCTATTCACACTCGGGCAGGCTTAAGCATATGCTCCAAGGAGTGATGAGATCAGTGCTGTATTCACAGGTTAAAACAATCTTTCCAGACAGTTGGCTGTATGAGCATCATTCTGGCCCAAAGCTGTTAACAGTGGGTAGAATGGTGCAAGTCAAAACTCACAAGAGCTAGCTTAAAGTCGCATTCATACAGATTAAAACAAACTAGCTGAAGTTTATTGTTCATTCTTTTGAATTTTGTACTCATTTCACAATCTCAAAAAATTGAATTAGTTTACATTTATTTCTTAGGTGTCTTTTATGCGCTTCTCCAGGCAATCCTTTTCAGCAGAACTTCTTCCTAACCATGCCGAGCCATTAATTATCGACACTGACAACTTGCCAAACTAAATTTATCACGACATATTTCAACAGAATCACAGACAAAGATTACTTGTAAAAGCCAAGAAATACCACAGCTAGTATATATTTTACCACCTAAACAACATGACTTTGACTTGGGTTGAAGAACTTCAGCTTTTTGCTCATGGTCTCATCCTTTCTTCATGATTTCTAGTGATCGCTGTTCATTTACAGATATTTCCAACTCTGCTTGGATGATTCAACTCAGTGTGTCTTTCAAATATGTTGCCCATGTGGCTTAGATTTTACAGACCCGACAGGCACAATTTGCATAAAAAATACTTTCAAGATGCAATCTGTACTGATTTCTTTAAAATATTTCTCATTCAAATATGAATATAAATTGTCTCCAGCAGTATCAGGAGATGAGTCTCAAATGCCACTTGTGCTAGAAATGCTGGTGTTGTGTATAAGCTTGTTCCCCTGTCATGCAATCTTCCTGCCTGTTCTTGCATTGCAGTATTCAGGTGCCATCAACATAGTTCATTATTAATTGTAAACAGAAATGTTCACTTCATTGTCCTTTAAAAATATCCAATGAATTCTGCTTTTTGAGCTCATCAGTGCGATAATGCGAGCAGTCACCACAACCTGCACATTTATGATAATGTTGATAACTTGTTATTGCTGCCACAGGCACGATATAAATAATGGTGACAATTTTATCATTTGATGGTTAATTATCAGCAAGATCCAAACTCAAATCTAGTTTAAGAACAAAATTTATATGCGTACTGCATTCACCTAAAGCTGTTTTCCATAGTTCTTAGTGTTAAAGCACGGAGAGGCTGCATCATGCTCAAACTGCTGCAGAGCACTTTGGATGAAAGTGTCCCACCAAATGACATATTATGCAGATATTGGGTATGCATGCGAGATAGAGGACACATAAGGAAGTGCAGTGATGCAAAAACCCACAAGGACACCACAGGATCACACATACACACACGCACAAACACACAGCACACATACACACTCATGCAGCAGATTCTGAATGAATAAACCTGTGATGCAGAGGACTAACTAAAGGACTCCCTCTCCCTGTTTTGTCTCTCACTCTCTCTGTGTTTCACTCCTGCTCTTCACAGAAAATAAACCAGGTGTGCATCTGGCGTTCACTCCTCCCTCTACCTATCACCTCAGGGATGAAGGAATGAGTGAGAGAGAGAGAGGATGTGGGAGAAGAGGGTGAGAGAAGAGGAAATTCCCAGAAGAGGAGACAGGAGAACAGACATTCCTGGGGTGTGAATTGTAACAACCTCTTCTTTTTATCCCGCCCTAGTAGAATCAGGTCCAAAATGCCTGGGGGTAAATATGACCCTGAAACATACACACACACACACACACATACGCACATACAAAGAGCTCACTTCTGAAACAGCTGGATAAAGACATCATCTGTCATGGTTGTCAGTTTACGCCCCTCGCTTCTCAACAAAAAGACCAAAATGCACATGTACACCGGTGCGCGCATGGGCACCCTCGAACACACGTTTACTGAAATGTGTGTAAGTGTGTGCGATGGTTGAAAGCCACCCTCCCACCCCCAGTAAATCACACGGACAAACACACATTCGTCCTTCGCTCTCATCTCTCTATAATGGTAGGATAGAGACGTCATCTGTCACATTCAAGTGTCAACTGTACAAACACAGCCGCCCAGCTGTCCACACACACATGCATATCCAAACCTGTGCACACACACATGCGCACATGCATACACACAAAGACTACACAGATGGAACCGCATCCCCTCGCAGATCGTAACATTTCTGTTTGTAAACACACCATTTACCTGAGAGCAGCATGGGGTCTGCAGGAGGAAATTGCTACTTCATTATCATAGCAGTTATTATGTTAACCCACGTGTCAGAGTCATGGCCTCACACACATATGTAATGACGGGGTCATGCTACGGGGCTGGCAGCACTTCCATAGGTGGATGGAGGAGATCATTACAGCAAAATACATGCATTCAGTATACGAGAAAACCACATTTATTCATGAAAAGAGGCGTTTTAGTTGTAAAAATTCAAAACTAACTGTGTGTGTGTGCGCGTGTGAGAAATCTCATGGCATATGGAAGCATACTTGAGGACACTGTGAACAGCTAGCAGCTTCTATTTTATATAAAACCAATTTAAGTCCAACAGATACAGATGCTTGTACACCAGCAGCCCTTCTTCTCTGTAATGTATTGTCCAATATTCTGTAACTATGTTAAAGACCAGCTTTAGAGTGGCTAAGCTATTACTGCTAAGTGGCTAAGTGCTTCCTAATACACTTTGTCCTGTGTGCTGGTTGTTTGGAAAGACAAATCAAAGTAAGTAAAGGGAAGCGGCTTCAAAAAGAAAATGGTAATCCAAGATTTGTTGTAGCTAACAGCTGGCGGACTGTTTTCAGTCACTGTTGGATGCTGGGAGTCTTCAGTCTTGTTCAAACACTGACAAATGCTGGAGCTCCTCTATTCTATTTCATGATTTTTTAAAACACTGTACCATCTCTATCTGTATTTTCTAGCCAGCACATTCACAGCCTCTTCATTAAATCCTGGACACCTGAGTCTAGTCAGTGCAGGTTCAACAGAGGATAGTTTCCCAGAGACTACGCTCATAAAGCGGGCAGTTTTGGACACCTCCCTTGACTGTGATTGGCTGCAGAAATATATTCCTTTATTCCCACTTGACAAAGACTTTTCACTTGTGCTGGCACAGCATTCTAAATTGTGAAAAAGGGAAATGGAGTGGAGAAGGAGTCTATGGCTCAGCAAGATCTACTTTTGAGGGGTGTTTAGCCCTCTCTGACGGTGTGGCTCCGCCAGACACACATTCAATAACATCCTGATCACCATCCAACCCTAATATGGGCTCTATAAAATGCTCCACTGACAGCCCAGCTCATAATGTTCAACATCACCAACGGGGGGACCGAGGAACGCAGGGATCACATATTTTCATAGTCCCCTGACCTTGACGATTGAAAGTTATTTGTTTTAGGATAATTCTCAAGTGTATTAACGGGCCCAGTGTTTCACGAGTCTGGTGGTATAAACACAAGCTGTGTTTAGGTTTGAATGGACCCGAGCATTCCTGAATGACAGGAAAAGGCAAATAGCGTGGTCAAAGCTGCTGGCAAGCGAGACAGTAGAATAGAATATTGAATCTGCCCAAATATGGAAACAGCCATAAAACAATCACATCAACAGCAGGACTCTTTCAGGACAAGCGTTTTTGTGGGCATCCAAGTGAAAGGATTGAAATGGCACACATGCTTGTACTCACACAAACACTCATTTACACGGGCACACGTGCACACGGACACGCACGCATACACATACACAAGCAGAGTTTTGGACTGTATCTCCATTTAAACAGGGGAGTGGAGGGAAAAAGCACATAATGGCTAAACAGAAAGCACCAGAGAGACAATTAGCTCTTGCATATAAAGTCACAATGGAGTAAGTGTATGACTGTGTGTGTCTACTCATGCATGTTTATGTGTCTGCTTGTCTAAGCGTGGATACATGTGCCAAACAGCGTGTGTGTGATTCTGACTGTGCATGCATTGCAGCCGGCTGTATGTATGCATGCCAGTCTGCTTGTTTGCTCACCAATCAAACACGCACAACTTGTGTGTGCATTGTAACCGTCATTCTTTTCCTGCCCAAAACACACACACACACACAAATTACACACACAGACACACAAATTCACACACACAGTGGTTGGCATCTGGGTTGGCATTTGCATTGGCAGCATGGCACCCGTGTCTGGTATCCACACAAAGAGGCAGAGAGCTGTAATCCAGACCCAGCCCTTGGTGAGTTTGTGGGTTTGTGTGTGTGTATAGCTGTGTGTGTCATCAAGAGACTCAGTCGTCGTCCTTAGTGGGTTGCGTAACAGCACGCTTCAGCCTCGCTTTCCACTTTCTCTGGCACAACATGCCACAGTGAAAGCCAGACAACTCGCTCGGGCCTAGAGAGGTGCGCCTGGCCGGGACTCTGTGTGTGTGTGTG
>JAQNCA010000019.1:4800397-4814430 GCA_029783725.1 Acanthurus tractus | reverse complement strand
AGGAGAAAAATGTGAACATATGGAGAGAGGAAAATATGCCAGAGACCGGAGAATAAAGTGGACTTAATAACGGCCAGGGGTGTCATTTGAGACACGCAAACCCCTCCAACTCCACATCTACTGCTGCGCACACACGCATACATGCACACACGCACACACCAGAGCGCAGGCACAAATAAATGTGAACATTCATTTACACACAAACATTTAGACTGGCCTCGTTTCATTTGCTCAGGTTTCTTTCTATCTTTTTATTCTTTCTCCCTCCCTCTCTTCTCTCTCACACACACACACAAACACATGCACACAAACACAGACACACCACACACCTCTCTTCTCTGGCCAGGCAGTCGAAGCAGGGTCAGAGTTCAACTCAGTAATGGAGTCTCTCCCACCTGGCAGTGTCAGGTAATACACAGAGGGGGAGGTGTGTGATTGCATATCTGTGTGTGTGTGTGAGCGTGAGTGTGTGTGTGTGCGCAGGGTGGCTGAAATGGGGCCGAACTGAATGACCTAAATTGTGGCGGCAACCTTGAAGAGCTCAGGTGGTACACGATGAAAAATATAAAAAAAAGCAGGAGTTAGACGGAAAAGGGGAGAGAGACGGAGAGCGTACCAGAGTGTGGGAGGGTGAGGAAGGGGGAGAAGGGGTGAGGAGGAGGGAGGCACACAAGGAGCGCTGTGGTAATACGTGTCCTTAAACTGATTTCAGTTGTTTTCAGAATGAGGTGTGGTCCTCTCATCTCTGCATGGCACTGCCGCTGATTGGAGGCTGTTAGAGGTCTGCGTGAGTGAGTGAGTGTGTATGTGTTGTGTGTGTGTGCATGTGTGTGTGTGTGTGTGAGACAAACACACAGAGAAAAAGTAAGTAAGAGAAAAGAGTGTGTGTGTGCATGTGTGTTTGTGTGATGTCTTTTGTGTGTGCACAAACGCATACATCATGGGCATTATACCTGCTTCCTTACCTAGATGCAATCACAGTTTCTCACCTCCCTGTGTGTATTCTACTCCACTCTTGTGAGTGAGAGTGTGTGTGTGCGTTTGTGTGTGTGTATGTGGGGTACATATGTGTGTGTGCATGCAGAAAGCTGTGACAGGCTGAGCAGCTGGCTGTTTCTTAGTGCCTCTGATTAGTAATCAGTCAGCATTGTGCCTGAATGCAGATTGTTAACAGTGCTCGATGACAAGGTAGCCTTAACACTAAGAACCTCATCAGAGCCCCAATCTAGCCTTTATTTGGCCTCATACATTTCTGCTTAAGTATATTCAAATTGATTCTAAAAGGAGGTCACATGGTTGGTCAATAGACACCAAAATCATTTGTATGTGTCTGCTATAAATCAAATCATCCATATCAGCTAGGCTTTCACTTCAATGAGCATCTGTACAGCAGCTAAATAGAATCACAAAAGAAAGTGAAAATGATTAATCAGGTCTTATGGAAATGAATAAAAAGATGCATAATGTAGTGCTCTAACGTGACATATGCTGACATTATGCACACATCGAGTGTTGTGGTCACAGCTGCCTGTACAGTGCTGGTTAAAGGCTAAGGTGAAGGCTCTATGAGTGAAGGACTATAAACTTCTTTGGAAAAGGAAAATCTGTGATCACATGTTATTGTGTTAAAAGTAATAATGATTAGAACCATCCTATGCAGTATGGTTTAATATACTGCAGCCGAACAACAGGTTTATTTTGCGGCTGCTGCAGTTTACCCAGCGCCATTAGCAGTATTTATTCTTTCGATAATATTAAATGCCTGTTATCCCATAACATACTGTTTCCAGATGGCTATTTTTTTTTCTTTCTGCTCAAAATCCTTATGAATAATTCTGCTTTATTAAAACTTCGGGTTTTACTGTCATAATTTTTGCCATAAAAGTGGAAATGATGTTACTGTTTACCTTCGTTTTGTCGCCCCTCTAATCTGGAGATTTCTAATTGTCTGGCTGCTTGTGTTTTGTGCCCCATCTGACTTCTTTTTGGCGATGTCATGGCATTAACAGCTTACAGCAATTAAGTTGGTGCCCACAGTGATGTTATTACTGAAAAGAAGCATGGCAAAAACTAAAACAATCTTAAAATAAAGTATTCTTTAAAGGGTATATCCTCCACAAACCTTATTTTCTCTACAAAAGGCACAGCGGCTTTATATGACATGAAGCAGCTGTCTGCCTCTTACATAACACACTTGAGCTCTCATCGTAGATTTGTTTTATTTGAGTACACATATCAAAGGACACAGCTATATGAAATACAAAATGCATAGCTTCCCACTGCCAGAAATAGTCAGCTCCAATTTGGCCTGTGATGAAGTTCTTCAAACATTCGTCACACGTGTTTGTTTTGAATACATTTCGCTCCATTATTGCAGCATTTTTCACTCTTGAAAAAACATATGGCCAAATTGATGAATAGGACCTATAGTTGGAGGTATTATTTGTCATTCTGACTCGCTCACAGTGATGGATGTCCATGTGTGTGTGTGAGTGTGATTTATAGCACTGGGGGCAGTATATGGTTGTGTGAGTGAGTATGTGTGAGAAAGCAATAGTCTATTAAGATGACCTTGAGAGCAACTCGCAGAACTGCTTGTACACAAAATAACAATGAAAACTGAAGGTGACGAGCTGACAGAGTGTGTTTATGTGTCTATTTATTTGTGTGTAATGTCTGGCAAGGTGTTTTACTGGGTGATATTATGCTCTGAATGTTGTGATTACTCATACTGTTGCAGTGATATGGAGACCTGCAATGTTAATGCTATAATTTAGACATTCACTTTTAACTGTATGCCATCAAGTACTGTTTGTATATGGCCTTACCTGTGTAAATACGTTTCTCCTTTGCTTTTGATTTGTGACTTTATTTCCCTTTGGTTTTATTTTTTATTTCTTTCTTAAAGTTTTTTTTTCTTTTTCCTTTTCTGTCATCGAACATAAACTCCTGTTTCTTACCAATACCTGCCTGTCTACGACATTTGCTCTCAGTATACCTTCCGGGTAGGTCTGTCCATTAACCACTAGTCACCCGGTAATACTCACACTTCATTAAACTACAGGCCCTCATTCATCAGTCGCCTGCTAACCATGTCTATTGAAACCTGGCTTAGACATACACCAGTCATTTACCGCTAGATGTGTGTGGCTTCCTCCTGGTGAGACGTCTGGGCCCAGCTTGATGATTTATTTACAATTCTGACCATGTGCTTCCCTGGTAAATGCTTGACTTTGAAGGGAAGGATTACTTTCTGAAGCAAGGGCGATGGGCAAAAAGCCTGCCTGTGACTCGGAAAATGTTACAAGGTATTGTGGAGCGCATAACAGTTGATGGAATAAGTACCATTTATATATTTTTTTCTTTTAACTGACTGTTATTTTATCAAACAGACAATGTACACAGCCAAAAAATATTAGCCTGGTAATATGAATTGCGTTTGGAGATGCCAGATAGTTTATTTTTCTTAAATTTTCCATTTTTGGGGTTTTTTGGAGAGGTACAATTTGGTTGAATGTACCTTTAAATATATGTCTTTATTTCTCATAGCCATTAGTCTTATTATACAAATGTTCTCTTTTGTAACTATGTTATATGTTGTGTAATATGTTTGTGTAATCTCTTTTAATGATATTTAACCTTTTTTATCGATTTTTTATTTGCCTGATGTTAAAATCAGGCTCTTGTAATTACCTTACATCAGATGTTGCAACTATATAGGTGAGACCACAACTTTGTTGAGTTTTGAAGCCCTGATAACAGTGGTCAAAACATGTGGCTTTTTTAATGATTAACCACAAATAAAGGTTTTTTTAATATATTTTCGTCCTCTCTCCAAAATTGTTTTTCTCACTTTTTGTATGCCTGGATCCGCTTCTTGTTCGAAGCGCCCTGTTTATCCCTGTTTTTCAAGAGCAACCAATATGTCCGATAAATGTTAGATTTTTGATGAAACAACCACTTAACAAATTTTCTCATGGAGCAGGTGTAAGTTTTAAAAAGTTGTAAGACATTGTGGAACACACAATGTAAGACATTGTAAGACATTGTGGAACAATGTAAGACATTGTGGAACACACAATGTCTTACAACGATGGAAAGAACCATTTACATTTTTTTTCCTAGTTTATTTCCTGTTATTTTAACAAAAAGCCAAACTGCACGGCCTCATATATATTAGCTTTAATTATGTTCCATGCTGTTCGATAGTATTAGGTTTTCACACAATTTAAATTTTCCTATTTGTTTTTTTGCTTAAGTTTGGTGCGATACAGTTTTGTACAGAGACAACAAGTACACATTCTTATACTGTATCTGAAACATAAATGGGATATCCAAAAAAGATCCTCTCTTCCTACAAAAACGCTTTACACAGAAGTCACTAAAACAACTCCGAGCAGAAACTCACAGTGAATGCTGAAAATAAATTACCTTAAAGGAACAGAGAAACTTGGCCATGAATAATATAGCCGCCACTCAGAGCGCACAGGCAGATTATAAGCCTGTGATTGACAAGGACGCCTCTCAGTGGGGTTATTAGCTTAAAAGACCATACTGGCAGTTTTGTTCATTTTATTCCATTAACTACAAATCACATATACTTCACATCAGTGCTGACCATTTTCTAATGCACACTGTAAGTCTGAAGATTGATTTTCCACCTCTCTTCTAATGCAGTTGTTAGCAAGTCTGCTTTCATAATTCTTCCCCGTTGGTGCCTTCAGGAAAATGTTGACACTGGAAATTTGAGTGCAGGCTAACATTTAGCATGACAGAAATATCTCCATTCAAGTCTTTTACCTGCTGTTTATTCTAAGATTTTAGGGATTTCTGCTTACAGAGCATGTGAATAAAAAAAAATTTCAGACTGTCAATCTTAATGGCATAGCTAACAAAATCACTGGGGCGCGTCTTAGTTATAATCCAATCAATTAGGATTTTTTTTTTTGTTAAATCAACTAATCTGCGGATTGTTTTCTCAGGTAATCAATTCATTGTTTGGCAACAAAATGTCAGGAAATAGTGGCATTCTCATTTAATTTCCCAGGATCCTAGCTGATAGCCTTTTTTTTGTCTGTATATTCCAAAACTAAGAGGAATTCAGTTCACATTTTCACAAGAGAGATCATTTGACTATCAATTTAACTGCTTTTTTTATTCACTGACTGATTAATTAATTGACTTATTGTAGCACACTTACTGTGGAGCTTATGATAGTTGTTCACTGAGACTTGTGCAATTAAAGTCTCTTTGAGGGATGTCTGTTGTTAAAGAAATGCAATGGCAGTTTCACTGGTCTCATGTCGGAAAAGGCATGAAAAAGCCGTAAGGGAAGTCTTATCAGACTGCAGCAGGTAACATTTCTGTAACAATCTAAGCATGGTGCGATGGATGTTCTGAGATTAATGTGAAGGCTCCAGCAGCATCAAGGTCAACCCCGAGAAAGGAGGTTAGTTTAAACACATATGACTAGATGACAAATAATCACTTTACCTCACAGACGTAGTCAGCAATATTGTGTATTACAGGTCTGAAAAGGTTAAGAAAGCGACTCTTGAGAGAAAATGATGCAACACAGCCATGGAAACTGCTGCTGTACAGGCATGTGAGTGCTGCTACCTGAGCTTGTGACTGTGATTGTTGATGTACAGTTTGTGATTTCTGCACTTAAATGTGTTTTAACTGTGCCGCAAGTTGTTTAAGAAAGGTGTATCACACTCTGTGAGCTGTGAGGATGGTCTCTAATCTCCCTCTGTAATCTGTAAAGAGGTTTGGATTTTTCTATGCAAAACAGGCTTTCTGCACCATTCACATCTCAACGTGACACCTAGGCCTGTTTGGATTGGCTGAAAATCTGCCTGAATGGCGTCATTGATCGGGTGGGAAGATGGATGGTGGTCAGACAGCCATTAAACGTGACCCCCCTCTCCTCCCCGGCCTGTGTCAGAGTCAGAGCGCATGGTAAATCACAGACTGCGCTGAAGGCAGCATAGATCACAGCTAACAACGCTGCATCAACAAGTAGACAAGCACGGAATAAATACCAGAGGAGACAGAGAGCAACTTCAATAAACATGTTTTTCATTTTTGATTTCTCACTGCAGAAATGTCAGTTTCGAAAAGGTCATCTAATGTTTGGATAAAGCTTGTGTTACTTTCTTATCAGGTTTCCTGCTCACTGCTCTTAAGAGTTTTACTTGAATCAAATTAACATATTTCAAAACACATTTTTTAGATGAAGTAATTCAACAGAAATGTACATTTCTTTCCTTTTCCTTATATTACAGTGCATTCTGTTAGCACTGGGATTCTGTCATCTCCCTGCAGACTGACTGACAAATCCCATTTTGAACATTTTGCTATGTATTCCCTAAAACTTAATACAGCTGTGTGAAACATTTCTGTCCATCATAATAAAATATTACTCAGAGGAAACATCCCTGGGGTTGTCAAATATGACAAAATGTAGTCAAAATCAATAACGCTTATGCTCCATCATGTTATGTCTATCTAAAATAAAAAAAAATATATAATCAAATTATATTGTAAAGTGATGACTTTTAAACCTAACTGATTGAATTAAATCCCTTTTAGTTCGTTCAACAGCAACATGGGAGCCAGACTGTAAGAGTCTCTTCCTCACACAAGCCAAAGCTACTCATATGAGACAATGGCATCAAATGCTGCCACTCATCCATGATGCTATTGAGAAAGCCTTAGAGAGCGGAAAAGGAATATTTAACGGAGGGTTTCTTTTTGTTTAAGCAGAGTAGGTTTCCATTCCGTTCTCTTGGAAGGCAATAAAAACAAACTGTGGATGTTAGTGGGCGGGGGAGCCCCATCAATTTATCTTGTTTATGGAAGCGACAGGAGACCGCTCAGCTATTGTGTCTGCCTCTCTGCCACAATTGGTACAATGCTCAGGACAAGGATTTAACCAGCTCCATCTGCCTCCTCCAGCACTCCACTCCGTCTCACTCTTCAACTCCCCATCTGAATCATTTCTGCAATCCTGCATGTGCATAAGCGTTCGCTGTATGTTTATGCCTTTCTGCTCTCGTTTTCCTTTTTTTCCTTCCCCATCCATCCTCTTCTCTGTATCCATTTCTTTTTGTCTCACTCAGACTCTATCCTGTCCTCCTCCATCCCTTGTTCCTCCTACTTCATTGACTCTGGTGGCCCCATCATTGACTTCTCTGACCCTCTGACAGTCCTAACTTGACATTCAGACACCGTGTTCATCTTCTGTTTGTCTCTGTCAACACAGCCAGGGGTATTTGATCCATGTACAGACTGTCAATAGGCAACACAGTGCGACGTGTCCACCTCTGCAGATGTGTTCTGGAAGACATTTATACTTTAAACCAGCAAGAAGCTAAAGCCTCTTCCATGCAGCTGTGAGCTTCTGCCCTTTGTTTTCTATGTCAGCAGCTCAGCTTTGTTCAGCTACTGTACAAGGTGAAGTTATGGTTTGTTTGGACTGGGGTTTTAATGGTGCAATAGCTAGCAGGATTTCAAAAGTACAGATATGAATCATGGCTGTGCTCCATGTCAACTTCTATGGCCGAACATGTGGTACTGAACTGGATCTTAATGTGATTCAATAGACCTATGAGTTTATTATGATCACATTACTCATTCTCTTTATCGAACTAATCATTTTAACAAGTTGAAAATGAAAAATGAGCAAAGTTACACATTCAATTGGCATTTTGTAATGCACTTTTAATGAACTTTGAAAATATGCTTGAAAATGTGATCCCAGTTGTTGTATTTGGTCATATACTCCTGCAGTCCTTTAGCCTGTAGCCACAAATACAGCACTATGAAACAGACTCGGAAAAAAAGAAAACAACTCTCAAATAAAGGCTAACAAATTATTTGCCTACATTCCAGTAATTGAGTTAACCGCAGTCTTCCCATGGCAGTTAGTTGCAGACACTCTCTCTAAATATCATGATAACATCTAAGAGTTGAAGTATGTTCACACTTGAAATCTTACACAGCGGAGGAGACATGATCTACATGCATGGCATTCTTTATCCGTCTTGCTGGATTCTTTCCTGCTCTTGACTTGCCTGGCTGCTGCTGCTGTGTGCACCCAGAAGAAGAATGAGAGACGCCACTGACTCAGACTCTCCATTTACACCAGACTCCACGTTACTCTATTGATTGACATCATCAGTGACTAAAGTACCACAGCCAGAGTGTTGAATAGCAAAGGTAACAGGTTGCAACACGTGTGACGCTCTTGGCTTTCACCTTTTGCCAACATATCCACAGGGGCTCCCGTGTTCTGGTTAAATGCTGTGTGTGAGGAGTGACTATTGAGAAAGATAGACAGTTAGTCATGGCGCTGGGACAGGCAGCCAGGCTAATGCTTCAATCTTGTTTTTATTAATTGAATAGCTGTCAAAAAGGCCAACCCTATTGCCAAGCATTCATCTGCTTTCCCAGATTACTTTCATCATTCTATAAACACTTTAACACACACACAGATTTAATCATAAACTTCTCAAAAATGTTCCTTTTACTGCACAGTAATGTGCATGCAGCAGGTGCGAGCAATAACTTTGGTCAGTTAGTATTCCAAGTTAATCCAAGTTGATTATCATCAGCTCCTCAATAACACATATTTTTGTGACCATTGGTACTTGTGTCTGAGTCTGCTTGTATCTCCGGTCACAAGTCCAAAGTGATCAAAACTTAATTTTTAGGATTATCACCAGTGATGAGAGTTGTGTCTGCAGCTACGACCCAAAGACCATCAGTGAAGATCCGAGCAGGAGGGCTATATGCTGTGAAAAAGGTGAAATGAGTAAGGATCAATCAGGAGGTGCATGTGTAGACGTGATATTGTCCATAGTAGCAAAGCAGAGCGAAGGGGATCAATAAACAGAGACATCCAGATTGAACACATCACTTAGTTATTTAGTCTGTTTTCTTTCAGTCATAAAACTAAGCTTCCTCCCTAATTCACTTTCCCTCCATTGTGGCACTCTGCAGACAGAGAGGAACACAAGTAAAATGAAGCAAGAGTGAAGGAGAGGGACAGTGAGACAGAACTGCCTGCAAACAGTAAACAGCTGTTCACACACCTCCCCCTGCAGATTTTAAGTGAATATTATGAATGCTCCAATTAACGTTAATAAGTGGGGCTTTTATTTACATTTTATTTAGGTTTAAAAGCAAGTATCTAGGCGTTTTCCAGGCCCTTAATTTTTATATGCACGCTGGGACTTTCTCTCTCACTGACCAGCTGGAACACTTTCTTGGTTGTGAGACCTTATGATTTAAAAATTAAGCGCTCGATATACCTGATATTGACTACTTTCTGAACCACTGTGGCATGGCAACAGCTCATAAGAAGCCGAAAGCTTTCAAAAAAAAAAAAGAAAAAGTTAAAAGCTGATGTCAGTGAGTTATTTAGGCCAAGATTCATTACAAACAGTACAGACAGCAGCCAAAAACTAAAGCACCTTTTTCCATTCAGCATTAGTTCAGCCTGTCAGATTTATATTCATTCCAAATTAAAATATTTGCCAGAAAACACTGCTGTGTCAACAGTGACAGCAAACAGCTCAACAGTAGAGCAAAACATCACATGACAAAATAACAATTCTTATTACTATTATAATTATTCAAACTGAAAAAATTATGTCAGTATAGTTAACGCTAAAGCTCAGGTGGTGTCTCTACCTCCTGAGCTGTACTTCTAAGTGGGAGCTCAGACTGGATCTGCTGTCTATTCCATACCATAAAATACAGCATGATAAAGGCGTGGATTTGCTGACTGACACGGCAGATCAGCAGCAAGACAAGACGAGATGTTTCTTCCAAACAGCCATGAGAGCTACAGGTAAATACACCTGAGATAACAACCTCCATCTCTCCCTCCTTTCTTTCTTTATTGCCACCCACTCTACCTCCTCCTTTCTCCCATCTCTGCCTCGGTGTCGCCGTACCCCCTCACCTCCCTGTGTGTTGTCGTGGCAACGCCGTGGCTGCCCCATTATAATGTCTGCGTGTTTGTAAGTGGAGTTGCTGCTTTGCCTCTGTTGGTTTCTCCTTTTTTCTCTCTTTGTCCCTTTGAAATAGAGAATAAAAAAAAAAAAAAACGGGGGCCGACAGACAGGGAAGAGGAGGAGGAGGAGGAGAAGCAGAGGAGAAGGAGGTAAGGGAGGTAGGTTTGTCGGAGAGGGGGGAGGGGGTGGGGGGGTGATGCAGGAGCTCCAGCAATCATTTAGCACTTCCCTCTCTTGCTTTTATCTGTCCTTAGAGCTGCTTTCTACATTTCCTTTTGTCTCAGAGGTTGGAGGCTGCTCGCCGCTCCTGTAAAAGTGGCTGTGAGAGAGAGAGCAGCCGTGAAGTTTATTAGGTTGATCACGCACGCGCACACACACACTTCATCTCTCTTGTACATATTTCCTTTTCTCTTTCTCTTTCAAGTACAGGAACATACTTTGAAACACACAAACACACTCACCATTACAGAGAAAAAGAGTGTATGGAGCTATTAGACGGATTGATGAGGACGCCGGTATCAAAGGGAATCTACAATGAGAACAAACATACAGAGCAGATGAAACACCTCCTTTGTGTTTGGCTCCAGAATCACAACACCTTCTAATGAGGAGGTGCATGGGAAGGTGTTTGCACATACATGTGTGTGATTAGTGGATTTCTTGTCTCATATTTGTTTTCTGTACATGGCGAGTTCTTCACAGTTCCAAGCTGTGTCTGGCAGTGTATCTACATGAGAGCAGACTGACAGGTCTGTGTGAATGTGTGCGTGTGTGTGTGTGTGCGTGTGTGTACGTGTGTGTAATCTCCAAGATAAGGTAGGCAGATAGTGCGAGCAGATAGACAGGGGTGTTAGGGATGAGATTGCAGGAGGGGCTTAAAGCTGAAGCTGTAAATCACTTAACCTGGGGCTAATGGGCTTATAGGCTGTACTACAGTACACTCACACACTCACACACACACAAAGATACAAACACAAACTCCATTCCAGTTGCCCTTCCAAAGACACTTACGCACAGTAACACACAAACAGGGACACACCTGCACACAAACACACATAGAATAACCAAATTTCTGCAATGTTAGGCCCTAAGGCCTCAATAAGTCTTATCTGAAATGTTAACTATTAAATCATGTCCAGGCACGACGTCAAATTAAAAAGGGACTAAATTAGAGAGTGTGTGTGCCAGTGATGTATTGCTCACTATTTTTTTTTTTTTATCAATTTAGTTTGTGTGATGCATATTTTAACGTGTGTGTGTGCATCGTTTTGCTCCTGTCGTCCGACATGTTTATTCATCACAGTTTGCATTGGTGTTGCGTCACGACATGTGTGCGCGTGTGTGTGTGTGTGTGTGCACGTGTGGGCGTTTCACATGAATATGCAATAAAAGCCTCCGTCCGATGTACGTATGAATCACTGTAAAAGTTCTGCTGGAGAAAAAATAAAGTCGGGCCTGATGTATTACTCAGTGTTTTTCTCGAGACGACATGTGACTCATCAGGTTACACTCGTTCTCTCTGCAGCGTTTGAATCGGTTGCGATGCTTTCATCTGTAGCTGCTTTAAAGGCTGGGAGTCGAGCTCACGGCTGGTGCAGATGCAAAAGGGGAACACTTACACACACACACACGCACATATATATATATATTTATATATATAACATGAAATAGAATAGCTGTCACTTGCCTTTCATTTACACACACACACACACACATTGACACACATGCACACACAAATAAGGTACACAAACACATCCTTCCTTCATGCAGGGTCACATATGGTGGGCCATTCTCCTGGTCAGTAGCTCATTACATTTCTCATTATGTCTTTACACACATTTGGCCGATCCTCTGCACCTGTTGAGGTGTGATATACCGGCTTTCTGTTCACACCTGCTCCTCCTCCTCCTCCTCCTGTTCCTCCCTCCTCTGCTCCATCTCACCCTCCTGCCCTCCATCTCACACTTCTCTCCCTATCACTCCATCTGTCTACCTGTCTCCCTGCCTCATCATCCTCCCCGTGTATCCGAACGGAGACCACGCTGTTGCCAAGGCTACCGCAGCCATTGTGTACCCGGTTGCCAGGTGACTGGTCGCCGTGGCGATGATCAAGAATTCTAAAGCGCCGCTGCTGCCACTCCTCCTCCCCTCGATAAATAAATCTTCACCGTTTTCCCCCCTCCTTTCTCTGCTCTGTCGTCCTTCCCTCCCTTCTGTCGACACTGAGAGAAGAAAAGGACGGCGACCTTTAAGAGAAACTGAGCAACAATGGAGGGACGGGATGGATGATGGCTTGTTTGTTTTCATTTCCTATGTCTCTCTCTCTCTCTCTCTCTCTCTCTTTCTCTCTCTGCTCTCAACTCTATTTTTCTTTTCCCTTCATCCATCTCGTCTTTGGCTGTCCAGCCTGCCCAGTTTAATAATGAATTGTCTCTGCTTTCGTTCTCATTTCCCTCTCTGCCCGCTTGTTTGATCACCCCTCCTAATTCTTCATCTCACTCTTTCTCCATCCTTGTGTTTTATTTCACCAAACAGCAGACCATGAATGGCCCTCGCTTGGACTCTCTCCTCCTCGTCTTTGTTCATCCTGGCACTCAGGGTAATTCAACCTTTATCTGTCTCGTACTCCCTCCTCCTCTCCTTCAACCCCCCCCACCCTTCTTCATTTTTATAGCATTTACCCTTTTTTTCTCTCTCTGCTCCCTTTTTCCTTTTCTCCTCATCACTGGACAATTTTGTCTTGCTTGTAGTATGCTCTTATCCTTTTAATATGCTTACTCTAATGTGATAGTTAATTCCTGTTCCCCATCACAAAGAAAGATGATGGCAGATAAAATTGGTCTGCAGTAGGGTTTGAACATTATGGGTTTTTTCTTCCTTTTTTTTTTTTTTTAAAAAAAAAAAAAAGAGATGGTGAGTATTTTTTGGCATTTCCATTTCCATTAGCCTGTATTTGGGCTGAAATTCATTTTAAATTTGACAGTCTTCAGGCCAAAAAAGATAAGGAGTTTTTGCTCCCAGAATTTTATTTGTGGCTTGAAGATGATGTGACACCAACCTTTACTGAAGGCAAAGATGATGGTAAAGGAAGAAAAAAAAAACAGAAGACATATCCACACATTTGGGAACTAATTAAACTATGAAACATATCTCTTTATCCATCAAAGGCCTTAGTTGGTTCTCAGCAAGCTGATGCACTTGTTCAACCCGAGTGCATATTAGACAAAGAGATGAGGGCAGATGCAGCTATGCTTGAAACATAAAGTGTATTTATGCATGTGTGGATGTGCTTTTAATGGTCTTAAAGGCAATGCTTCAATAAGCCTCGCTGTGTGCTCACTACACATTACAAACTGTAAGCTAAGATAATAAAATGTACACTTTATGGCCAAATATACACAATCTTTACCCTTCAAATGTGATGGCTGAACACGTCCATTTGCCTCCATTCAGCCACAAGAGCCTAGTGAGGTTGAGCTGTGATGTTGGGCATTGAGGCCTGTCTCACAGTCGGCCTTCGAGCGTGACACTGCATGGGGGAAATGTCATTTTTAAACATGAAAGCACGTCCTTTAAACTGTCACCACAGAGCTGAATGCACACTGTTGTCTAAAATATGACTGTATGATTTGGACTTAAGAGTTCTCATTAAGGAATAGTTTGGCATTTTTGGAAAATTCAATTTCTTGCCAAGTGACGAAAAACACTGATTACACTTTCACATCTTTATTCAACATGGAGCTACAGCCAGCAGTCAGTGAGCTGTTAGATAATCAGTTACTTACATTACATTTCAATGTGACTGTATCATACCACCTCAGTACAAGTGACAAATTTGAGTGACTGATTGATTGACTGATTGATTGACTGCTCAACAGAGCTTAGTCTCACTTAGCGCACACACCGGAAACAAGGGAAAAAGGCTACCTGGGGTCTGTCTAAAGGTTAATTGAAAAAGTCCAGTGAACTTTAGAGATGCTAGTAGTACAAATTTTGGTACATTTGGAC
>JAQNCA010000019.1:4770701-4800297 GCA_029783725.1 Acanthurus tractus | reverse complement strand
GTGCAGATAGAGGTATCCATGGTCTTTCTGCATATAGTGTACATCAGCCTAATTGGGTAACTGCATCAGTTTGGTGTAATTAAATGGAAACTTACAAATTTGAGGTTTTCAAACTGTAATCAGTGCAGCGAATTTTACTGTGGAAGTAACCTTGTCTGCTCACCCATCCTCTAGATGTGCTATATTCAGCCAGCTGAGTGTATGCGTGCATGTGTGTGTGTGTGTGTGTGCGTCGTAGTGTGAAGTGCAGGTGATTGCGGTTTCCTGTGCCTGCATGTCGTGATGTGATGTGATTTGTGTGTGTGTGTGTGTGTGTGTGTGTGTGTGTGTATGTGTGTGTGTGTGTGTGCGTGCGTGCGTGCGTGCGGCTTCATCGCGTGTGTGACCAGGCTTGTCCCCTGATGTGTCTCTGAGCTTAGCCTGACGCTCCATTGATTTGTATGGAAATAGTGCCTGTTCACACAGCGGGTCGAACACCTTCTCCCTCTCTGTCATCAGTGCCCAGCTGTGGGTTGCTGGCTGTGTTCTTTCATTTGATTGTATGTATGTGTGTGTGTATTTGTATGTACGTGTGTGTATGTGACAGACAGTGAAAGATCTGTATGATTGAAATAAGGATTACGGTTTGCAGCAAAAATAATGAGAACGCGTGACAAAGCTCATTCATGTGTGAGTGTATTATATATATGGGTATGTGTGTGTGTGTGGGTGTGAGCGTGTGTGTGTCTGAGAGATTCAATGTGTTCGTGCTTTAAGATAAGTGGGTGAACTCACATTTGTCTCTTGATCAATCTTGTGAATTAACAAACGTCATCTCTCTCTCATACACACCCACCCACCCATCCACACACACGTGCGCGCACACACACACAAACACGCCTGCGCTGTCCTGACAAAATCTGTTGGCGGAAATACAGTGACCAGAAGCACCATTCAGCATCCTTCTATTAACACCATATGTCCTTTTGTTTACCACCCATTCATCTCTAGTCCTTCTCTTCCTCCCTCGCAAGATGAGTCAGTCCTGGCTTTTCCTTCTTTTTATCCTCCTTCCTTTTCCCCTCTCTCCTCCTTCTCTGTCACTCCACCATCCGAATCCTTTCCTGTCTTCTTTTGCTCTCATCTACCATCTTTCTTTACCTCCTTGCCATTGCCTCTACTCTTTCTCCACTTACCTTCTCTCCTATCTCATCTGCCATCCTTCTCTCGTTTCTTGTTTCCCTCGTTTCCTCCGTCTCTCTCAGCCTTCTGTTGAAGTCACGACCCTATTCTGTTCACGTGCTCATCACTAAATGACAAACCAGAGACAGCTTCCGCCTCTTAAAGGCCAAAGCGAGATGTGTGCAAATCTCTCTCTCCCACTCTCAAGCCCTTTTACCACTCATACAATATGTGTTTTTTGAGTCACCCTGGGCTTCACTCTGCCTAAAACAACAGGTAATGGCACCATTCACGTCAAGAGAAGACCTCGCACAAAGGAAAGGTCTGACTGTAGCCTGCATGTTTGCTCTCTTTTGCTTCATTTTTCAGTTAAAAACACTGACCAGCAGCGTGTTTTGCTCCTCTGCGGCAGTGTCTGGGTGGCAGCCATTATCAGTTTTTGATACATGTTGTACACATCAAAATGAAAGCCACCTAATCTCGGTGTACACCTTCTTATTTGCAGAATAGAGTTTACTTGACTTCAGAGGCTGACATAAATATTTATGGGATAAAATTTGTCGTCTACATCACACTGTGTATCATCAAACAGATGCAAGTTATATGAAGATAGGCTGATTTAAGGAGGAGAGAGAAATTGGATTTTGTTTACTTTGGTTGTTGTTAGTCTCAAGATGCCCAGACTTCTGCATTTTCCACTACATTACCACATAAATCAAGTCATAAAAACTCAACTTTAATGTCGGTTTGTTTTTCAGTGAGCGATGTATGCGCTTTTCAAAGATTACATGAGCCTTTACATTTTTGGTTTCTTCTACAGTGAAACCACAAAATGACAAAAAAAATAAAATGTAAAATGATCAGATGTGGTGTCCTGTCTTTCCGCTCCGCAGCAGGTAATCAGAGAAAAATATCTTCCATTTGCCGTTGTTTTTTCCAGACTTTCACTGCAGGGAAACCTTTGAAGAAGACGGACATGTATTAAGTGTTTGTGACTATTATTGGTTTACTGCTGTGCTTTGTAGACCTACTGAAGCAGCGGCTTGATCTGAATATACTTCTCCTGCAGTTATTAAACAGGAGAAGGTGAAATCACAGCAGCTCTCACTTTGATTCAGAACCACGTGGAGCCTCATAAGCCTCACGTAGGCTGGAAAGACACAGAGCCCTGATAGATAAGCATATAAAAGATGAGATAATTGGCTACTGCTGGTGGCATCACCCCCTGAGGTCATCGTGACATCACCACAAAGCGGCGTCTTAAACTCCCCTCTGCAGGCTAACATCCATTTAACATTTTCTGTTTTCTACACAGCTGCATGCTTCCATATTTATAACTTTGCATGATGACATTAGAGAAGGATTAACCTTATTGCTTTTCTGCTACTTTTAATCTACAACTGTGACGTGAATTCAAAGGGATAAGACAAATATGACCCTAAGTGGAGCTGTGTGTGGCTGTGAAAGGAACTGCAGCATAAATTCAGCCGTCATAAATTTTGTTTATTGTGCTGTGTCTGTGCATGTTTGTGTAAGTGTGAGTGAACTGCATTTTTTACCGTTCTGTGGGGCCTGAAATGCCCCCGTGGGAATAGATAACCCTTCAACAGTGGTCACTTGTGAGTCATTTATCTGGCAGTGTATTCGAAAACTGCCTGTTTTTAGGGTTGAGAGAACAGGTTTAAGGTGAGGACGGTCCTTGCTAACAAATTAAAATATGTGTGTATACTTTAGTTAAACAGAAACACATGGATTTCAAACATCTGATCCAAATTAGCGGAAAAAACAACTTAATTGTCACTGTGGACTTCTGTGCCTGTGTGTGTGTGTGTGTTAGTGCGTGTGGGTTTGTGTGTGTGTGTGTGTGTGCGTATGCATGCGTGCGTGGGTGTGTGTGTGTGCATGCAGTTGGTACTTGCTGGCAGCCATGTAGCTCAATAGTGGAATTAGGGTGATATTGGATATTGGATGGACTCTAACACATTACACCACTTCACTGTCATGGACGGCAGAGTGCTTATAGCAAACATCACTTACCGCACACACTCATGCGCTCTCTCCAACACACGCAGCCTGACACATAATGACATCCTTTTTACACACACACATACACCCCTTTTTTTATGATATTTGGGAGCTTGCAAGTAAATGACAAAAGAGGAGGACGTTTAAGGAAATGTTACTTTGGGGAGATTTCAGGAAGGAAAGTGCACACCGCACATTAAGCATGTTCTTTTCTTTATGCCAGTGTGCAAAAAGCTCTTTTATATCATTTTAGATAATTTCTTTCTCACACATGCTCCAGCTAAAGCATATTTCTCTTCTTTTATCAGCTTTTTTATCGCTCCATCCTCTTAACAAGCATTTTCCTCTCATCTCTCTTTTAAGTAAGGTCCTTTTCACAGCTTCTCTTCCTTTCGTCAATCTTCCCATTTTGCCTGCTCTCATTCGCAGTCATCGCACATACTCCTTGTCTTTTCTTTCATCGTTGATCCACACCTCTTTCAGCATTTATGCACTTACACACTTTGCATTGCAGACATGTCATAGTAAAGGTGTAGCATACTATCTTGAATCAATCCTGACCTTTGGAGTGCACAATATAATCTTTGTGATGTTTTTATGTGTTTTTAATGCATTCCTGCAGTTATTACTGCCTGGGGAGAAATAGTGTTGATTGAATTGTAATGTTTGAAATTGAATCTCTCCACTGTTTGTCTTCTCATCCTCTTTCTCAGCCCTCTATCCGTCTCTAGAGACTCCTATCTCCTTTTCGTCTGGTTTCTCCTTTCTCATTCACTGAATCAATCTCCCCCTTCTTTCACGATTGCATTTTTGCTCTATATAGCATCTTGATTTACCTTTCTATGGGGTCGACTTTAGATAACTGGTGTCATTTTGGATCTAGTTCAGTGTTGGCAATGCGTGAAGATCTGCAAAGCTCCAAGGACTACAATTAAATGCTAACTTAAAAATAAAAAAATAGATTTTATTGCTATATTTTCAGTCGACCAGAAAAGTAAAATGCACGAAATGTTCAGATAGCATGTTTCTCATTTCTAGCTGGTGCTGACCATCATTTTCACAGGTTAGAACAACAGATGTAGCAGGTGGCAGACGATTTCAGCTGCAGCTAATTAACATTATTCTCAAAGTAACTTGACATGAGGCCAAAAATTAAACTCTTAGCTGCTGTTTCAATCCTATTGGCAGAAAAGAATGGTGACACAGGGCCATTCTGCAAAACCTGAGATAAGGTTTTTTTTTTTTACATCCAATGCCAACAATTTCTTTTTAACAAGCTGATGTTAATTGAAGGTCTTTGATGGGACATAAACCTGGGTCTCCGGCAGGTCACAAACTCAGCACAGCCACCCACAACCTGGACTTCCACACCCTTACTTTCTGCCTCACTAAATGAAAGGCACACTCTCCCCCGCTTTGGCAATTAAAGTTGGCATTGGACTTAAATTGAGGTGCATGGACCTTTATCTTTGCACAATTAGCTTTTTTTCCTAGTATTTCTACCTATATGGACCAACTGCTATTTTAAGTTCCCTACTCAAGCCAGAAAAGTTAGAAAGTTTAGGTTCTTGTGATCAACAACTTTGTCAGACCCCCCAAAAAAGAGTGAAGAAAGTGAACTGACAAAAGCAGTTTGAGCACACAAAAAAATGCATAGTGCTCCACAGATTGATGGCATCCCAACAAATCCTGTCCTGTTAGAATGCTTAACCTCAAGATAACTCCAGTAAAATATTCAGTTTAAACACATTATGCTGTTGAGACTGCTGTTTTGCAGGGGTTTTTTTTTTGTTTTTATGTATTACTATCTGGTAAACATTTACTCTGTGGTAGTAACATCATCCAAATATGGCCCCTGAACAGTGAGCTTTCATCTGACACTTTACTTCACCTGTTAGTGTCTGCCATGTTCTAAACACAGACTACAATAGCCAATATGAGTCCATGTCTAATGGAAAGGTCTGCTCTTCCCCTGTGGAGAGGATAAGCCATTTGCAATGGACTGTGCAATTTATATTTTGATGGGTTTTTGCAAAAAAAAAAAAAAAATAGTGTAGTTTTCTGAATCTCAGCTGACAAAGGCGGCAAATCTCATTTAAATATTGGAGTTTTGGATGCATTTTATTTAAGTTCCCTGTAAAAGGTTTAGAGCAAGCTCTCAGGTGAAGTTGATGAGGGATTTGAACAGATCTGGATTTGATAAGAAGGGCCGATACTGCATCCAGATTGACTCTTCTCAATGGATGTTAATTTATATATCTTGTATTTATTTGGCCTTCACTTTCATGAAGTTTTGAATTGTACATACTCATTCATTGAATATACTCTGTGCTTTTGTTCAGGCTCTCATCCTCTCCTCTTCTTATTCCTTTATTTCTGATTCCTATGCTTCTCTCTCTCGTTGATAAGTAATACACTGACCTTCTTTCCAGGCCTGGATCTATTGCAGCCCCCCCCCCCCTTCCAACATATCTGAAGCAAGAGGAAGAAATGGGGGCACACGCTGCATACATTTACCATGCTGGCACGCAGCCATAAACACACACAGGAAGTGACAGACATGGGAAGCACGGCCACAAGGGACGGGGAGAGAGACAAGGAGAGAGGGGGATAGCTGACACCAATATGGTGTTCTATTTGTATGTTTATACTGGTAAACACCACCTCTTCAGGCTTTAACGCTGTTTTCACAGTGACACCCAGGGCGTAATTATGACACATTGTCCTGCATTGCCATTTTTCTTCAGCAGGTACCACATGCTCATCATGTGGACGCATAAACACACACACACACGCAGAAATACACACAAACGTACACACATAGTCGGGTGGTGTGGCAGATCTGTACACAGAAACACTTTGATAGAAATGCAAGTGCAAACTTACACACAAACACAGATGCACACCTAAACAAACAGGCGCACGCACAATGACTCACACAGACACACACAAGCGCGTCACACTTGTCTTGCATTGTGTTTGCTTACTGGCTTTGTTCCATCCATCACACCATGACAGCTAGTCGCTGTTGATTAGAGCCATGTCAGCCTCAACAGAGAAATCAATGGTGAAATATATAAATAAGAACACAATTAAAGCAATTGAGTGGAGGGGAGGCAACAAGTGGCTTGTTGAATTAAGACTTTCTCCCAGCAGAGGGAGCTGATGAGCTTCAAAGCCTCAGTGGAGGGAGGAAGGAGAGGGGTCTTAGGCTTTTCTTTGTTAGTTCTCCATCATTTTCCCACTCCCTCGGTAAGATGTGGCTGTGAGTGTAGGGAGATATGCTTGAACATGTTGGCAGTGATTCAGTTGATAATGACCTCACCCATGCAAAAGATTTTTATTCAGACCTGAAAATAGTTCAAGAGCACCCATTACAAAAACAAAACAAAGCAAAAAAAAAAAGAAAAAAACCCCACACAGCCTGTTTCTCACAATTTATCTCTGCACACAATTCAAATGCACACAGCTGGCCCCTGGAGCCCCCCAGCAGTGTCATTCAGAGGCCTGTCTGATCATGAAAAAAAATGATTCATGTGTTTTGGGGTTGGTGAAAAATGAAACTCCCGCCTTGGAACTCAGGGGAAACCGGTGAGTTTTCGAAACAGGCAAAATAAAAATAAAAAATAGATAGAAAGAAAGAAAAAAAATCAGGGATGGCATGCTCGACAGGCAGACAGAGGAGGATATAAACCAAGAAATGCACAAATGAATGCAGGAAACTAAAAATAGAGGAAAAGACTCGTGAAGAGGCAACTAGAGTGGTCTGAACAAGGAGAGAAAAGAAAAAGAAAACGAGCGAAAATGCCGCCAGCTGCTTCTGATTCCTCGGCGGAGGAGTTGAGTGGCATTTTTATGAAGAAAAGGCACGCAAGCCAGGACGTCGAACTGCGCCCACTTCACGACAGCCTGGCAAACACACACCGCACACACTTCAGGGTAAAATGGCCTGCACCACTGCACACACTACAACTGCTCTGTGCATGTGTGGATGTGTGTTTGTGCGACTACGAGGAATGCACTCAAAAATGCTAATGCAAACCACATCCCCATAACCTGCATTTGTGTGTTTATGTGTGTGAGTGTACACAGTCGCACTTGCCATGTACTGAGGACCACAACAAGTTTTAACTAGCAGAATGAGGACATTTCTGCACAAGTGTGGCTATTTGGCCACTTCAAAGGGCTGGCTGAAGGTTTAGAGTCAGTTTAGAGTTAAGTTAAGTTAGGATTAGGTTACCGGTCAAACATTTAGTCCGGATAGTCAAGATGTAACAAAATAAGGGGCTTGGGAGTGTATTCTGTCAATGAGAGTCCTCACAGAGATAGAAGTAAAAAAATATTGTGTGCTTGTGTTTGTGCCTGTGTGTGTGTGAGTAGTTTTGCTTCTGGCATTTCAAAGCGCCTTGTTTATGGCTCTTAACAAGTCACTTTCATGTCAAATCTCAAACGGACGCGCACACATACGCTCACTAAGTAACACCCCAGTGCGGTGTTGCTAATAGCACTAATTAATAGGCTAAATTCTGCTAATTGAACTCGCTTATGCTGAACCTCTCTCTTCTTCCTACTCCTCCACTCCTCTTTCATTCTCTCTGGACTTCAAGACCATGCTGTTAGCTTTAATTTAAATTTGCATGGTGATTACATTACTGTTCCATAGACTAATGCAATATTCGTCCTTTTATCATTACTGTAAATAATTCCTCAACACTAATCCCACATTTGCCTGTTTTCAACCTTCTCTAATTTTCAGCATTTGCTCCCACTATCTTTTTTGCCTCTGTATCAACCCCTCCAACACACACACACACATGAATGCAGACACAAACCTGCTTTTGTTTGAAGCCTTAAGGAGGGAGAAGAGCAGAGAAGTAGCAGAGGCAGTGTTCAGTTGAATGAGCAGAGTGTGGAGTAGAGAACGGGATCTGGGAGGGACATGGGGAGGGACAGCCATTAGCCACGCCAGCTGTTTCCCTTGCATATTAATACACAAGCAGGCAGGCAAACACAAACACACACACGCACACGCACACACACACTCAAATGTCTAACTAACATGCAAACTCATACTGTGAAGACAAAGCCTAGCGAGACAGAAAAAATCTGACATACTGCACTCTACATTAAACATCAAAGTCATGCAGGCGATTTACAAGAGAGATGCTGCAAATACTCATTCATGATGAGTATGGAAACATACACGCGCACACACACACACACACACACACACACGACACACACAAACACAGAAGCATACACGCTGAGTGGAAATCAGAAATGCGTAACAGAAATAGAAGATCATGACAGTTCTGTCCGTATTAATAAGAAATTTAGTTGCATGCCAAAACGCACACGCACACATTCATACACACACAAACAAGCTATAAATACTAAAACAGATGCATGAGCTTTACAGTATAGAGACATGCTGTTCAGATTCTTAAAATTACACTGGACAACAAACACACGCACGCACTCACAATATTAAAAAATTAAAAAAGCTATCAACAACAGTGTAAAAATAGACATCAAATTTATGCTTAAAATCCAAGGAACACTTATTTACACAGGAGACATGCATGTATCCGTGTAGATACATAACAGATGCGGCAGCACACACACACAAACACACACACATACATGCATAGTCAGTAAGAGGAGGAAGAAAGCAAGCAGTGCAGTGTGATGGGTTCAGAGAGGAAGAGAAACAAAGACAGGGGAGTGAGAGAGAGAGAGAGAGAGAGGGCAGAGGGTGGTGACGACTGTGGCTGTGGCTCAAAGAATTCCCCGAGTGAGCATTATATTTTGAAAAGGGGATAAAGTGCAGAATTGCCTTTTCCCTTTTTCCTCTCTGTTGTGTTTCCACCAGAACGAACAAACACTGACACCTCCCTGAAAGCTTTTCACAGCGTTATCTGCTTTATCTACTATTCAATAATATGCACCACTTATTATGCTACATAACAGTATATGGGGCACACAGTGATGTTTTAAGATGAAATAGCTGCTTACGTAAGCCGTACACTGAACAGAGTAGAGTTTGTTTAGCTACTTAGTAGTGTTACTTTATATCAAAGGGTGTTTTTAAAATTTTGACAAGCCAAAAGACATGATTGGAGGTAGACACAATTATATACACAAAGGTTAGCATAATGCTATATAAGTAAACAGAGGCTAAAACCCATAACTAGAAACAACAGTTTCAACAATGAAAATAAAAATCTTTATGAAGATAGGATTTACTGCAAGGCTTTTGAACCACACTTCATTAATGTAAGCTAGGTGTATTTAATAGTATGCAAAGGAGCTTCTAGTCCAATCAAGTCTGTTAAAAAAGAAACAATATGCCAGAATGCATTCCAAAGTTTGGATAGGAAGCCAGTGACATTTTACTCATAGCCATCTGCTGTGTTGTCAGCAATCTTGATATATTAAGCATTGATTATTTCATTATAATAACTACCATAACAATGAAACAATTAGCCTGTTAGGTTAACTGTTTTAACTGAGAGATAAATCTGTTTTAATGTCTGTGGTCAGAACTCTTTTTCTGTTTGTGCAGCAATTTGTTAACATTTTTAACCACAGAAATTAAAATAGATTATTTAAATTTTAAGGTCTCTTCGAGTCTCTGTCTTCACTAGACTGATTATCAGTGGCCAGGTGTATTTTTCAGGTTTTTCTTGATGAGCTCACTGAACTAAAGTTTGTCTCTTTGATACTTTGTGTGTTTTGCAGTTTAGTGTTGAGCTATGTACATTTATCTTAGGCTGACAAGTACAAGCATTTTAGCTTAGACATTAATTATAATAATAGTATAATATCATAATAACATCAAGCCTACACTTATCACATGAGTGATAATATAGAAAAAAACTGAAAAGTTAAAGGTTTTGTTTATGTAAAAGAATGAAAGACAATGTTTCATTACCAGATATTTTTAATATTAATTGTTAAACCAAAAAAATATACATTTGACAGGACATACAGAGAGAGGACCATAAAAAGGAAAAAGCCATATACACAGTTGTAGCCAGTATAGAATCCCCCTCATGCATTCTCCTGCATCTATAATGCATAAGTGCTGCAGAAAGTTCTTTCTTCAGTGTAGTATAGTAGAGGCAGTACAGGCAGATAAATATATTGAAATATAAGATCTAAGGCTTCTCTTCGCCTCCATTCAGGCAACTCTGTGATTTCTGACAGCTGAAAAGAGAGGGAAGCCTCTTTTACCAAGCAAGCGCTCATGGGGATGATACAAAAGTGCAGCATTAGTTCATATATCAGACTTCGGATCGCATCATGGCCTTGAAGCCTGTACGGCCTAATGGCAGGGTTACCTTGGAGAAACAATTGGACTAAAAGACAAAAATTGGAAAAGATAGCAAGATAATGGGAAAAAAATAATGTGTCAACGCATCCCAGACAACAAGCAGACAGGCTTATGAAACAAAGGACAAACAGATTGACAAGAAAAGGAATTCAAAGGAACACTTATTCCGAGACACTGAGTATGTTCTGAGACAGTTGCACGCAAACACTCTCACAAACATGTAGACACACACTGCAGAGAGTAATAAGTGTTATGACATAGACACTGAAACACTGAGACAGGGAGAGAGATGATGGTAGTCTTAGCAGATAAGCACATACACACACACGCGCACACACACACACAAACACACATTCAATCACACACCCATGCACGTCTCTGGTGTTAGCTTGAGTTATGAAATCCACACTGTGGCTCAACACCGCAATATTGTCTGAAAATGTCAAGGCTTCAATGGAAGCCCCACTGAGACAAAATGGAGTGTCAACACACACAGGGCTCAATCTTTCCTCCCAAAGACATATGGCTTCCATCATCACACTCCATGCTAAGACACGTTGTTTTCTCAAATCCTTGATTTGCAACACAACAAGAATGGTAAAGATGAGCTCAAAAAGCCATGTCACAAGGAGCAGAGTGAGACTCTGCAAAACCTAGATTTTGAATGTAGCTTGTGTTTTTAATACGATGCTGCACCTTCATATATGGTGCACTGGAGCTGCAGTGAGGAAATTTTCTCCCAGGTAAATAATCGTGTGACAGCATGTTACTGATTACACTCTAATCTGTGGAGAGCAGTATTAAGATGCTGCTAATGCAAACTGATCACTACTGCCGCACGTTTGCATCAAGAGCATTTAAATAGCAAGACAACTTTTATTATGTCATAGTCACTGGGAATGCAGTGTGTCAGTGTGCTAAGCACTTACCGCTATCATTCATCAAAAATATGTCGGCGAAACAAGACAACTGTCATCTTCAGCATTTTTTGACAGCAAATCAGTTTGAAATACTGCAGGGAGTAAAGGAACAAAAGGGAGCAGCCACAGTGAGCTGTTGCGTGGAGATTTGTCGGCAGAAGGCTGCATCCTCTAACTTATCAGCCATGTAACCAATTCTATTTCCTTCATTAGCCTTATCAGGTTTCCTATTGGCTTCGATTTTAAATCTGAAATGCGGCCGAACAGGCGCCTTTGCTTCTCACTTTGACACAACAGCAGTTTTATCACATAAAAAGTCAAATCTGACCTCTGCTGCTCCTTGCTGCATTTCTGCTGCAGCTGTACAAAACAGCACTTTCAGTTTATTTTGTAGGTGTAGCATCTGCCATCCCACTATGAGTTGATTAAAAAAAAAATCAACAAAAAAGCAGCCATTCAGCAGTGGGGGCCATGTTCAAGCGACGCAATGGGATTTACGCCATGAAACACTTATTACACTGAATACCCCTTCAGGCCTACACTGGATTTCGATGTATAAACGCATATCTATGATCATATTACAGCTCTTTGTGTGTGTATGTGTATGAATTAGTTTTGTTTAAACTGCCTCATCACAAATGAACTGGGGTTTAGAAACAATCAAAAAAAGGACAGGCAAAATTTCCAATAGACTTCTAGTAACTTCTCATTAGGTTGTGTATTTGGCCCTTGGGGGACAAAAAACAAATCTGTATCTAGTCGTTTAAACTTCAGCTCAGTGTAATGGGTTTGTGCTCTTATAATTAACCTTCCCAGTTCTAAAAAACAGTTAAAAATACATTCAGAAATAGAATCTGAACATCAGCCCAGACTGCATCTGCCCTCGGTTATTTTTTCTGTTATGCTTTCCAAGCATCAGTGACTTGGCTTTAAGACGTTATAATCTGTCTCCATATACCCATAAACCCTTGCGTTCCAGAGCAATTTCCTGTTCAGATTATGTTCTCACTCCTACCACAACATGCTGCAGCTCTCTGGAAAGAGGCGGGAGAAAGCGAGCTGCATTTTAACGTATCTCTTCAAAGTCGAACGCTCGGTTCTCACCTGGACAGATGAATAAAACACTTAAGAGTTTAAATACGCTGCTGCAAAACATGCTTGAAGGGAACTCGACCGAAATCATTCCAGTGACTCATCCAATCTGGAAATGAGGGTTTAGGCTCACTCAACAACAGGAACTCCTTAATCCTTCAGTTTATTACATACAGAAGACATGCGGGGTGTGAATGAAAAAGCGTCGTACATATGCAGCACATTTACTCTGACAGCAGTGGTAGCTTTACCTAAAGCACCGCAGGGGTTCACACAGACAGTACATGCTGCCAGCAAAACACACTCACATGCACCATATGTGCAACACACACAACTTTTACAGTTGCCTGTATTTCTCTACTTTTTCACACTAATTAGACAGAAGTGGTCTGTCGCGAGATAAATGATCCCATGTGGCACCCTTGTTTTGACTTTTATCACGGCATCACGCCCACACGTGCACACGCAAACGCACAATCAAAATACAGCAGTGGAAGTGTGCCTGTATGCATGTGTGAGCACACACGCACTGGACGGGTACGTATAGGCATGTATATACACATGCAAACACACTTAAGTGGAAGTGGAAGCTAATTAGGACGTGATGGTTTTGATGTTTATAAAAAGAAGAAAAAAAAATCCGTCAGCAAAACCTCAGTTTCCTGTCGAGAAGGGCTGTTGAATTTTAAAATGTCTTTACAGGCTCTCATGGCAGGGAGGTGCAACACGCTGGGTGCATGACGCCAGGCTCGTAAGGCTCACCGCGGCGCTGCCACTGTCGCCACCAGCCTGTAACCTGTACCTTCCACCAATCCAACACCACCCCGACGCTGGCCGCAGGACCGCACCCTGCCCCAGGCCTCTGTTTATAGACGGGAGGTGAGCTCTTTGTACGTGTGTGTGTGTGTGTGTGTGTGGAAAAGCTTTCACTTTCTGTCCCTGGGGTACAGTCTCACATTGTGACTTCCACCTTGTGAAAGCCTGCGGTGTGGCAAGCAGGCCACTTAAGACCAATAAATGGCCCTGGCACTCAGATTTTATTTGCCCTCAAATTGATGCAAGATGGCAATGAAGATTCCTGACTAACAATGCAGATGTGGGCCACTGTTGTTCATTAGTGGAGGCCATATTAGTTTACCCCCAGGTTAAGGCTCAGGGGATGATGGGGCATATTAACTTTGGGCTCCTTTTCAGTGGGGTCTTAACCTTCCTCCACCTCCATCTCCTTCCCTGTATTCTATTCCTCCCTTTTCCTGACCTCTCCATTTGCCAGTTTCACTTCACTTGACCCATGACCTGTCAGCTCCACCCAGCCAACAGTAGGGTCCAACCATGTCAAACACCGTCTGTGAAAACACTGGTGAGATAAGCTGAAGAGAGAGCCGGGCCAAGCAGAGGACACATTCAGATGCAGCGGGGTTTAGAGACCCAGTAGCCTTCCTCTAATGTGAACAACAGAAAGAGATAAGCCTAGTGAAATGTCAATAGTGTGGCCAAACTGATTCAGTTTGGAGAAAACAGTGCACTGAGATAAGATGAACAAACTACTACACATTATGACTGTGTTTATTTTCAAGTCGCAGATAACAAGATGCTGCTGGTTGGAAGATAAGCTGGTGCAAGTAGTCAGGCAAACATATAGCTGCGAGCGTGTGCGCATAAACATACAGGCTCGGAGTACAGTAGAGTGCCAAAGGAGGAGACTGGGGCTAGTCACATGACAAGATGCACTTACAGGACTTAATTAACAATTCTATTTTTTGGTTTTTTTTTTGCATTTACTTCAAGCAGAGTTTTGCCAAAGTGGGATGTGGAAATGTTTCTACTAATGGGCTTTACAAAAACACAACCATGAAAATCCATCCTGCCTGACAGTGCTGTGTAGTGTGAGTGCTGGCTGATAAGTCTGTGGCCTCAGGTCGAGGAAGATGAGTTATACAGCTCTTGTTACACGCGTGTACAGTTCAGCCTTTTAGAAGAATTATACAGAAAGTTAAGAGTCGAGAACTTTTTAATATTTGGTTTTAAGGTCATTTAAATATTGCGTGTCAGCACTGTCTGAGAATATGGACAACATCAGCCTTGGTGCAGTCACACAGGCGAGCTGCGTGTACATGTAACCAGAGCTTTTTATGCTGGACCACATGCTTATCAATCACCCCTCATGCTCACAGAGACAGGCAGAGTTCAACAAGCTGTCGTGGTGCAAATTAGCTGTACGTTCTCACATTTTTATTCTTGTCTGCACTTCAAAGACTCTCTGTCCTCTGCTCCAACATGACTTTTGCTGTTGATGAATAGTTTAATTTTGGAAGTAAATGTGTAAAAATTTAGTAATTAAAAAGTCAGAATAAAAGGTTATCACTAATTCCAAGTACTCAAGGTAATGTCTTCCAAAAGTACAGGTACTCTTCAACTAGTATGGAAGAATATTGGTCTGGTTTTGCAGCAGTTTTCCATGTATATAATATCGCAGCTGATTTTTCATTCTCTTCATTTTCAACAGAATTACCAGCTGCTGGGTTCTCTTAAATGACAAAAAAGTTCATACCTACACGGCTGCATTAAGAAAAGTAACAGTATAACTTTTGAAAAGACTAAACAGAATGAATCATGTGTTCGTTTTTTACAAGCCCAACACCGCTGCCTGCTATCCCATTTAAAAGGCAAAAATGTCCAACTCTTTTATTCTGATTAAGGAGACTCCAACAGGTTTCTGTCACCGGGATGAAAAACCAAAGCCCAGACTCTCACCGCTCTCAAATAGAGAGCCTTTTAAATCCTCTGACAATGAGCGAGACAGATAAGGAGGGAGAGAGAGAGGGGCGAGAGAAAGGGAGACACACACAAACAGAGAGAGAGAGAGAGAGATAGAAAGGTGTAAAATGGAGAGGATAACGAATGAGTGCGCCGCTGAGAGGGAGCCTTAATGATGTCAATGTGATAAGTCTAAAACGAGGTGAAAATTGAAATGAGTGCTGCCACGGCGGTGGTCGGCGGGGAGACTGAATAGGAGTTGTGCTGCCGCCGCCACTGCATTCATTCACTTAGATTAGCTGGGGGAGAAAACAGAGAAGGGCTGAAAAAGAAATGAGAGGGAGGAAGGAGATGAGGAGGCTGTAAACCTGTAAAAGGAAAAGGCAATATGGAAACTCAGGTGACAAGAGGGGGGGGTGACAAATGGGGAATCGGTTAGAGTGGGACGGAGGGTAAAAATCTAGAAAGTCGATAAAAGATGGATAGAAGAGAGCGAGAAAAGAGAAAGAGAAGAAAGACAGAAAAGAGAAAGAAAGAACATGGTTGAGACAAAGGGAGAGTAGGAGTTCAAGCCAAAGTCAATTGAACAACTAATGTGAATCGATTTGTTGCCTCTGCTTTTGCTCTTTCGGGAGTGAGTGACATTTTAAAGGCATATTTTATTATTGGGAGGAGGCGGGGCTGTTTGCCTGGCAACTGAACACACTGACAGCCTGCTGACAGCTGGACGCAACGCACTGAATAGAAGAAATACTGCAAATGGCCCGTGTGCGCTCGGAGATCTATTGTGAGTATGGTGAAGTGTGTGTAATGTGTCAGATAACATACAGAGAGGAACATGGAAGTGTGTTGGGGAATACACTTGCTCTTGTGTACGGGTTTGTGTACAGTCTTGCATAGGTAGTATCTCTGTATGTTTACCTTCATGATAAATACTGCAAATGGCCCCGGCTTCACTGGAAGCATTACGTCACTCGAAAGCATGTCGTGTGTGTGTGTGTGTTTGTGTGTGTCTGCCACATTTTACCAGGCAGGTAGGTAGGCAGGGTTGCCTCCATATGTCCATCGTGGGTTTCAGGCTTTCTCCATGTGTGTGCTTGTGTAATGGCATGTATATGTGTGTGTATGCGGGTGTCAACATGTTCTGTGAGAATAATTCATGACAGTGAGTGAGTGAAATGCGGTGGCCGTCCACAGGCAGCCTGGAGTTCTGCCAGTATGGAGGGCGAGCATTAAAAATTAAAAACACTTTTACTGGGAGGATCTCCACAGCGTCTGTTGTCGGCTACTCTTTTCAAGGGCACATTCAGGACAATCACACAGAGAAAAAGTTTGGAAAACACGGCGCAGTGAACAACAAATATAGCATTGTGTTACACAGGGAGGTCACCCCGGGGCAAGGCTGCAAAACATCCTCAAAAAAACAACTTCTACTGTTTTTCCTCCACATAAATCAGGCTATTTGGATAATATAGCTCTTTTATTCTGGGTTTTGTAATAGATTCAAAGTGCTTGGTTTGTTCTTTTCCGCCGAGCATATGATCATTTTTGGTTCAGGAAAAGTCAAAGAGGCGTCTCAGGGATTCACTCAGTCGCGAGGACCTACATTCAAAAGCAGGGCGCCAAAATAAATAATTGAATCAGAGACGTCTTAGCAGACCTGAGCCGACATCATCTCTCAGCAGGCTACTCAGGATTCAGCGAGTGTAGTAAACTACTTTTCATGGTATATGTAATCCTGGGGAAAGTCTTCCAAACGGCATGCTGTGCTGAGGAGTGGATCAAAACAAACAAACCAACATAGCTGTTCGCCAGAATGGCCATGTTCCAACCCAAAGGAGTCATCCCTAAGCCCAAATGAATGGCCAAGTAGCTGCACTGGGCCAATCCATGGTTTATTGGAAACGCTAATGACTAGCCAGGGAAATCAGCTTTTGCATATTAAAAATTCTGAACCAAACACATTATTGCACATTGTGGGCACTTGTACATAATTTCCTGATATGCAGCAAATCAAAAATTAGGACACATTCTCCTTAAAATGAAGAGCAAACAGCTTTGCTGCAGTGTCTTATTATTGTAGTTTAGCAGACTTCCTGCAAAAAAAAAGATGTTGAGACAAGACATAATGTGAAGGCTGGCTCTGTAAGTCGCTATTTGGTACATAAAGCAAATTAAGAAGTGACTCAGTGTTTTGTAGATAATCTAACCTGACCCAAACCACATCTATGATGATTTAAGTAAGTAAGTAGGTCAATGCTAAACACAAATGTGAGCATTTTTTTATCCTTCAGAGCACGCCAAGCTACATTAACCTTGTGCAACCACTCTCAAGCTCATTATAGCTCGTAAGGATGTAAGGTCATGTATGCCAACAATTAACTACACTTAAAGATCAATTCATTAGATTTTAATACTGGGATGGTTCAAACTATCAGTTTCCACACCCATACATTTCCACAGCAGACTGCTACAGTCAACACATCCATCTCCACACATGCTTTGTTGGTAACACTGTGATAATCAAAAAATATACATTAATGTAGACTAAATGGTACAGAGATGATTATATTGTGTAAAGAATACAGCAGCACTTAAACCTTTTCTGTTTCTTTCAGCTCTCTCTTCCTCAAAGAGGGCGGCAGCAGTGCACCTACCAGCTGGTAGCCCTCCACCATCAAATGGAAAAAAATCATTAAATATAATTTTTTTTTGTTTTTTTTTGTACAGATAGTAACGACTGTTTCTCCTCCTCCCTACACTCACGTTTTGAGCGTGATTCATTTGACAGAATACAGAGATAAATCAGACAATAAACAAAGTTAAATCTGAATGTTACGGAGACATTCTATTTTTAAATTTTCTACTGATATTGCAAAAATAGTCTTTACGCCACGGTAATCGTGCATTAAAATTTGATATCATGACCATCGCATGTTTGGTGCAGTTGTCTGCATTAAAGGCTGAATCACGGCATTCATTGTACTTTATATTATTTAAAATTGTTGCTGTAAATCACATTTTTTTTTACTAAACACACACTGCTGGCTAGCAGACAGGACTACTGTGCATCACACTCTGAAAATAGTCACCACCCAAACTTTCAGTCATGATATTCAGTTCATGGCATCTCTGCCCCTGTTGCTTCATGTTGTTGCTGTTGCCAACAGCTGCTGCACTGAAAGCTGATTTACCAAACTTTATTTGACCTTATCCTTATTTTTCTCACACACTTTATGAGCTAGCATGCTGTCAGAAATAACAACAAAGTCTTTTTACCCCTTGAGGTTTGTGCTTTTGCGTCACCAAGAAATGTATAATATTCTGACAATAAAGCAGCTTCGAATGGAGTAAAAACACCAAGGTGAATTGTATCTGCCATAATGATAAACTGATATTTTGAACTGAAATAACACTTTTCCCAAGTGTGTCCTGTGTTCGTTCTTTTCACGACAAAAATCAAGTTTAGACTGAGAGTAGACTCTGCAGAAAGCAAATCCAGAAGTTCCACTAGGACAGCAGACGAGTTAAAGCCATGCGCCAAGATTTTATCTAAAAGCTTCTCACTAACTGTTCAGCTTGACATTCTCCAAATGTCTGCGAGGTTGAGACAGACAAATTGCTGCATGACATTAAGGTCGTATTGATTTAGTGTTAACAACACATCAGTAAACTGAGTCAGAACCAATACCGGTGCCTTGGTACATCATGGCTCCTTATAATTAAAAAAAAAAAAAAAAAGCAAACCAACTCTGTCAGGCCTCTCAGTTGTGTGTGTGTGTGTGTGTGTGTGTGTGTGTGTGTGTTCAGTGATATGCACAGATGTTTGTCAAATGTGGATCCTGGGAAAAGACAAAAAAAACAAAAAAAACAAAAAAACATGCCAGCATGTCAGTGCTCAAAGGGGTGTGATAGAAAAGCTGAAAATGAATCCCTTTTGCGCACACACTCACACTCACACACACACACACGCTCACATCTATTACCCACCGCCCCAGCTTCCCTCCCCCCATTCTCGTGGGTGTCGGAGTGAGAAATTAAATTTTTCTGATGAGAAAGTTTTTCCTGCCCCCATTCCACTCCTCCCTCTCTCTCCTCCCATCCATTCTTTAATTTATTCGCTTATTTATGAACTATTAATTTATGCACTGAGAGAGAAATTAACAGTTGTGCAGTCAAGTGTTCGGGCTGCTGCCACGCTCACAATAGATGATCATCACCGAGGGACTGGCATGAGTCACGCACACACTTTGCACAGAAACACATGACACCATACACTCACTTGAAGGAAAGGCGAGACAGGTGCTGCATTTCAATCAGCTCCAGAATAACTGTCCGTCAGTTCTGCGGAGGAAATCAAAAAAACTTCCATTCGCTTTTAATTGTTACATTTCAGCCTGAGCACTCCCAACCATTATTCTGACAATGTGAGAGCAGGAGGTGTGTAACATGTTTAATGTGGGGAAAATTAATTGAATAAACTGTTTCTCCTACACTGATCTATTACATTCTGCTGACAGTGTGTTCACTATCACACTCGAGGCAGAGTATTAGGTGAATAAACACCAAGGAACAGAGTAAAACACACAGCTTTCACAACTATTAAATTTGCTAAATCCTCTTATTGAAATGAAAACTTTCCGAATTTTTTATTTTCTGGAGCTGTAAAAAATACTTTTTATAATTGAGCAGAATGAGTTTTACAAATTATGAGTCTGAGCATTTAAGACTTGTTAGACCAGCAGTGTAAGTGTGCATCCCTAGAGGAATGTTGAGAAACATTATGAATGTGGATTGCAAAAATAGCAGAAAGACTACAATTGGAAAGTAGGGAGCAAAAGGCCTCTACTCCGCAATAATTACAAAACACGATTAATGATATATGACTATCAAAAGGTCGAGTCTTTTATAGCTACGGCGCAGCTTTCATCCCGTTCACACTTCAGCCTACGCCCGCTTGCCTCGCTTTAAGTTCCCACGCCCACGCTTTCTCAGCACGCTACACGTCCACCCAGTCAGTCATTCGGATGGACAGTCAGTAAATCAGTCAGTCAATTAGCTAGGCAGTCTATCAAGCAGTCAGCGTGGGCGGGAATAAAACCGACACGCAGACAGGTCGGCCAGCCCCATGGGGGGAGCGGAAAACGTCTCGACCTATGCCGCCTTATTAGTAGGTTAACTGGCACGCGTGGGCGGCCAATGACTGTGTTTATTTGTGTATGTGCGTGTGTGGGAGGGCAGACCGGACGGGCGGAGCTACAAGTGAGTGACAGCGGCGTGGGCGGTGGGCTGTGTTTCGGTGGCCAATGAGCACCCCAGGGAAGGTGACAGCGTGTGTTTAAGCGCGTGTGTGTGTCTGTGTGACACCGAGTGTGTGGCAATGCGGTCGACTGCTGTGGCGTTTAAAAGGTTCTCGGTGAAAAACGTCCGTGGGTGGACAGGCTGTTTGTCGAACACTCTGTTTCCATTTAGCTCGGACAAGCAGACCGTACAAGGCACCAAAGGGACCACTAAGACTGGCTGCCCCTCTGTGACACGCCTGGGCGCGAGGTCGGCTTCCTCCGGGATGAATTTGCACCTTTCAGGATGACCACGAAACCTGCTTGTGTAAAATCTATACAAAGTCTCTGTAGCCTTGTTGTGCAATTATTATGAAAAACACTCATGAAAATTTTTTATTCCAGTTTTTCCCATTCCCGATCGTTAATACCTGACGGACAGTGTTTAAGTTTTAGACCTTAGAGGATGGGATACATTGAATTAAATGTAGTAATTGGATACATTTTTAATCTAATTGAGACATATTAGATCTTTGCCTGCTGCAAAGGATATTCAGTGAAACATTTACAGTAACACTGACACTTTCCACCACCGAAAAGGATGCTGCTATTCATCTGCCTCTCTGTCGCTCAACCTTGGATTTGTTTTGAAGAGCAAAGTAAAAGATAAGATGTGATAACATCCTGTCAGCCTTTGATGGATAATACACATTCTGATGAGTTAATGCCACTGTGCAGCTACAGACATGCAGGTAAAGTGCAGGGGCAACGTTTATATTATTTAAAATGATGGTTCAAGAGTTTCTGTAGTGCCTGAGAGATGTCTTGCGAATTTGACCCGATGGCGCTGAACTTATGTCAATGATTTAGTGATGCTAAAAGGTTATGCTTTGTACTTTTGACCCGCTACAAAAGTGGACATACCACTTGTAGGATAAAAGCCTTTGTTCCGTTTCTCCAAGTAGTCAGAATGTACAAAGATGCTATTTTCATTATTTGATGTCTTTTATCCACTCAGAAAGCCGCAGGTGGCCACCTAATTGCTGTTTTGTTCCAACCTTTGCAAATACTGGGCCACATGGGAGATTTGGGATGATAAAATGTTCTAACCTCCCTTCACCAATTAATGTCAAAGTGCCCTTGAGCACAGCAGTTCATCTAACATTCAGTGGTAGGGGATTGTGGTCATACTGGGCGGTGACATCATCGAGCCTGTGTGGCTGACCTACAAAGTACAAAAGTATATTTTTTAAGTTTCTCTGGTTTAACAAGAACTAAAAGGTAAATCTTTCTAACTTTAAGTTGACACTGACCAACCTGCTCACTTTGGCTAATATTATTGATGGGATAATGAGAAACATGAACTAATTGATAGTCACACACACACACATGCACAAGACAGATGGACCAAGCAGACATAAACACACATACACCAACATAAGCCCCCTCCAGCGTCCTAAATAGGCTAGGCCAGACTGGACCTGTCCACATTTTGATGATTGACGGCTTGGCCTAAATGAACTGCTGCAGAGCTCTGTGCATGTGGGTGTGATTGCCTCAAACTGTGTGTGTGTGTGTGTGCAAAGCTGAAAGGGGCTACCTAAGTCAGTTATTGATCCACAGGGGCCCTTAAGGCCACTAATCAAATGAGGCGCATGCTGAAGGGAACACGAGGCACTTGAAAGTTTATCAAGTTTCTCCGATTTGTACAACCACCACACACACGCACACACACATACACACAAACACAGGGACTCTGTCAATCTGTCGTTCAGTTTTCGTGTGTTTGTCTAAACCTGGACAAACTCACTGTCTCTTACAGCCATCCATCAGCCGCAGTGACTGATGGGTTAGCTTTAGCAGGTCCAGCTCCGCAGATGGACTTTTCCCGGCTGTGAAAGCCCACAGGGAGAGGCCCTCAGCAGGCCACGGCTTCCAGACAGGCTGGGTGTCTGGACAGAAGCCCTGGAGCTTTGAGGAGGTGACATAGAGAAGGATAATAGGTAGACTTTAAGGATATCAGGCCTAATAGAGCAGACATGATGTATGTTTTTTCTCTGTACAAGGGAAGGTTGATGATGGATGAGAATATGGCTAGCTTGATTGCTATGACACTGAACAATAGCACCCAAGACTTCAGCATATTCTGAATACAAATACATCACGGGATCAAATTTAGCCCATGACTCAGTTCCATGTCATTCCATTTCTGCAACCACTCAGCTGCACAATAAAGAAAAGATTTACAATAATATGCAGGAAGAATGGAAAATTGCAGCCACACAACTACCCTCTGTGTTGCAGTCTGCTGGGGTGCAGACCAACAATACAGCACAATCACTGCTCCCACATCTGTTGCCAGGGTTAATCAATGACTATACAGTGACAGCGAATAGACTGCTGATTCCATATGCCCAGCAAAGAATAGGCAATCATTGACTAATCAGAACTTGATAGAAGCCACATACTGTAAAAGAGCAGCTGCTGTGCCCAGTGAGCTCGACTGTAATCACATTATGTATTATTGATCTGCTAAACTGAGGATTACGGTTTCTGATATTTCTAGTGGGAATGAGAACAGTCACAGTTTTCAAGGTCAGTGACGCAGCGCTGGGACTGAACCAGCAATCTCTGGGATTATTATCAATCCAAAGATAGATCAGTGAAATGAAATGTAAACAGCTACATACATTTTCCCGTCTGGCATCATGAGGAAGGCCAATTCTCGCAACGTTACAACTTTCCCTTGACATACTATATCAAAGCTCCAGCCCTTATGACTAACACATCCACACTCACAAAGACAGACACTCTGCCATTCGGATATAAGAGGTGGTGCTTCAGGCATCAGAAATGTAGCTGCAAACTGTCCTCGCTGCACTGCAGAGATATTGATGTCTTAATACAATAAAAAGCAAAATAAACATTATTATCCTGATCGTTATAATTATCTTCAGCCCAGAGGCTCAAACTGAATTATTCATAGAGTGCTTAATTAAATGGGTAGACTAGGCAGTGAGTGTGTGAAATTTGTGTATATGTGTGTCTCTGTTGCCCGCTGTCTTTTTGGACAGTAACATTAAATGAGAGTAAATATTCAATCATTCTGGAGGGACTTAGAAAGAAAAAGATGATGCCATGAAAGACACTGTTGGGGGGGAGGGGGGGGGGGGGGGGGATTACACACGCACAACCACGTTTGCCCTTCACTGTGGGCCCCGTTGAGGAAAAAAAGAAGACAGACAGCCGTTTAACGTTTCAGAGCGACGGAGCTTTTCTTCTTACATTTAACTGCTGGCACAATAAGCAACCAGCCACTCCACTCCACAGTACTACTCATAAGGCCATAATACACACACACACACACACTTGTACACAAAAGTGTGTAACGAAGCTGAATGCGACGCCTCTAATGCAGTCAATAGTGAAGTCAAGGCCAGAGTAGTTAAATGGCAGCATAGTAGACAGTTATTACTTCTCCCTCACTGTGATTACTCTATCAACCACTGAATGAAAGCACTTCCTTTGATCCTGCCACTGATATTACTCTTGGAAGATGTAGATGGAGTCACAGAGCCAATTCACAGACACACACATACAGTATGCACACACTCGGAGGCACACGCACATATACGAACAGATGGTGGCAAGCAGCCTTGGATATGCGAGAACTATAAGACGCATACATGGACAAGGTGCACACATGCACATCTCCTGCTTGATATTGGCATATGTGCATGTGACCACACATATAGTGTATAGGCACAAACACATATACACACAATAATCATTGATCCTCTTAAAAATTATATTACTGCATGGAAAATTTACCTTTGACCTTCACAATTGTACATGCACACATGAGATCTCTGATACAACTGAAAGGTCCAATTCATTCTTTCCTCTCTCTCTCTCTATACACACACACGCACACACACACACATGCATACACACAATGTGGTCTTCTGTTAGCACTAACTCTGTTTCCGTCATCTTTTCTTCAGACATTTGATGTAGAGCTGCTACACACACATTCATGCAAGCTAATGAAGTGCTGATGTGTCGAGAGGCGCAGTCTGTACACTGTGGTAATCTAACAGTCCATTCACTTTATTATGCGCCAGTAACAGGGTCGCTTTTTCATTACACCCTAATGACATATGGCAGGGTGTACTCATCAGCCATCAGATTTATTTTTTTGATGTGTGTGTATTTATGCCCATGCACGCACACACACAGGTCTATACATATACATACATACATATACAAGTATCTGCACACCTACATATATATTCCCAATATACACTTACTTATATTCCCTACAAGTGCAAGTTCTATAAGCTACTATTATAGTAACAGGATACACTTACTTTTTATATGTATTATAAAATATACAGCATTTCCACATAAAAACAAAATGATGGTTGGGGTCTCTGAGTGTGGGTTATCATCCAGGCCCCACACACACCATGGAATGATAGATAACAACTGCTCCATGAGATTAATATCATGCCAACAGGGTAAAAGGAAAGCCATGTTACTGTATGTTAAAGCCTCTGAATGGGCTACGCTTCAATAGCTAAACCACCATTGTGAAAACAGCAAGTACAAACCAAGAGGAAGATTCAGATAGAGAGATAGAGAAACTAAATACACTTGAGCCAAATACTTAGGGATCTGAAATTATGAGTATTGACGGACAAATTAAAGCTTAAACACCAAATTCATCAAAAATAGAAGCGCTACTCCACAGTGTTCAGTATGGAGTAAATAAACTACTATCAAAAGATAGAGAGAGAGAGAGAGAGCTTAATGAGTGCAGGATGCGTGCGTGCCCACGCGCACAGAGGGATGGTGACAGCACAGTAAACACAAGGAAACCACTGCGACAAGCGCAAAACACAAACACAAACACGACGGACACGCTGTCCAACAGCAAATGTAACGTGGCCTGTCGCACATTATCACTAAAGCTAGTAATATGGCCAACAAAAACACAGCAAAAATCAGAAAAATGTCAATAAATCATAAGCCTACCTTGGGCATGCTTTTCACATTAGTCAATCACATCAGTCAGTTTTCCATTTAACGTGACAGCCAGAGACATAAAAAGTAACAAAAGCAATGACCAAAGTCTGTTTTCGAGGCTAGTTTTGCGTGTTATTTTCACATGATTGTTTTCCTAAGTTTATTTTCCGCCGCGGTGACACCAGCTAGCTTCCTGAAACGTTAGCGCACCTGTGTGACATTTGCCTGTGATTGCCAGACTCCAGCCAATCATCAGAGTGATTATGATGGACAAAAAAATGTGCAAATATGATGAGGTGCGCAAATAGAAATGTACATTTTAGTAAATCTGAGCGTGGCACCACACATGAATTTGTTAAAAATATTTAACAAACAATTAAAACAGTACTTCTTTTTATAAAATGTGAAGTGCAATAATTTACTTATTTTTATGCAAATGTTGCATGTTTTATTCTGATAATAATAATTTTAAAAAGTTTACAGAATAAAAATATTTGTGTTTGTAATTTTATATTTTCATTATTATTTGATGAATGATTATTGATTAAGTTTTGGGCACATCACTGCATCCCAGGCTAGTGTTTGTTTAATTCAGGCCTTACATTCACAGATACATACAGTGTTATTTTTATCCACAGGAAACTACATTCAGTAATTAAAGTAGCTCACTTGGACACTTCAAAACACCACAGCATTAATATCTTCACACAAGAGTGGGCGATCTCCTCTACTGAGTATGCAAAGGTGCAAGGCATCTGCATATGGACAAACATGCATATAAAAACAACCACACCTACAGAAGAAAGAAATGGAGGGATTAGGCCGGTACTGTAGAATCTGGGAGTGTTGCCTCCGCTGAATACTGAGTGATTTGGTTTAGAGTTTCAACCTTGGGGCAACAGTGGGCAGGGAACATAGGTGTGTGTTTGCGCATGTGTGTTTGTGTGTGAAGAGCCCGAGGTCAGGAGTGTTATTGTTTTCGCCTGGGTGTATTGTTTCAACCCTCAAGTGTTTCTGCACACAGGGGTCTGCTGACCGCTACCTGAGAGCTCTTAAAATTGTTTTCAGCAGCAACGCTTTGGCTTGCTTTGCCATAATCATCCAGGGAGAATGCATCATTCTGAGGGCAATTTCACCCACAGAGAAGACCAAGGACATTGTGCTATTCCACTTTCATTTCTCTTCTGGCCTCTTTGTTGCTGTTGTCATTAATTTTGTCTCTGTTACTAATGCCCATGTCCACAAACAGAAATATTCACACTCTATAATGCATCATCTAGTCATGTTGTTACATTATCACCTACTTTAAATTAACTTCTACTTAACCTTATTACCTATCATTTGAAATGATATTGTGATTAAAAAAGGCAGATGACCAGCAACAATTAGATGGCCATCATGAGGCAAAAACATATCGTTTTTAGTAATAATGGCTTTTTTTTTGCATCGTCTTCAAGCTTTTTACAATTGCTTTGTATTTTAAATTACAGTAAAGCCATTAGACTTTATTCCTTTTTTAAATATACAGTATACAATATATTTGATATATGGGCAGTTTAACTAGGTTTTGCTGGGTTTACCCTTTCCCACAGCTCTTTTTTTCCCCACAACATTTCCCCTGAAACATAAATCATAGCTGTAAAGTCAGTTGTGCTTTAACAGTGCACAGATAATGGCCACCACAGAGTCAATATAATCTCTTGCTTTCCAATCTAGCCAGACTGCCCTTCTTTATTTTACACACATAGTACTATAGAGCTAATCTAATATTAGCTCTGCTCAATGGAGGTAGATGACCTTTGAGTCGGGGTACTTTTAAGTCCGCCATCATGGTCTGATCAACTAATGGTGTATGTATAGTCTAAGCAAGCTGGCACAGACAGCTTCATTGGCTACTTAATGGTGGCTGTTTAATCGAATTCTTTTTTCCCTTCTTAATTCCTTTTGTCTTTTTTTATTAGTAGTGTTTTTCAAAGAGAAGAATCCACTCAGTGTGTAGAGAAGAAGGCGGAAGTGGGAACCAGATGTACGCTCTACGTGTGTATGTGTGTGTGTGTGTTTGTGCATGGGCCCCCATGGCTCAAAGGATAAGACACGGATAAGACAATGTTGTTTGCTGCTGGCACTAAAGGCTCATCATGGGCTGCCCCTCCTCAGCAGACACGCACACACAAACACAAACATGCACACAAAAGGAAACACACACTCCAGCTGGGACGGTACCCAGTGACAGGCACTAGGACTCACAGATGCCCAGGTGGTGCAGGAAACCCTGGAGCTATGCCCAGACTGGCATAGGAGAGACTGTCTACACTTAAAAGAAATAAGCACACAGTCACACATATAGAAATGCACACACACACATACAGTTGCAGATTACACACACCTATAAAAGCTCATGAACCCATGGACTGACAACACACACACACAAAGCACACCCTTGCTCACTCCCCACCTTCTCGCAATTAACACTGCTCCTATAGCTTGAGGCACAGAGGAAATGAGGTTTTGGTTTTGTAACTGTGTGTGTGAGAGAGAGAGAGAGAGAGAAAGAGAGAGAAAGAGAGAGAGGGAAAGAGAGTTGTAAGAGGTATAAGGATTAAGGAGGAGGTGGGTGGAGGGTTATGGTTGGCGAAGGAAATATAATGTGTGGCATGGAACTATGTACTCAGGGTACGGTAATGACTGTGCATGAGAGGCTCTGTGTGTGTGTGTGTGTGTGTGTGTGTGTGTGTCAGCGTATATGTGCCCCCGGATGTGTGCGAACCCGTGTGTGTGCATACGTGCGCCCACATTAAGTCGTTCCCTTCCATTCCCTCTCTAAGTATCATGTTCGGAGGCTGCAGTTCATTCCTGTCTGTCTGATTGTGTTGTTGTGCAGTCATGGCTAATTACCTTGATAGTCTGTTGACAGCGCTGAGACAATTAAACAGCCAAATGGAAAACAGGAGGGGGAACTTGTCTGAAATGTCCTCTCTGAGAGTTAAACTAAAGAATGATTCATCTCCAACATGTGTTTATAATAGGAAATCGTTTACAGTCGAGGGGGATAGAGTTTGTTTAGCAAATTGTAGGATGCATGCTCCAATGTTAGCTTCGGAGTTAAAGTGATTATGACTTTGTTTGTCTAGCCATTGAGACATTTCGATGTATATGTGAAAACAGTTCATTCAGCATTATCATGAACTCTTCTAATGTTATCAATTAGGTAAAATTATACCCCGTTTAACCGCCCAGCAGATAAGTAGATGCAGGCTCGTACAACACGAGCCAAAACTTGTTAAGGTAGATACACAGCATCCAGTTTGCCTCGAGTTCACTTTTAACATCAAATAAAACCTGTGAAGAGAAACTAAATTGAATCAAAAACATGTTTTTTTCATGTTAAGTACCATGCAGGAGCAACTCACTTTATTATTCCAAGCAAGCATTTGGGAATTATTTGCTGCATGTTTTCAGTAACTGAATGTCATTATATTAAACATTTGTTTCTCGTTATTTGTTCGAAATAATTCCGTATAAGCGGCATTTGTTTGAACATTTACACCTCTGTTTTGTAGCTCTCTTGTATATTCGCTCCGCTGATCACAATATTGGCCTGTTGGTTGCTCCTCCGCCTTTGTTTGGACACATTTGGGGATTTTGGACTGGTCTAGAAATTTGAAAAAGACATCTGTCATGTTAAATTACTCAATTTAAAGAGATGCCTCAAGTTTTTTTCAGTATAAGTGGCAGGTCAAATGATTTAGTAGTCCAGTGAAACAACTCAACCTCTACTTGTTAAATCTGGACTTAAGTTTTTTCACAGTCATTCATGTTTTTCTCAAAGTCATTTAAAGTCACTTTGATGATCTCCTATCATTTTAATTGGCACCATCATCAGGTCTAATTATTATTTCTTTTTACGACCAAATACCTGCTGAATTAATGATAATCTCATCAGCATCGGCTGTACTTTGTGTTTAATGCTAATTAGCAAAAGTAAGCATGCTAGCTAT
>JAQNCA010000019.1:4727637-4741409 GCA_029783725.1 Acanthurus tractus | reverse complement strand
CACACACACACACACACACACACACACACGGAGAAGTGATGTACGTGTGTGTTTGCATTTTGTATGTGCGTTAAGAGAGGAAGATAAGCGAAGACGGTGTAAAAGTGGAGGAAGCTGCATGTCAGATAAGGTGCTGTAATAAACATGTAGAGCTCGGTACTGTACAGATGGGAGATGATGTGAGATGCGGTGGACTAGAGCCAATGTGTTAGTCACGCTGTGTATCAAGTGAGGATTGTGTGTGATATATGAAGAACAGAATGTGTGTTCAGAGGGAGAAAGAACGTGAAAAGGAGCCCGTGTGTGTGTGTGTTGGACTTAAGGAGCTGTACATACGGGAGAGCTCACGTGTGTGTGGGACATATTAATGAAGAAAGAGAGGTGGAGAGGACTTACTCTGTCCCACTTTCAGCACCACCTTCATGCCTTGGGTGGCACACACTCCGCCTCTCATGCTATCCAGGCCTTGGCGCGTCCCATCTGATGTAGCTGGAGGGATTGAGTCAAAAAAAAAAAAATGACACAATTAGCCGAGTAGCGGGATGTTATATAAATATATATTCATACAAGCATATAAACACACACACAGACACACACATACACAAATATACAGTGCAAAGCCATTAAAGCTACACAAATTCACTCCCTCTCAATCTATAGCCGACGCCAACAGTAACTTCTATTCATATGGTCAGCCATTCCAGAGAGTCGGCGAGTGACATTTGCAGAGGCAGCGATTTAAAACTCCACCAGAAGCTCTGAAATGTCAAACTACGAGGCGGCAGCACTTTAATAAGTCCTCATTTAGCAGTCCGCTGGAATTCATTTAACACCCCCGCTGCGCTGCATGGACTCAACCGCCTTCAGTCAACTGCAATTGCTGCTCAGGCTGCAGCGAAAGCGGGGGGGGGGAGGGGGGCATTTAGGGAGGCACAGACTGGCTGATGGAAATATAAAAAAAACTGATGGTAATCCAATCAAGGACACATATGAAATAAAATGGAACCTCTGAGACAAAAAAAAAAAAAGACTTAGAGAGCAACTGAATCTGATTGGTTCGAAAAACAGACTTTGAAGAATGAGTTCAAGCTCCAATTTGTAAAAGCCCATTACTGTCATTGCTTATGTTTTAATTAAGCAAATTAATTTCTTTTTCAAAATCACATTTGAAAAAAAAAAAAAAAGAAGAAGAGACCGATGAGATAAAAGAGGCGATGAGGGGTTTCATTTGTGTTTTTTTGAAGTTATAAAAGCTCCAGCAGACCAGCAGAGATACAGTGTCAGATTTCAAATCAGCAGCCTGAACTGTTCTTTCTACTGCAGCCAGGATGGAGGCCACAGGAGGTCAAGCAGTGCTGACAGAGTGCACAGGCAAGAGGGTGTGTGAGCATCAATCCATGTAACACTCTAACACTTCTTCTTACATAAAGCATGTCAGTGAATGCATTAAAGATCACTGGTCTGCGGGTCAAAGAAGCTGGAGGCGGAGGGAACTCACACTGAGATTCAGGATGGCGAAATAAAGCTTGAAAAGTGGAGGGATGGAGGTACACAGGCAGCATAGGAGGAAAGGCCGATTGTCCATATTTCTCCTCTATTGCTCGAAATGATTTTTCCTCCATTTTTTTTGCCGTTTAAATGTTTTCTTGTGAGGAATTTTTTTTTCCCTTTCTGAATCACATGCTGAGAAGGCTTGTAAAGCACCTTGAGGCAAATTTGTGATTTGAGATATTGAGCTGCGGCACCAGTCAAAAGCCTGAACACTTTTTTTTTTTTTTTTTTTATTCAATAAAACGAGAAGGTTTGTGCGAAATAAACAAATTCAACTTGCACTGACAAAAAGACACATGGATACAAAGAGAAGCTGAGAGGTGAAGCCATGAAAAAGGGGCCATCAAAGTGGCTGAGCTGCAATCAGTCTCAGACATTTTTTTCCGCACAAACGTTCACTCGCCAACTCCATTTCCGAGCCTTTTGATCAGATTTAAAAGGCAGTTTTCATTTGGAGAATTCAAACTATCTTTGGTTTTAAAGTTTAATTTAATAGAGGTATTAATGTGCAGCCGCAGTGGCTCGTAAAATAGACAGTAAACATATTCCACCAACCCACCGACCCACCGACCGTCTATCCTTACTTTTCCTTGTAATAGCCCCTGAGCTAACCCTCACCTCGTCTCCTTAAAGAAATATAAAAAATAATTTTCCTTCCGCCACTTCCCTTCAGGCTATAGATTAGCCTGTCTGAAGCGAAGCAGAAAGGGAGGGATGGCGGATAGCTCTGGAGAGAGGGAGACAGAGAGATGAACGGAGGTGTGAAAAAGAGGCAGCTTTACTTCTAACACCTCCATCTCTCTCGCTCTCCCCCTCCATCCCTGCAGGACGCAGAGTGTGAAAGCAGAGGAGGAGAGAAACAGGCGGAGGTCATGGCGAACAGCAGTATGGTGGGAAAGCCAGCAGACAGGAAAGGATGAGGGGATATATAAATAAAAAAGGTTTAAATAAAGTGCTGTAGGAAGAGTTTGAATGCTCCACAGGTTTGTCTGCTATTTGTTGTTCAGTCATAGTTTATTGTTTTGTCTGAGACATGTGCACTGCAGGGGGGGAATGTGACTTATTCCAAAAGAAAAAAATGAAGTGAATGAAAACATGTAGAGTTTGCCAAATTAAGTGCAGCTCTAGTTTCATTGAGGATTATTAGTGTCATTGAAAAATCTTTCTTTTAAACCTCCTAGCTCAAATGTCATATCCAGAACAAACATGCTTTAAACACTGATAAAGATACTGAGAGGAATTTTTGATTTAAACAGATCAAGCTTTATGCAAAAGCCACATGTATGAACAAATTTGCTGGAAGTTAAACTTTTCTGGAAGTTAAAACTCTCTCTTACATAATAACAAAACCAGCAATAAAGACCAGTCAAGTGAACCATTAAAGAGAAGCTTTCGAAGGACATTTTTAACCATGGAACACTGTGTCAAACAGTTGCCTCTGTGTTTGCTCTACCGACTCGTTTGCAGCTGTACTATTAACATTTTCTAATTGTGTCTGGTCATTATGTTTTCCACTGTCGATTTCTGACAGCAGGACTCAAAGCTCGATGGTGTAAAAGTTCTTTTGTTTTGTTCAACTCATAAAAGAAAGTTGCCAACCATCATGAACAGATGGCACTCATCAAGTTAAAACAGGCCATTTACGACAGGTTTGTGCAGTCAAGAGAGCTGAGTGAGTCTGACTTGCAGCACTCGAATCAGCAAACTTAAAAAAAAAAATTGAGAGAAGTTTAGGGGAAAAAAAATCAAAAAATGTTCTTAAATAACACTGAACGCCTTAAATAAAACATGCTGAAAAAAATGTAATTAAAAACAAAAACAAAGTGAAGTCTTCCTCCGTAATCTATGGCCCATTTAAGATTTAGTAGATTTCATGACTTGATTAAAAATAACTTCACTGTTGTTCACAAATGTAACATGTGTTACATTTTCACAAAAAAGTTTTATAAAACCACTATATCTATTTTAAATTTTCCTGTTGACTTGCGTGATCCTAAATGTTTTTTGTTTATTTTCAAAAAATAGATTTGAAGGCATTTAGAAGCAGAAATAAGCTACTGTGTGTTAAAGTAGATCACTGTGTTGGTTGCAAACAAAAATGAATAAATAAATAAATAAATAGTTACTCAAAAATCATTTTAAAGCACAACAAATTGTACATTTCATGGACATATACATTTTGTCGTATGCCGTGGTTACCCGGTCAAGTGTTGCAAAGTGCCACTCACATTGTTTCTCATTTTACACAATGTGTAACACCCGGGAATACATTCATTTTATTTCTATAACAATTTTTTATTGATTCATATATTTGGATTCATTGCAGAAAAATAATTCTAAAAATATGTTCTGTGTCACTGTGGATCTATCACATTTCACATAGACATAAATTAAATGTTTAGTTATTTAAGCCATATAATTTAAGCAGATGAGACTTATGCATTGCGTTATGTACACAAATGTAATCATTTACAAACTAGCTGCAAGGCCACTGCACGAAATCACATGTATTTTATAATTTATTTATGACAAATGTTTATCTTTTTAAAATTATTAATTACATATTCTGGTCCAGAGGCTTAGAGTAGGAAAACAAAATTATTAACTGATGAATGATTAACAATGTTTAATCTATCTTAATTATCTAGAAGCTTGAAAACATGGCTTTACCCTAAACTCCATCCAGGAGCTGTGGGTACAGAGTGTGATAAAAACAGGCCGTAGGGTGAAGAATGTAGCAGCTCTGATTAAAGGAATGGATGGAGGCTGAAGTAAAAATGCCCTCAACTGGTCTGAGAGAGAGAGAGAGAGAGAGAGAGAGAGAGAGAGAGAAGGATGGAGGACTACGATTTCTGAGAGTAATAACTCCTGACACACAAAGGAGGACAAGATGGTGACAGGAGACGAGGGAGGTGAGGAAGATGAGGGTGAGGAAAAGAGGAGGAGGAGGCCATGCAGGGAAGCGAGGCAGGGAGACTGATTGCCTTTGACAAGCTGTTGGGTGATATGATGGGGACAGGAGACTATGTGAGACGATAGAGATGACCTAGAGCCCAGTGGACACTGGGGGGAGGTGGAGGGAGGGAGGGAGGAGACAAGATTCATAGAAAGAGCAGAGAGCGGTGGACGAGAGAAAAAGTAGAGAAGTTAAAAACAGAAAGTAAGGAAATAGTTTAAATGACATGACAGATAGCAGAGAGGTAAAAGACTCTAATGTCTCCATTATGGAAAAGTGGAGCAGTAATGGATATAAAGAAGAGGGAGACATGGAGACAGACGCTGAGAGCATGGGACCCAAATTGATCCAGGAGAGCTTCCACAAATGTGATTTTGCAAATGCAACTTGTTTTTTTTTTTTTTTTTTTTAACATCATAATCAACAGGTCACAAATATCACACATGCAATTTTGGTTAAAAAAGTGAACTGTATCAGGACAAATCCACTTCAATCCATTAGTCACGTTACAGGTGCCACTATTTCTGTGAATGTCAATTTCACAGGAACAAAGTGAACAAAGGGATGGGAACAGCTTTGTCCTTGGATTGAGAATATTCCCCCACCCAATCTTGGATGCGAAACACTGAAAATGCTGAACATTTCCTTGCACGTGAGGAAGGGGGGGGGGAGATATCACCGAATCAAGGTAGAAATAATCGCAGAACATCTGTGAAATCCTGATGACAGACGGAGATGAGAGCGAGAAAAGATGGAGAGATGTTGGAATGGCGCGCCTCAAATCTTTCCCACCTCACTTTGGGGGGCCAGAGAGAGAGAGAGAGAGAGAAAGAGAGGGAGAGAGAGAGGGGGGAAAAAGAGCGGGGAGGAGTGTATGGAGCAATTTAGGATGAGATAAGAGGAGAAAGGAGGAACAACGGCGAGAGACGGAGAGGGAGACAGAGGAGGGATGAGTAATTGAGACAATGATCAGCAGTGATGGGGGGGATGTGAAGCGCCAGAGGACAGAGGAGAGGAAGGGCGTCGCTCCGCCACCCTCATTCGAGAGGAAGAGGCGGAGGAAGTGGAAAAACTTAATTAATGAAATAATACAGCAGTCAACCTCAATCAGACTGCACAGCATCGGGGCTCTGCGCACAAGGAGGCAGGAAGCCAGGCAGGCCGGGGGAGGGAGCGGGTATCTGTGTATCTAGTCCATAAAAAAAGATCACAAAGTGGATGAGAGCTTCTCTCGGTGTCTCTCTTGTTATTTCCAAGGTCAGTGATGGGCCAAGCTTTTTTTTTTTTTTTTCTCCGCCTCCCTTATCACCGCTGAAGTTGCTCTATCGTTATGTAAAAAGTGGAAGACGGCTTCTTAGGAGTCATATCTTACACGGTTCATTCATTCATGGACGTACACCCCACGCCTGACATGCGTTCAGCTCTATCTCGACTGTCAATCGCCGCAGTGGACTATGCAAAGCCGGTTCCATTTGCATTAAGACGCAGCCCAGGCCTCAATGTTTGCCCTCCCACTCTATTCTTCCCCCTCCTGTGGCGTGTTTTGCAGCCCTGGTTATATATTCCACACATGCTGAGTGACAGCCGGCCTCCCCGCAGCAAAACACTTGCTCCTATGTGAGTGATGTGAATTTGTGTACATACTGATGTTGTTATTTCAATCACGTCCTTTGCCTACTTCGGGACACCACTCACATTTCACTTTGCTCAAAAGTCACAAGACGTGCTGTTATATCTCCTGATTTCATACATTTCTGGTTCCAGCTTTTAGTGCAATATGCTTTTTCAGGGAATGGAAGCAGGGTTTTTTTTGGGGGGCGTTTAAACCCAAAATGCAGTACTGAATCGAAGGCTGGATTATCATCCAGACCCCATAGCCCACTACTCCCTCAAAGATTACAAAAATATTTTGTAAGACCAACCAAATAAGTGCAGTATTAACTGACAAGCTTAATGGCTGCAACTGGCTTATCGTCACTACATCTTGAGGGCATAGGTATTTGGAGGAGGGGGTGAATTTAAAAAGTCAGAGGCTTACAATGACTTGTTGGGCAATTCAAATTAATGGTGGTCTTAAAACCAGAAAAACCAAAAAATATTTTTTTTACATTCTCTGCAGTACCTTTAATACACCTCAGACTGTTTGCACAGTAACCTGTCTGTAGCCTGAAAGGCAAAACCTGGGGCAAAATTGCAAAAGCTCCTTGTAAAGCCTAAAGCTGTGAGCTTACCACTAAAAATGACCAAAAGAAACTGTATTTAAGGTGTTTTACTTGTATATGACAGGATATATAATGCAGTGAGAGGAGTGGTGGTCAGCAGGGAGCCACAGCTCACTTTTCACCCCACAGCTCCGGGGCAGATTAATGCCTCTCCGTCAAGTTGCAGGGGTTTTTTACGATAAAAGAGATTGAAGTGGAGCTGTCTAAATACTACTGTTGTGCATAAATACTGCATGTGAGGCCAAACTTCTACAACAGTCCAAACTGGTCATTGTACCACAAAAAAAAAAAAAAAAAAAATCAAATCTCACACACACACACCACACGGTTTGAGCAAAAAGTGGGAACATCTTTTTCCGATGACAGCTAGATTAAAGGGAGCAAAAATGGGAAACTGGCGTGCAGCAAAAGAGCAGATTAAACAACAAACGGAATAAATAAACATGCAAACAAGGGCCAGGAAGGAACAAAGCTCGCTCGCTCTGCTCGTGCTGCCGTCTCACGTTCCATCATGAGCAGAGCGGCACCCCCCCCACCCCCACCCCGCTACTCTCTGGTGTTTCGATGGCATGTTAGCTGCGTCACGAGTGTGTCAGGTTAACGAATGCAGTGATTACTAATGCAAATGCAACGTGAAAAACACAAACACGAGTGGGTGTTCTGTAGTGCTCCAGGCACACTAGTACACGCTAAGGCTGGAGTGGTTTTAACGCGTGTGTGTGTGTGTGTGTCTGTGTGTGTTTGCGTTGGTGTGTGTGTGCAAAGTGTTCCCATGTGTGCAAATTAACCTAAAACCAATGTGTTGCTTCACAGAAGCTTTGCCTTTAAAATCCTCTTTTTAGTTCCACTTGTTTGGCTTTTGGACCACATTCCACCAAAAAATCCACAGAACTAAGTTTGTCACTTGGGTGGACTAGGATGTGTGTGTGTGTGTGTGTTTGCGTTTGTTTGTGTGTGTGAAGTTCAGGGGGGACTTGGGGGTGGGATTTTGCAGTTGCCTTCCTGTTTAAATTTGTAGGCCTCACTCTCCAGAGGCTCTATGAGCTCCATGTGTGTCATCAGCATGATGAAGAGCATATAACCTGATCCCCTCTCCCTTGGGGCGAAGCTGAAGGATTCATTCTCTCACTCTCTCTCTCCTTACCCACACAACCTAGCTCCCCCCCCCCAAAAATCCTGGATCTCGCCATTGAAATTTCCTGTAACTAAAAACGTCTTCATAAATCTCCAATGGCTCTTTTATAACCTGGCTATGACGCATTAACGAAGCTATCAGAAGCCATTACCTTGTGGCGGTGGCAAGGAGGGGAATAGGCATTAAGTTGTGTACTGAAACAGAACGGGCATTATTTTAGCTCGCCCCCCCTAAAAAAAAACACACCACTCGAGTATTATTTTCACATTCCAGCTCCAAATACACAACACACCATTACTTCCAACATAGCATGCGGTTTTCCAAACTTTCTTTCTGCAAAGAATGCAGTTTTTTTGTCCTATTGTTGCAGACAAAGGCCCACTGTTGACTGTGTTGTGGTAGCACTTGATCCATAAATGGGACCAGCTACAAACAAGGACAACAAAAAAAGGTCTGCATGCTCAGAGCCTTTGTAGCACGACGACATGATGATACGTATGTGGTTTGGAGACAGGACAAGTATATGTGTTTGTCACATGAGGTAATGCAAGAGTGGCAAGCGATTTGTACTAATAGAGACTGACGTTGTTGAAATGTTGGCTTGTTAAATATAGAAAGCATAAACTTTTTCCTATTTATGATCAAACTGTGGCCAAAGTACCTCTTATACCAACCACTACGTGTTGTGCTTGAGTGGAAAGAAAACCAAAATATGACATTTCAGGAAGCTGTGGATACTGTGGTAACTAATTACCCTTAAAGTTTCCATGAAGTCAAAATTGATGTTCAAGTGTTTTATCACATGTCTTGTGTTTGGCCCAACAATGACAAAATGTCGTTTTTAAGGTATTCTTAATGGCACTTCAGGGTTTGTCGTTTACTGGAAAATGATTAAAAATTATGAGTGATTCCTTCTGCATTCCAGGGAGTGTACTAATCTGGCATCCAATGACATTCTTTCTAAAATTGTTATGTGAATACCATGGATTATATGAAGAGAAAAACAGCGCTGGAGCAGAGCGTCTCTGTTGTCTGCTGGCCTTGCTGACCACTATGGAGAAAAAACAAGCTGAGAACTATTCACTCATTTGAGTGCAAGTTTAACAAGTTTTACAGAGAAAATATGGTCTTGTTTTTCTTCTTATTTCCTTTGGGTACCCAGCATAACCTCCAGACAGACAGCGTTAACGCTACTTGTTGCTAGAGTAAAGGTTAACTGTTGCTAACTGCTCTGGGCTCAGCAGTCTCCCAGTGAACATGATCGACCTCTAAAACCAACCAGTATGGTGAAAGATTGCATTGCCAAGGTAGTTTAATGTCACTGAGTCTCCTGATTTATGGCTTCACTTTTTATAGCAGTCATTGGCTACTTATCTCGGTTAGCTGTACACCTAATGTTAGCAGCCATGTTAGCTCCCTCAGCCCCCCGATGCCAGTAGCCTAACAAGCCAGAAAACCATGACTGTATTGTATTCTCTGTGGTCAAAGTGGCAATCTCAAATGTGCCTTGTCACACTCTGGTGGAGTTTACAGGGAGCTCTCAGTCCAGTGGAGTCAGCCAGACTAACCAGTCACGACCAGTAGTTGCAGGGTTGTGGGGCATATCGCACAGCACTACTGGCTACTGCCGCTGACTGCCTGTTTTTACAGGAAACCATGTGGTTGCGCAGATGCAAACTCCACATTCCATTTTAACAGAACTAAAAAAAAAAAAAGACGAAGAAGAGAACATTTTATCTGACCCATGCAATACCAAAATGGTAAGATAAATCTAATTACTGTCTAACACGATGAAAGCCATTTCTAATTGTGCAACCAAGTTGACTGATTTCTGATGGGAATACGCCATAATTTGTGTTCCTTTAATGTGATTTAGTGGGACAATTTGACAAGTATGATATCCACACTTGTAAAAACCTGTTTCTTGCAGGTTTCAGAGCAAATGTTTTTAGCGTGAGAGGGAACCAGAGACGATCGGCCAGGCCGACACTTGGAGAAAAGTTGTGGTCACAGGTTGAACTCACATGATGAATCACACGGTGACCAAAAAGACACACATATCCACAGAGAGGAATCTCACACAGGTCTCCATTTCACACATGCCTCCGCAGAAAAGACACCGTTACCTCAAAGCAGAGACATCAACCCATGTATGCCACGCACATACACACACATACACACACATACACACACATATACACGCACCACCAGAGGAAAATGATCTCAGTGTCTTTGCTTTGCGTGCGGTTGATCTCTCCTCTGTGCTCGATGACATTTTAATTCTCAGCAGTTATTCGCTTTCCATCCATCCTGTTCTATTACAGTCATCCCCCCTGCCTCTTTATTCCCCCTTTCTCTCTCTCCTCAACCCCTCCCTCCCTCTGTCTCTCCGTCTTTGGATGTCCCGTGCGCTTGGAGGGTGGGCGACTCAGAATCACATCGTATTAACCTCCAGCACCAAAACACACACAACAAACTGGGCCACGGCACAGTAGCCTCCAGCCTCCCGCCTTCTTCCACCGCCCATCAGAGCTCCAAACAGGAGGACCGGAGTGAGGATCCCACCTGATCTCTACATCAGACAAACACACATGCACACACAGCGCTGAGAGGATATCTGATTGCTTGTGACAGATCCGCTGCCATTTTATGGTATAGTTCCGAGGCAGTTGGGGAAAAAAAAAACATTGTTGGAGGCCTGGAATATGCATCTGTTTACTGTCACATTGTTTTCTTTTGACTAAAACCATATTGTGATTTATTAGACAGCACTACTTGTGCGATACTCATAATCCTGTTGTTGTGTTGTGTTGTGTTGTGTCGAATGCGAGCGTGGGACCTTACTTGTGCATTCTGGTATGTCTAAATGTGACGGGAATGCGTTAAAAACCCATCGATGTTTACATGCGTCATTGTGCGTGTCTGTATATATAAAAGATCCTCCAGTTGTAATCTGGTTTGATGCCCAGCGGCTTAATGACGGCTGTTGACTGCGACATTAATGTGGTGTGGTTACTGTGTCTCTGTGCATCAATAAACAATCTACACCCAACCTCCCAAAGCTGATTATGGCCTCTATAAGAGATATATATAGGGCCATGAGGGCAGAGGAGGGGGGGGTGGGTCATCACCACCATCAGCGAGAGATGGTGGAGGGGGCTATAAATAAGGTCATCAGTCGGCATAAACAAAGCGTCCGTTTCTTCCATTCATTTTCATTAATTAGACGACAAGAAACAAATCATGGACGAGCAAACGTAACAAGACTGACTGGCCAATTCCGAAAATAATCCACGCCAAATAGATGCGACCGCCAGAGCATAGACATGCATAATGGACCAAAAGAAAGACGGGCAGGCACAAAGCGAAGGGAGGAAGAAAAAAAAAAGCACTAGAAAAGAGGGAGCAGGGCCATTAAAAAGAGGCCTAGTGACTGGGTGGATGAGCCTTGTGTAACGTCAGTAAAGTGCTAGTCATGTAGGACAGTCACGACCAATGTTCTTTACAACTGGGTCAATGTTCTCGTCCTGGGGGCAGCGAGGGCATTCTGCATGGCTTTTTCTGTGCCTGTTTGTGTAGCGAGTATCTGTCCGTTAACTTCCACAAACCTGTTAGAAACTGCTATCCCTGCAATGTCTGTCAAGTGCACCTCTGAGTGGACCTCCATGCATATTGAATGAATACTTCAATGACTACTTATCAATACTTAATGAATACTTATCAGTGAATCCCTGAGTGACTTATACAGCACTGATTTTTTTTTTTTTAAGGCTTTTAAAAGGCAATGTGAAGCCTTTTTAGATGCGGCTCAGTTTGTAACACAGTCCGATGCCAGCAGGGCAGGAGAGAGAGAGGAGGCTGAGCGGGCCGGCGAGTTCACGGTCGCGTTTCGGTGTCTGAATGTGATATTTTTCCAGTGGCTGCTGAGGTGATGCTGGATTCGCTGCAGTCACACGGAATGAGAAAGTTAACACTTGACAGTATCGCGAGGAATCTGGCCGCCCGCAGACCCCACTGTGTGCACATTTCCGCGTGTGTCCTTGTCTGCTGCTGTCTGGCAGCATGTGTCCGTCTTAAGGTTTGTGTGCGCATGTGGGTAGCCGTTCTGCATTATATCAGCCACTAGATTGGAGGCCTGGAGAAATGGGTCAACGCCAGCCTCGTTGTTCCCTCTCACTGTCTTTCCTTCTCTGTGCTCATGTTTTTTTTTTTTCCCAGCCTCTCTTATTCCCAAGTTGCTCCCAGAATAAAAACGAAACACCTCCGGTTGTCCACTCCTCCTGCGGCTGCCTGGATCTGGGTTAAACCAGCCAAGTCCATCACTCACTCCCTCTTTCCCCTCGTTCTTTTCTCCTTTCTTTTGAATTTCGTTCGAATAAAGAAACTCTAAGAAATCTCCGCTTGATTATCTGAATAATCTCCACTGAAGAAGAAGACAACACATAGAGTGAACTGACGGGAATGTTCAGAAGTGGAGATGAGATATCACTTCTGTGGAATAAACAAAATATGCTTACATGCAAACTGAAACACTTGCCAGATCTTGACATTCAGATTTAAGTATAATCGTCTAATGATCAACAAACATGATTTCGATGTGAATTACATCAAACATTACATATTTGTCATCAACTAAAAGTGTGTCACAGTGACATTTCACCTCAGTGTCTTCATGACTTTATTTAGCTCAGAGTCTGGCTCATGGTGTTTCATCAGGGTAGCCCCATTCACACGCACACACACTCACACACACCTGTTGAAAACCCAGTTAAGGGAGAGAGACACAACACAGGTAACAGGATACCATAGTCATTACTAATAGCACTGGAGGGACGCCTCCATCTGCCTCTCTCACATTAAGGCCTCCATCAGTCATCCTGTTGTCTTTTTTGGGCCAGAAAGTTGCCCCAAAAACCATCCCCCTGCTTTTTTCCACCCACACGCTCACACACTCCCACACACAAAAACACAGGTGAGTGCACATTTACACACCCGCGTGAGCACACGCTCACTAAATAAAAGCCCTCGATCTCGCCATTAACCTGATTTACTGTCTCAATTTAAGCATGAATTCTGTGCAGCGAAGAGGAAAACCGGAGACATCTACACCTAAGTCGCAGTTCCACGTCTCCTGTCACTTTGTCACACTTTCATCACACGGGGGAGAGGAAAAATAAAAGCCGTCTGTTGCAGCAATCACTCTCTTCTGCCGTAGCTCTTGCTTTCCCTCCTCTCCAACACTTCCCTCTCCCTCTCCTTTCAATTATTGCCTTTATGTTTCCAGCCATCCTGCCGTCCCCCTCTTTGTAGGGGCTTCCTCTCAGGCAGAGCCTCGCTGTGACATTGTCTGTCATTGCAGGATTACAGCGTTGGCACGTCGCCACGAACATGCCGAAGACGCGGAGGAGACGACCCTCGCCGCATGCGTTCTGCTCAGCCACGGGGTAGAAACCCTTCGACTAGAAAAACAACTCAGGAAGAAACGTGTGTATCTGAAGCTCAAACTTCCCTCTGGGACACTGAGCTGTCAGATTTCCTTAATGTAAGTGACTTTGAGTCAACTTTGTAGCTGATGGTTACTTTTAGACAATAGGGGTATTGCTGAAAACTTGGCATGATAGTGTTTGGGGAGCACTGAGCGTGAAGTTTGACCCCCCTGGTTATAAAAGACTTGTATGACTACTTTTGGATTTATTTATTGGCTGATCTTTCATGATTCAATTTTGCGTCTTTTTAATTCTTCAATAATGAAGACAAACTGTGTATTCAGTGTTCATTTCGGTAGCAAAAACATTAAAAAAAGGGCCGCGTCTGATCCATCAAACACAAGCTAATATCAACTTTTAATAACATCAACCGCCGAAAAATTAGGAGAAAGAGAAGAAAGAAACCTAAAAAAACAACATCA
>JAQNCA010000019.1:4699471-4715889 GCA_029783725.1 Acanthurus tractus | reverse complement strand
TTTGACATTGCTGTCTGCACACACTGCACCGGCATCGTGCTGTCCAACAATTAGACCACACACACACACACACACACGTAGCCCCACCCTGTCCCAAGTTGCGCAGAGAGACATCAACCAAAACTTGCTGTGAAAGACCGACAGGCTAACACACACATTCTCATAAATATACACACACACAAAACAGAGACAGAAGAGGAAAGCAGACAGATGGACGGACAGGAAAGACAAACAGAGAAACAGAGCAGAGGGAAACAATACTGAGTCAAACAGAGAGAAAATAAAGTTTGCAGAAAAGAGACTGAAACACCGCGGTATGCAAATGACTACCATACAAACACACAGCGGCACTAACACACCACCAACTTTCCCCCAAAAACTCATAAACTTAGCCGAAGACTCACACATGCAAACATGCACAAACACACATTTTTTTCTCTAGGTGTTCATGCTCCAGTCAGCTCTTCTATTATTCATATTAGTGGAGGCTTGTTTATCTCTGCTATTGTGCGACAGCAAGCACCAGGCTCTCCGCAAAGCCCCGGGGGCCCTGCTCCCTAAACACACCACTGGGAGTCATTGGCGTCCACGCACGGACGCGGACTTTCATGTCCATCTCACATATTTAAACACACACTCTGGCCGCATACTCACACACACACACACACACACACACACACACACACACAACGTGGACAAACACTTTCATGACTGTATGGGTGCACATGCAGCCATCTGTCTCAGTATGCAACAACAACAACACTGCAGTCCCACAGCGACTGACCCGTTCACCACAACAGATCACACCGAGGCTTGTGTGTGTGTGCATGTGCCATTTTGGGTATATGTGTGTGTGTGTGAGGGCTATTTTCGGACTATTTTGTGTGTGTTTACAACCACAAGACCGCTGCTATGCCAGTGTGTGTGTGAGTGCATATATTTATGAGAAAGCCCTTGTGTATGGTGATGTGAGCATGCATATGTTAGTGTGAGCACCAGGGATGATTGCTGATGTGTGTGCGTGTGTGTGTGTGTGTGTGTGCGTGCGTGCGTGTTTTTGGGTGTGTATGTGTGAGCCAGAGAGAGAGTAAAAGTGAGAAAGAGGGGAAGAGTGAAGGAGATCACTCACATATGAGGTCACATGTATGTTGACTGAGAGCCTGCAATCATTCACTGCTGGTGTGTGTTCAAACATGTATGTGTGTGCGATCGTGTGCGTGTGTTTGCATTCATTCCTGCGTGTGTGTGTGTGTGTGATCCATTCCCTTGAGAGCTGCAGCAGCGGTGATTGAAAGTGACCGCGTTGTTTCAGTGTCACCCTGCAGACGAGATGCCATGTCTGAGTGTCAACTGAGACTCACATCCCATCCACATCAGCCACACACACACACACACACACACACACACAAAGACAGACACTTCTCTTGTCTGTTGTCATCTTCTTCTATCGTTCTCACTTTTTCTTTCCCTGTCTGTTGTCATCTTTTTCCATCTCTCACACTTTTTTCTCTCTCTTTCCTCTCCTTTCTCTCCCTCCATCTCCATACATCCATCTTTGAACTCTTTCCCCACACCGCCTCCTGTTTCTCCTCCCTGTTGTGGCTCAAGTCCCTTTGCAGCTTTCCAGCCTTCACTTTCATCACTTTAAAAAAAAAAAAAAGTTATTAACATTAACTTGTATTTTAGTACAAGGTGGGTGGTTTTAACCATTAGCTGCATAAGACTGATATTCGAAAATTATAGAAAACTATTTTCAGGGGCAATTTAAAAACACTTACACTTACTTCATTTTGTTTTCAAAGCCATCCATTTTACAAATTTTTCAGATTATTTTTTCCTCCTTTTCTTTTTCTTCCCTCAGTGTGGTCTGCAGATTTAGCCTGATATCACATAATGGCGTCAGTGAGTAATGTTTTTAAAAAATGACACAGACTGCCCCTTGTGACTGAAAACTAATCTTAGAATATTCAAGGATTTTTTTTATTCTTTTTTTTCTTAGCCAAAACTACAAGAAAAACAACTTCTGGGAAAAACACGCAAACCATTGTTATTAGCTTTTAACAGGGACTCTTTCTTCAGATACAAAAAATTAATGGTTTTTGTAAATTATTTAGAGTAACAAGAAAACTGTTTCTGGTGATGTTGTTGCTGGTTTTCAATGAGAAAATATTTTAAAACCTGAGCAGATGAAAATAAAACTTTCCGCCATGCTCGATCCCGTAAGGAGTCAATTATTTATTTATTTATTTAGCAATTTTGATGTCATTCGGGTGAGCTGAGCCTTTGTAATCTGTTGATCCAGAACCAATTTTTACACAACTCTTCAATTCCCCTCACGTGTAAACTAGATCTGCTGCCTCGAGATGGTTTCCTCCAGCAATTCTCATTAAGAAAGCCACATCGCTGAGATTTAGGATGTGTGTGTGAGCGTGTGTGTGTGAGTGTGTGTGTGTGTGTGCTTGTGCATGCATACAAGTGTGTGGCCTTGACGCCTGCTTTCAAAGGATTCATTAAAAGCAGTGAAAGGCCTGATCTGCGGTTTGGGCTGATGTGTAGAGCATGTCCATGTGTGTGTGTGGTGGGATTTGAATGGTGACAGAAAGAAGGAGAGAGGAGAAACCAAAGGGTGGAGAGACACCAGACAACACAGAGAGAGAGAGAGAGAGATAGAGGGAGAGGGATGGAGAAACGGGGTTACATAAACCCTGACCTCATGTTATGAATGAAAACATCAATCAATAAGTATAACTAATCAATTTCCCCACCCTTTCTCTCCTCTCCACAGGAGACGGAAGTAGAGAATTACATTTAATGGGATTCATGTAATCTGATTACAAAACAGTAGCATCTGGGCTGCATTAGTGGCAGCAAAAACAAAGGAAACTTTGTTTTTTCTTGATTTGCGAGATTTTCTCAAGACACAAATGTTATTTTCTCTACAAATGATCATATCGCTTGTAAATGGTGCCAATACAAATCCTGATGTGGAAATTAAATCAACTCCTAAAGTCTTTTAGAGTTTCTGGTATCACTCCCCACGCACTACAGCGGCAAACTGCAAAGTAAACTGATTACCCAGTGGACTTTAAGCAAGTTACTGGTAATCTGTAATGGATTTAACTTTGAAATTAACCTCCGCTGCGTTTTGTTCCTCCTGCTGTTCCGCCATCTAACTGCTCCGCATCACCACACGCACACTTTCCGTGTGTGTCTGCATGGTCTGCAGCCTGCGAAATTAAATCAGGCTGTGCTATAGGTTAATTAAAACATGATTTCCCTGAGGCTTGCACATACATCAGTGCCCTTACACACATGCACAAACATACGTATATTGTAACTTAATGCAGCAACCAACCAGTCCACAGTCCAGTCCAGCGTGCATGAAATCCAACCAGTTAGCACGGACAAGCTGGAGCAGATATGTGGCTTTGAAAGAGCAGCAGGATTAATGCTTATTAATTTTCTCACAACCTCATTAAAAACATAGAAGCTCTGATGAGAGACTGAATACAATTCTTCATTAGGAGCACATGATCAAAGACACGCTGCACACTGTGCACAAGCAATCTGCTGATGTTATCAATAAGTTATCAGTACCAAATGCTCTTTACAAGCAGCTACTCGGCTGTCTCTTCACCTCTCCAACTCCCTCTTTTTTAGATGTGTTCGTACATGTACGTGTGTGTGTGTGTCTGCAAGAATGTGTGTGACTTTGTGTTACAGTCGTCATTGATTAGGCTGGGGCTGTCAATCGATCAGTCTGGTCTGTGTGTGGAGATAAAGGTGTTTCTATCTCTGGACAATCCAGTTGCCAGGTGGGAGTACAGAAAGGGGGTGGGCAAAATAAAGACTCTGAGCCACGTTTGGCTTCTTTTGTTACATCTTTTCATCTCTGCGAAGGGTTTTGTGCCTGCATCCACTTTGCTGCAATGTCAGAAAATACAAGTTTAAGACAGACACATATTAATCATTGATGGAACTCCTGCAGTTGCCACCAGCTTCGTGCGCAATAAGCAGTCGACTGGGTGTGTTGACGCATAATCGGTATCTGTCCAATCATGTGAGATGAGAATTTTGAACCCAGGTCACTTCAAAACTATTTTGCTGAATGCAAAAGATGGAGACAATCTAGGACAGTTGAGAGCTCGTGGTGATAATCCATCACTGGTATGCTGCTGATCACCTGACAGCTTGAAATATGACAGTCGAAAAAGTTCCTGCAGCAGGACAGTGCTAACACAACGTGTAAACCTAGCCTCGCTTCAAATCTGTTGTGTTATACTGTACTTCTGAATTATGGATGCAGCGGAATGTTTCTGCACTTCCAGGCTGGCACTGTATTTTTGTTTTGCTCTTTAGAATTTTGGGTTGTGTGAATTTTGAGTATGGACAACACCAAAGTTTGGCAACCTCAAATATTTATAACTTAGTCCATCTGAATAAAGTTATGTGAATGTTTCAAACTCAGTGCATTGTGGCCTTTAATCATTATAGTTTACAACGAAACATATGTGTAAAGGAACATGCTCTGGAGAGAAATACATGTTGTAATTATAATAGAAATTGTTTGATTTAGCTATTAGTGCCATTTGTAAGTTTTACTTTCTCGCAGCCATAATTTGATGTTGCCGTTCGGAATCTGCTGCTCAACATCTGTCAGTCACTGAATCAGGTATCAGCAGGTAGCTGATTGCATTAATTTTCCTCACTTCTTATCAGGGCCAGAATTCCTGTATCATAGGTTCCCTTGGCACCCCCCCACACACACATATACACGCACACAGACACACACACACACACACACTGGCCTACTGCACGCTACTGCATGCTATCTCTGCCCCTCATATCTAATCTGGGAGAAATACTTGCATGTTGATTATGATGAAGGGTGCAGGAGAAATATGCCCAGTGCCTCACCTCTCCTCACAAAGACGCAAGGTATGAGGACTGATAGCGAAAAACCAAGCGCAGCTGAAACCGGCAAACAAATACGAAACACAAAGGGACATGAGGGACTTCACAGACTTCGAGAGATCTTATTCTCTTTGTTTGCCTCTGTCTCTCCGTCTCTGTCCCAGCTTCCTCCTCCGCCTGGCTCCACTCATTCCATCCTTTTTTTGGGGGGGATTTTTCTACCCGCAGATGAAAAGAAGTGAAAAGAGCATTTGCACACCTGAGTGAATAGAGCTTGCAGGTGCGTGGGAGGAGAGCTATGGGAATCGAACAGGGTCTCTCTCTCTCTCTCTCTCTCTCTCTCTCTCTCTCTCCCTCTTTTTCTCTCTTTGTCTATCCAGCTCACTCTCCCACTCCTGAGGTGGTTTTACAGTGCTTATGTTTGTATTGGAAACTTGTGTGTGCATGCACAAGAGTGTGTGTGCATACACGCACATGAGCGCATGTGCTTTGTGTGTGTTGCCTGCATTGCTTCGATTGTGAGCTTTGAATGCTCTTGGCACTTGGTCCGTGTTTCAAAACAACCCACAGGTTTCGGTTGACTCGACCTTTGCTTGCAGATTGTTCCGTCCGATACAAACGCTTGGCCTGGCTCGCCTTGATGACCTCATCAGGTCTTCATACAGCCTAACTCCAAACAAACCTTCTGAATAAACCAAAACAAACTGTGCTTCACCATTTGCGGTCACTGCTAGGCTGGCAGTAACAATAAACAGGCCCCAGGCCAGCACAGCAACTGAAGAGGACAAAGACATACCAATGAAAGACACACACACACACTTGTGTCAAATGTAACCATACTTTACTAAATACAAAATCCCACACAAGTGGCAGAGAAGGACAAATGAAGTGACACACTGCAAAAAGTTTTAAAAAAGAAAGTTGTTTTTTCTTTCATTAAAAAAGAATTTGTACTTTAAGTGTGTTTAATTAAAACAAACAAATTAAGGTCAAACTAGTTAAAATAGTTGAAGTTGGCCAATTATCCAAAAGTTACATCGAGATTAACTTGGAAAACACCTTAAAAATAAGCCAAAATCTGCAGCCTCCTCTGGTCATTTTTTGCAGTGTATCTTCTGTACTGTATCCACCCGCGGACCGGATCAAACACAATTCTCAAACCTAATTACTCTAAACACACCCGCCCAATCATCACCATCATCACTGAAATAAACAAACACACTCAGGCGCAATCAGAAATCAGCCATGCAATCATAACATCTCCCCCATCACGCCCAACACACACTGCAATAAAGCTCGACACACATGTCCAGGAACACACACACACACACACGCACGCACACATGCCAAAAAACACACACACACACACACACACTCCGTCCCCTAATCTCCAGTGTTCGTTTACTTACCAATGATGTAGTAGTCATGCATGCTCTTGAACTCGTGGCCCCAGAGGTTGGGTGAGAACTCCTGGAACTTAATGGTGAAGCGACGCTCACGGGTGGGCTCGTCGCACGTCAGCACGATGTTGGGGGGGCCGCTCACCTCGCAGCGGTCTGCCTGTTCCCGCGACGACACGAGGTAGAGCTTGTAGAACTCGTACTCTGGCGTGGACCTGGCGGTGTCCAGCGGAGGGCAGATGAGGTCCAGCCGGTCCCCGATCTGAGGGTACAGAACGTAGCCCTTATCATCCCTGAACCTGGAGAGAAAAAGAAGAAGAAAAAAAGAGAGTTTACAAAACAGAAATGAGTCATAGGCAAGAGAAAGGCAGACATTCATTAATTAAAGTCCGTTGTTTCCTTCAACAGCCATAAAAACCAGTTCAGAACCACCTGTCCTTGCTTCTGAATGGGTAACAGATGGGTCCTTTACCTCGCTTATTTCTCCTACTTCTTTCATATTTTCATTCCCTTCATAGGGAACAGGTGCTTTTACAGGGAAACTGCTGTGCACTCAACTGCAAAAATAAATTTTTACCGCACAAGCTCACACAACCCTCTATTGACCGCATAAGGTGATGGAGGAAAAAAGAGGGGGAAATATACCCACCAACTGATGATCAACAAAGGGAAAATAACACTAAAGCTATAAAGGATTGCAGTTATTGAAAAAGGATTCATTCATGTGAAGTATCCCGCAGAAATGATTTCCAGATAAGAGATATATCTAAGTGATCAATATCTTATACATTTTGAGAATAAACACGCACTTAGATTGTCCAGTTTATGCAAAAGCAAACCTCAGGAGTAATACTGCCATTAAAATAAAAGCCCGGAGTTTGCTTGAGGCTACACAGAATCCAAAATGAAAAATATTGGAAAAAAAAATATTGAAAGGTAAACAAAAAGATTTGCAATGTATGCAGACATGAATGTGCATGGGAAATGAAAGTGCAAAAAAAAAAAAAACTGTTTACTTTTTTTACTCTTTGCAATGCAAATCGTTCTCACAGAGCTCATTTTTCCTTTTTCTTTTTCCCCCCCAGTTCTTATATCTGGAAGTGAGAACTGAAGCACGTCCATAGAGGGAGAATGAGGCAGACAACCATCATTGCAGATCAGCAGAACAAAGCCACCATGCCAAATCTCAGGTATGTACAGTTAATTAGTTTGCTAATTGGCTGTTTTGATGTCAGCCTGTCATCCACTTCTGATATAAATGATGTGCAGTCTGTTGGTTTACAGACTAACTGATGATATGACACCTGTCATCCGCGGGAGGCCTTCAGCCAGAAGTGATTTTAATGCAATCATTTGATTACATTTAACCAAAAAAGGCTTGAATATAGTATATTTTATCACTGTTATTAGAATTTTATTATGGTTTTTAGTTAACAGCTTTGATTTAATTTGTTCTTAATGTTGTTAAATGGCTTTCCTGCATTGTACATAGAGCACGTTTTAAAGAAATTCAATATGGTAATTTTGCAAAAACCCAAATTTATCAAAAGCCATTTATAAGCTGATATGAGAAGTTTTTTTTTTGCAGTATTGAGGGCTGGTGGGCTCGCTGTGACTGCACAGCTTTCTAAAGGTCTTTTCAGAGCAGAGAACATGAAACACAGCAGTCAGAGGTGCATAAACTCAATAAATGACTCAAACTCTGTCATTCCCTTCACAGCACAGGGCCATCTACTGCTGATAAGGCCAAATATTATGAATTCTCAACTTAGCTCCTAGGGCCTGTGATGACTTTAACGCTGCAAGCTAGCATGCCTGGCTAACAGCGGGAATCCAGAAAGTAGTCTATGCACACTTATCGTGACTTTATCTCAGGTTAAAACAAATGTCACTATTGACAGAAGAAAGGAGAGTGTTTATAGTAGTAAAAGATAAAAAGGAGCAGGAGATTTGCTGGATTTTCTCTTCTGTTAGTATCCTCATAGAATTTTAAAGGGACACTTTGATGTGGAAGTAGGAGGAAGCAAATGCCTGTAATGTTAAGAAGCATATTTTCTGATACCTCTGACTCAGATGTTGTTCTGTTTCAAACTAATCCACGTGAACAATTGGGAGTCTGCACTCAAACCTGCTTAACTATTCTCTCTGTTCTGCTGTCAGACAGTTGTTTGACCATTAAAAAATAAACATAACAGGATCACAAAGCATGAACAGAATGAGAATACTGTTGCATAACTGTGATGCGAGAGAGACGAAATAAAATAATTATTATGCCAAATTAGGAACAATTTACACTTTAATTTGTCCAATAAACATTTGCTGTTTTCTTGCTAGCTTTCTCTTAGAAGCTCTTAAAAATTAATTCAAATTAATTATCTATTGTATATAATTGTAGCAAAGCTGGACAAGTTGATTTTTATTGTATCTCTGGATACACATTATATTTCTTTTCATGTCTCTCATTGGTTATATTTCTGTGCATCAACTTGGTTAATCTAAAACCACAGAAACAGAGCCTGAGATATCTTGGCTTGAAGTCTTATGATAAAAAACAACTGACCTACAAATCCTGCATTTCACACAATGCAACTTTATAACATTCATATTAAAACCTCCCTCTCTGCTAAAACCCCCAAGTGTCAAACTGTACTTTCCCACTTAAAACACAGGCTTTCTATAAAAAAAAAGAAGGTCTCCCAGTATAAGTTAGGATAACCTGGATGACATCATCATGACATAATCAGGGTTATCTAAACAGACTTTAGCAATCTCCCTCCAAAGCCACAACAGACGTTAAAATGTTTTCACAGCCCGTGTATTACGAATCATTTGAAGTAAACTGATCCTCATGTGTAAAAATCGGTGGAATGCCAAAACTTGCCAAACTGCCAAAACATTTGGACATAAAAGACAAATCTCTCCCACATATTGACGGAAAATAAGAGCAAAATGAGCCTCATTTAACTGTCTAAATAAATCTTGCTAATCTGAAGCTTGACAACTTTCCGAGTATTAGATCATCTGTGTTATTATTCCCACATCAACAGATTCATTTAATTTTTGGCCCCACATGTTCTCACCTGGTGTCCACCTTAAATGTACTCCCTTGCAAATTAAGCATACAACTCAATTTAACAACTTCTGTCTTGAATGACAATCAAACACAGTGCGAGTCCCCAGCTACGCTAACAGCTCTTTGAGGTTAGAGACATACTCTGGCACATTGGTGCTCTGAGCTAAACTGCTAACATCAGCATGCAAACAATGACCTATTGCTGTTTAGCGGGTTAACATGTATTTTGTCACTTTTATTATCTTAATTTAGCATGAGCATAATGTTAGCTCCTCAAAAACAAAGACCAGCTTAAGCTAAAGTGACGTTAGTTTCGAAGGTAATTGCTCAAAAACCGAAAAACTGGTGAACAAAAACAACATTTGTTGCCCATTCATTGAGCTACGTCTTTAGCAGGGCTACAAACAGACATCAAGAGGACACAAAACAGGTTTTTCATAGCACCAAGTTTGATAGACAGGAATTTTAGTGTTGGTGGACCACATTTTACTTGTTTTCTAAAGTTATGGCATAAATTTCAGTACTATGCTTACACAAGACAAATTTTTAGCTTCCCTAGAAAGCCTGGAAGATGGATTTTGGCTCCATTTTCAACCTGTGTCTTTCTGACCACATCCTTCCCTTTTGTCCAGGCTACATCTGTTTTTTAGCACCATGGGCTAACAGCCCTACACCTGCTGTAAATGGAGATGTAAGCTTTATCCGTTGGCGTGTTTGGCTGGCGGCGTACACCGAAGGGAAACTTGAAAAAGGAGACTGAATGTTGGAGGAGTTTTAGCTCAGGCGGGCCCAGAGGCCTGCTGGGAAGCCACTATTCCACTTCTCATTACTCAGGTCACTGGGGGTTATCAGCCAATACTTAGACCGGAGAGGTAGGCACTTAGCTTCACTCAACACTTAGACACACATATTTCACCTTCCTGTTGGCCTCAAACAGGAGAGCACATGCACTCACACTATTTATAGAGTATGAACTGTAAACATGGCGGTGGTTCCTGAGGCTTCTAAGGCAAAGCCTAAACAGAAAAATCTATTCAACACACACACACACACACAAACACACTCAAACACACACACACAGACGCCCATACAAATGCCCTACTGCGAAACACAAAAGGTTTGCCCAAACACATCCACCCACATCCAAACACACAGGTTTAGTTTTTCCTAAACATGAATACTGAAACACACACACACATACTGACACACATGCACACACACTCTTCTAAAAACAAGCACCTTTTGCTTCCTGCATGACGCATTCTGCGAGTGGTATCTGATGGTACCCTGAGTCACAGTCGAGCTGCATTGCAGAATGGCAGAGCAAACACACACATACACACACACACACACACCCAGACACACACACACACAGAGGATGGTATGAGTGTTAAGGTAAAATGCCACTGGGCAGGTGCAGTGCTCGAAAAAGAAAGGAAGAAAGAGGGAGAAATCAGTGAAGTGAGAGAGAGAGGGAGGGAGGGGAGTGGAAAATATTGAACATGTCAGGCAAGGTATGTAGAAACAACAAAGAAATGTGGTGAACAAGCAGAAAGGAAACACAGAGACAAAGAGGAAACACTCCACAGAAGGAAAAGACTTCAAAATACATATCAAGAGAAGAAGAAAAAGACAAAAAAGAGGATGAGAGAAAGAGAGGGTAGACGGAAAGATAGAAAGTGATGGTGAATTCCTGCACATTCCAACCACAGAACTCAATTTTCTGATAGGCTGCATGTTCATGGTGTCACATTTGCAGAGGTAACCCCTGTTAACCTAGTGTGTGTGAGTGAATTATAGTGTGTGTGGACTGTAAATAGGATGGGACATAGAGACCTTATCCCTGCACCATCATGTGGTAGAGCAAAAAAGATTGTGCTATTTATTTGAGAATTCACTCTTTCCTCTGTCCTCAGAGACGACAGACCTGGACTGCATTTAAACCGCAACCATGGTGATATACAATCGCTCCTCAGTTTTTCTCTGTAACTGGATGTATTAAATCCACCTTAAAAGTCCGGTGACAGTTTGTGAGCCTTGTGAATCTCACCAAGTCGGAGCTGCAGCGATGCTGTGAAACGCACTTCCAGCGGAGAAGAGCAGAAAAGAGAAAGGGATCGAGTGAAGTGAGGTGAACTTATAAACAGCTTTATGGAGTTCATCTGTGACCACATCTAAATAAATCATCCAACTCAGACACAGCCCTGAGCAACATTACATTTTCTCTTTACTCTTTTTTCTCACTGGCCACATTTTGGTCTGAGAGACACTTTCTCTGTCTCCAACTGTCTGTTTTTTTTCCTCTCCTCTCCTCTCCTCTCCTCTCTCCCTCTCTCTCTCCCTCATCTCCCTTGCTGTCCACTCTCTCCCTCTCTCTCCTTCCCTTTTTCTCAGCCGTGAACAATAGAGCCATTCATGTGGCCACACTTTGAAACATGGCGTGGGGGGTTGGAGTGGGCCAGAGGTGACACTGAGGAGGGGGTGAGGAGAAGGAGGAGGAGGAGGAGGAGGAAGAAGAAGAAGAGGGATGAAGGGAGTGGAATTAGGGGGGAGGGGGAGGCTCTCCTCTCTTGTCTGCTCCGCGGCTCTTTTATGAGGGCAGAAACATCATTTTCTCAACCCAAGCGTCGCCCCGCCACGACCCCCGAGCTGAGCTGAGAAGACTCAAGTGTCAGTCTCCCTGACCCCCCCCCCCCGACCTCTTACACCTCCTGCCTTTCACCTCCTCCCCCCACCAGCTCTACTACTCCACTCTCACTCTTTAAATGCTGTTAACAACTTATGAGTTTTTAAATTTCACACTACAACAAAAAAGTTGAAAAACAATCTATGAACGCAATGTGAACTTTAAGTTATGTAAGACATTTAAAAGTCAGCAATGGCATCCTGAAGAATGTGTGTGCTTTTTTTGTTTGCTCTTGTGTGTGTGTGTGTGTGTTTCTGTCTTTTCTCTTGTCCATCCTCACTTTGTCTGCAGTTGTACCTGCTTCGGGCGGCGTATCGGACAGCTCGAACATTTCCCAGATTCCACAGCAGCAACCCGAGCCGTGTCCGGACCAAAGCCGGGCACACAGGTGCAGCCGGCAGGAGGAGACAACAGGGTGTGTGTGTGTGTGAGTGTGTGTGCAAGAGTCTATGTCTGTGCGAACTTGAGAATATGAAGGGGAGGCGGGGTCAGAGAGGACAGAGTGGCGTGAGCGGCCAGTCTGTGGAAGAACCCCCCCCCCTCCCCCATACAAGATGCAGAGATGTAGCGAAAGAGGTGCAAGACAAAAAGAGAGAGGTGGGATTCAAAGTGATAAAGCATCAAAACAAACACATAAGGACAAAGAGAGAGCAAGAAGTTGGACAGATTGCAACAGAACATAATGTGGAAAAATAAACCCTGGTGCAAAAAGCTGACAGAAGGTGATGAAGAAAAGGGAGGGGGGGGAAGGACACTGGAGTTGGCAGAGAGGACAAAATAAAGGAAAATGAAATCAGTGTAGTGGATTTACTCAAAACTCCACATCAACTTTGACCTCTGCCATCCTCTGTGTGGGGTTGGGTTGGGGGGGGGGGGTTGTCCTTGAGTTAACCACAACCTGGTGCAAGTGGGAAGCCAAGGAGAGACAGCAAAGGACCAATCTATTAGGGAATAATAAACGATGGCGGTATTTGGTTCTTTGGCGGGGAGGGGGGAGATTTATGGCAGGCAATGCGCATAAAGCTGTCTGCACTAATCTCATGGTATACACAGCGTAATCACACACACGGGCGGTGAGTGCCCCCCCCTTACACTGTAATGTACACACACTGTCAGACGCACTGCAGGGGAGCACGCACACTAAAGAGTAGCAAACTGATCGGCTACAGCAGGAATACACACTCAATAGGTCTGGCGTGCATGCACACACACCCGCTGAGCTGCAACACCTGCAGGCCATCTAGTAGCTGTCTAAAGTAAATCCGCTGGGTCTCATTTGCTGGAGTGGGGCTTTTCAAAGAATGCCACAACGAGCAAAACACACTTGCACACACACACCGCAGAGAAGGGTCCATTTTAAACATGTCATTTAAAGCACCACATGGAATCTGAACTTCACGTTTGAAATGAAAATTTCAGCCGTTCTGCGCCGAAGTTAACTTTATTCCAACGCACGTTCATTGGCTCTAATGAATTTCCTTTCAGACAGAAGTTGAAGTATTGAAAAGAGTAAAAAATAACTCCTTTGGTATGGAGAAAATGATTCAAATGATTTGGAAATGTAAAGTGATCTCACTCTACTGACAGACTGTTTTACCTACTTGAAGAAAAATATTATTTCAAGCCTCAGCGCTGGATTAAATCACTTGTTACGATAGAGACTTTTTTGCAGAGCACCACACAGGGAAGGGACTGCAGTGGCTATCATTTTCCACTGTTCTGCTGTTGCAATCAGTACCCCCGTATGCTGTGTAACCCAGAAACACCAACTCTATATAATGTAAAACATATGGTCGGGAGTATATAAAACAGGAATTCACTTAATGTACAATCTGTCACTGTTGCAGTTTTTGTAGGAACAGCAGCTTCATCAAATTGACCTGTTGTGCTCTGCACGTCTCACTCACATCTTCTGCCTCCTGCTCCATCTGATAGTTTACAATAAAAGATTCAGGAGCTTTTAAATTTCACTCGTGTTGTGTTCTTTCATCTTGACCTCATATTTGATCCGTTCTGTAATTGAAAAAGGACTTTTTCAGTGCTGGCACAAGCCTGTTTGAAGCACATTTTGCAGGTTGAACTTAAGGCCTTACATCAAAAAAATCTATTATCAACTAGCGCTGTTGGTATGCAAGGCCGTCTCGCAAAATACGACTAAATTAATACTATAATCATATTGTGTATAATTATCTCGTTATATATCAGTCTGAAAGTATTAAATTGTCAATTAAAATGCATCAATTACTTTAGATGCCCACTACAGCCTGACAGTCTGGCTAAAGGAAATAACATCATTCCTATATTATTTTTGACACAGTATTTATCACTTAAATTATTAATCGATGATCTACATCGGGTTATTAGAAATCCTGCATCATCTAAAAGGACCTTTTGCATGCAGACACTGCAGCTTCCATCAGCGCGCAGGGCAGACGGACCGTTTTAAAATATCCATAATCATTATTACTGTCTTCATTAAAGAACCATATACCCTGGAGAAGAGCTGCAGAAAGTGGTCTTTGACTGTGTGTATAGAGCTGGAGAGAGATAGAGATACATTTGTACGAGATGGAAGGAGACCGAGAGGGGTAAGAAAGAGACAGAGAGGGGGGAAAGAGAGAGCTATAATGTAAATTGATGAGCGTTTGAGTCTCTCTAGAAGGCATGGCCCAGATATCTCTGAACATTTCTATTATGGATGAAACAGTGGAATGGATGTGAGTTCGACGAGGCTAAGGAGAGAAAGAGAGAAAGGTACAAGTTGGCTTCGCTGCCAAGAACTTTTGTTTTGTAAATTATCCTCAATTTAGCTTAACTGTCTGGATGCAAACGGCAAATTGTGATCGGTTTTCTCCCGGATTGCAAAAACAAGCGTATCCTCTTTGACCCCGCCCGTTCCACCTGTGGGTCAGTCAGCATGGAAGTTCTGCCGTGCAGCCAATCACTGCTCAAACCCCCCGAGCTTCAGCTCAAATTGTAGTTGAAATCCCAGAGTCTCCAGACATGCCAAATATGCAAGGCTGAATGTGGAAGAAAATGTGTGTAGCATGATGCACAAAACATGAGGAATATTACCATTTGATGAAATGGTGCAGTCATACAAAAACATTTTAATAAAACAGTCTTGGGTCTGAAATGTCACACATAACAGCCTCAATGAAAAGCTTCCGTGACAGTATAAGAACATTTTTTGATGTATTACACCTTAAATCTGCATTAATCAACGCTTTTTGTGGAGAAAATCAAATGATTATGAATTTCTTTGTGATGCATGATTCACAGCTCTGCACTTCTCGGCTCCACAGAGCCTTTCAGTGTGTTTTAACTCATTGTTTTGGCTTTCTAACCCTCAAACTTTGCTCTCACAAACCTCATTTCCAGCCCAAGCAACTTATTTTTCTTTTTTTAAAAAAAAGCTCTGATTAATGAACAAGAGTTCAGCCTAGTCAAAAATGACAAGGCACAAAAGTTAGTGAACATAATCGAGTACAAAGCAGCTAAAAAGGAGAAAATTTCCTCCATGAGCTGATGGAGACGAAAACAGAGCTGACAGGAGAGTGAAAATTCCATTTATAATTATCATTTAAAACGATAAGGTGAGGGAAATAACATTTAAATGTTGGTTGTCGGTCTGTTACAACTACCCAATGGAAGAAAAAAAAAATTCAACAGCTTTATAGCTACACACACTATTTGGCAATAAAAGAGGAAAGCTGGATTCTCGAGGGTTAAATAAAAAAAAAATAGGAGAGAAAGAACAAGGGCTAAGCCGACTATGAAGAGCAGTGTGAACAAGGAGAGAGGAGCACAAGGTTGATGTAAAGTCAGTGAGCGCTGAAAAGCCCTCAGGAATGTTGGTGGTGAGAAACGACAACGGCGGTAATAGTTTCCATATGGTGAGCAAGGGAGGGAAAAAGAGAGGGAGAGAGCTGGTGGAGAGAAAGGTAGAGAGATACTGATTATGATAAGGAGAGAGAGAGAGAAGAGAGGTTGCAGTCAGCAGGTAGAGATGCAGAGCCATGTTTGAATAGTTAGTTGGCATCATGGGACTTTGAAGGTAACTGTGTCCTTGTCATCAACACACACATAGACACGCAGACACACACACACACACACACAGACAGACACACACACACACACACTCATCCGCCTGTCCGGAGGCGGTCCAGAATGCTGCAGCGTCGGTGTCACATCCAGTACATATCACACCCAGCAGAACCACAGAGACACGGGATGGAGGCACACTGGATGCCTTGGAGTTTGCACAGAGCATGCACACACACGCAGAGACACACACTGTGTTTGTCTGTCCTATAAACACACACACACACACACACACACACAC
>JAQNCA010000019.1:4647672-4658590 GCA_029783725.1 Acanthurus tractus | reverse complement strand
CACACACACACACACACACACACACACACACACACACACACACACACACACACACACACACACACACAAGACACTGCCTGAACAACAGTGCAGTCACAATGGATGAGTGCTGAGAAGAATGAATACAGCGGATGAGCCAGGGCCCCATTCATTCCGATGAAAATGCTCAGTGATGCATGAAGGCAAAAGAGTTTGACCTTCCAGTTTATATTTCCCAGATCTTCTGCAAAGTTTTCACAGCCGTTTGCTGATGAGCTGGCTAACTTCCTGTTTAACCCTTCTGCTAATCTGATTGGGGATAAATGAATTTACTCTTGTTACTCTTCTTGTCTTCCTAGTTGTATTTAACTAAATGGATTACATTTTGAGAGTGAAAGTAGATAGCTTGAAAAGGTTTGAATGCTCAGAAAGTTTCTCAGACATTTTACAGCTACCTCTCTCACAATGTAGTCTTAAGGGAAAGAGCCTTTTTGGGCCTCTGTGCATCAAGCAATGTGTAATTACACGCTTTGGCCACTATGTAAAATTGGCTTCAAAGTCTGGCACGCTTCCTGGAGGCTTGGCAGCCATGTTAACAGCTCTCTTCGGCTTTTATGAGAACTAAAGGCTAATGTGAGTTAAAGTCATGCTAACAGGTAAAAAAAAATGCAGTTTAAGTGCAACAGTTACCACATTTGCTTTTTTTAGCATGTTAGATATAAAGTCAGACACCACCTGCTGGTGGAAAACTGGCTTGTGGCTTCGTCACCAGACATTTCACCACATCATTAAAGTCCCCATTATACATTGGTCATATTTCCAAACACATATTCCTCACTTCACAACAAATAAGGAAAAGGAAGAAAAAGACAGCTCTGACGGGCCAGATCAGATGTACGCCCTTACACCTGTTTCAAAATGTTATAGCTGTTGGGATAAAATGAATACTTGGATCTATTTTTAGTAAATAAAGGGGGGGGGATATCATAATCCAGATGTCACCCACAAAGTTGTTCGCCTTCCTCTGTAGAAGTGTTCCATATTTGGCAACGCAATCACTGGCAGTTTGCTGGCCGTTGTTCCAGGTTTTGAAGTCTTTTTCTGTGCCTCAGTAGCATTACAAAACCAGCAACTGATGTAGACGGTTATAACACTCAATAAACAATCAATAAAAGCACAGTAGAACATTAGGAGTATTTTGGTGTGGACATTAAAAGAAAATGATTCTTTGAAAATCACATTCTTCGTTGTGTATTAGCAGCGCATGAGGTCAGTCCACAGGTCCTATTTGGCTTACGGTTGAGCTCCATGCCAAGCCGTGGTAATCTGTAACAGACTGCACTGGCTCCCTATTAATAAAAGAAGGCTTAGAGGATTGCAGATTTCTAAAGTTTATGGACGTTTCCTTTGCTTAAGAGGTGCTTGCGAGAAGCTTTGACTTCTCACACCAAATTAGGAAGCAGTCAAGAGCTGGCCCATGCTTCTCCTTTCACTGAGGCCAGATCATCTGCGTACTTAATAATGTGCAAAAGAAAAAAAAAAAAAAAGCTAGTTTCCTCTAACCTGCCGGGGTTTACAACCCAGAAAGTCAACAATCCATGAGATCAAGACAACTTGAAATGAAATTCTGTCATTAATATACCCGCTAAAGTACAGAACCAAACGGTGTTGATGGTGAGTTGAGTCTTAAGTGAAAACACAGCAGTCAACTTAATGTGGTGCAGGAAATTGTATGCCTTCCTTTGACATGGAAATACCCCAAGTACAAATACCTCATCATGCTTAAGTGCAGTACATGAGCAGCACATGTACTTTCCCTTATTTTTAGGGACTGAAGTCAGGATCCATTTTGATTATTCTTTTTCTACTCTGCCTCCACCTCGACCCTCATCTTTCTAAAAACAACCATCCGCCTTGTGTGTCCACAACCTCATGCTGCTCTGACTGGCCTCAAACTGTCTGAAAAACCTGCCTCATGTCTTGAATTTCAGGAGCTAAAAAGAGGATAAGATATCTTCTCTCTTTCTAGTGTCGGAAACAGGCTGATGACCAAGATGACCAAGACTGATAGCAGGTAGAGCCCGCGAGTGCTGTCGGCACATCAGAGGAGCATTAAGTCCAAAAAGGCAGGGACATTTTTCACACAGATACATATGCAAAGATTTTTATTTGATTTTACACCTTGGCTCCATATCTTGTCCCACTGCTGCTGCCCAAATCTGATAGGTTGAGCTCCCCCTGTATGCTTTACACTTTATTTAGATGACATTTTCCTATAAGCCTGAGCTGTAAAGTGAGAGGTGTACTAAATAATGCGGCAGCCGTGTATATGCAGCAATAACCTATTAAGCCTGAAGAAAACTGGATGTAACAGCTCTGCTCCGCTGCTGTGTCAGAGCCGGGTCAGAGTAAAACCCCGTGCTAAGCGCCTGCCAAACACATCCAAAGTCTCTCTGAGATAAAGGAGTCGTCCCTTTGACATTTTCAGAAATGCCATGTATGACAACCTCTAAAAGCCACAGCAAATCTGTTCCCTCCGCTTCATATTCTGAAAGCCTTTTTCCTTTCAAAGGCAGCCTGAGAGTGACAAACCAGAGAGCAGTCTAGACATTTTTACCATCTCGAACTTCAGAGCTGTGTGTTCCTCCCCCCTCGCTCCCCCCCCCCATGGTTAATTCAGCTGGGGTCACACCACTGAGTGTTTGCTTGAGTGCTTCACTGTGGGATTAGGAGATTCAACAGGCAGACAGCCATTTGAATAATTGTTTTCAAATGTCTTCTTTAATATCAAGATCCCATTACTTACTATTCTGCGCGCGCTCTGCCGATGAGCGTTGGGACTGTTAAGTTTGTGTGTGTGTGCCTGTCTAATGGAAGGCACTTATGCAAGGCCATGGAGACTCACTCAGGATGCTACGTAAATGGAAGCACAGAACACAGAACACTTGATGTGGATTGGCTCATTAACTGCACAAGTGGAAAGACTACACTGCAGCCACCTTGGGATGAAGATAATGGCTTCGCTGTCAGTGAGGTTCGGCTGACATGGCTTTCTGACGGCAGCGCAGATACACATACAAATAAGATATTGACACGTGCTCAAAAAAAAGAAAAAAAAAACGAAGATCAGAATACGGACTTAATTGAACATTTAAGGAGAAACCTCTACCTTTTTCATGTAAACAGCAGTTGTTTAAGCGAGGTGGGGCTGAAGTAGCTATACCTGATGGGAATTTGTCACATGCTGGCCATGAAATTTAACCGACTTCAGGGCTTAAACACACAGTATCCAATTTCTTTGGCAGAACAATGTCTCAAGCGAAACAATGAAAACAAAAGGCAGTTTAATAACATTGTGAAGCAGCATTAGATCATTGGGTTTGTCTTTTTCTATGTTTAAAATCCTCCATTACAGCTGAAAATCTATCAGTGTGACTAAGGCAGAAATGTTCACAGACACAGTTAACGTGTGAAAGTTACATTCACATTATATTTAGTCACATTTGTCAACCTTCCTCTTAGATATCTGACTGGTGATATGAAAAAACAGTATGTTAATTAAAATTATGTATTTCTCTTCTCAATACATTGGTGGTAATGCAAGTACAAAACTCAACAAAATATATATTAAAGATCGAGTTTCTTTAGATGTTTTAAAGCATACATGTTACAATTTATATATTTAAGTGGAGAATAAAAACATCATAGCAAAAATTAAAGTCTTTAAGTGCGATCCATTAGCCCTGAAGCACAAACGGATTGCTACAAAAGTTTCCAGCTAGCCACAAACATTGGGCCCTTGTAAAAATCAGCATGGTAAACATGTTCCCAAAGTTTCCGACTTGTTAACTCAGCAGATTCAGGGAAATGTTAGCATTAATTTTGAGACAAACGTCTAATATAATTAAGCCAATGATTTGTTTTGCTCTCTACAAAGTCTGATAGGAAGAACGATGACTTTTGCTTTGCTAAATGCTCAACTATGTTCAGCAGCTAATTGCTAATTCTGTTGTTATGTGCTGGGTAGGCTAAGTACACTGGGTTTATCAAAGTTTATATGCTGAAAGTGAAGCAAAGTTGTGGGTCACTGAACCAAAACAGTGAGTTAAAGCAACTGCAGAGCTGCATACACGTATTGTAATTTTGTTTTTCATTAATACAGAATAATTACAACAGCTTTAAAATGCAGATTAAGCGGTACCTTCGTTTGTATGGATTCGGACATCATACTCTGACACTTAATATTAAGCTTATGTGAGTGCTGTTTCTGTTGATTATTCCTGAATCAAGCAACTAGAAGTCATTTTTTTTAATCATTGGAAAGTCCAGCTAACTATATTCAATGTTTAAAAGCTTATATCTGCCTGGAAAAGGAACAACAGCAGACACCCAGAGGATAAGAACTAACATCTCATTCATTCAGGTTAGGATTAAGATGTCTACAGACTGTCAGACAAACAAGTAGCAACCGCTACACCGCTGGATTAACTATTACACTCGTTTGGATTTTTTTCTTCCCCTGCTCCCAATTTCCTGTCGTCTTTCTACCTACTTTCCTCTCCCAAGGCGGAGACGGTCGCTAAGCAACCTGAACAACACGACAGTGCAGCTCTCCAGCTTGGCTCTCTGCTCGGTGTGCCCCTGTGGTTTTCAGACAATCAAATACATGAGTGTGTGTGCATTCATACAGAATGTGTGTGGGAAAGGTGAAAGCTATGAATAGTTTCCATCTCATAAGCGAAAGCCAAAAGTGCCTTTTGCTTTTAAGAGCTGCCTCTTGACTCGAGTGTAACATCGTCTTGCATTCATTGGGGATTTATTACAGGGCATCCAACCCTGGGCCGCCTTAAACAGAAAGGACAAAAATGAATGAGGCCGTGAAACTGAAGAGATATGCTTTTAATTCACTCCAGCTTGAATAAAACCACCAAAAATGCACCTGGCCTAGACACAGCCATCCATCTAGAAACTTGTGTGACAAAAAGGCCGTCATGGTTCCTACTGCTTCCTTTTAGAGCAAATTTGTGTAGTATTGTGTAATAATAGCTACACAACTGTAGCTATTATTACTTGGCAACAATGTTAAGGTCCAAAAAGTCAAACCTGGATCAGCACAAGCTTCAAATGGGAAGAATCCTCAGTGCCTATAACGTTGGAGAAACCCATACAGCAAAGCACACCATACAAGCACTGAGTAAATCACTGCAGTACAGAAATGCAATTACACAAACGCAATGTGTTTTGTGCTGCCACATCACCACTCAAACAGGTACAATAATTGGTGCACCCACTACTGAAAGACTTTCACAGACTGTTACAAGGGTTACAGTAATCTAGCTGGCGGTTTACAGAGAATACATTCAGAAAAAGAATGATCACTATGCCTTACAAAAATATACATTTGTGGGCATGCACTGTGAGACACGACACTCGTGTCCAGTAGTTTAAAAAAAAAAAAAACAAAGATAAAAAGAGGAGATCCCATCAGTTTACAAAAGCAAAGCTCAAGAACAAATGGCACTTACTGTAACTATAGCAGTTAGGAATCTCAGGGCAGCGTTAAAGCCACATACACGTAAACAAACTCTCCCACGGACACAACTTAGGTCAGAGGTGAGATCAGACGGACACAGAACTGCTTCACATCACACAGTCGACACTTTCAATTCAACACGATTCAGGAAACAGAGTCCAAATTAAAATAAGAGAGAACGGTCAACGAAAGTTTCATAAAACACTCAACATTTTCCATCTTGATTGTATTAAAAGAAACAAGTGTTCTCTTACTAATTAAATACAAAATTTGAGAACTATCTGGCTCTAATCCACTCCTTACTCAGCCCACATCTGGTCACAACCTGAGTAAGGTTTGAAAGAAAACCTCTCTTTTTTAAGCAATGACCACAGTCTTGGCATACAGTTCCAATTCTTATTTATCAAACTAGCATTACAAACACGGACAATTCAAACACAAAACCCTGAAAATGTTTGGTAACCACCTGATGCAATGTTTCATTATCTTTTTGTTTTAACTCTAACTTAGAGCGCTGTGGTCTGTTCATGTTGTAAACTTGCGAGGTGATATGCTGAGAAATTTATTGAGCTGTAAAAGTTTAAGATAACTGGGTGTTTAAAAATGACCAGAGATGCTTTTCCACCAAAGACTTTCCTGTGGCTAGTTGCAAATGATTGACCCATACAAAGCTTTTATCCATACCAAACACTCCTGAAACAAATAGCACAACATAACAGGTGTAACTCGTTTTCGTGTCAGCTGGCAGAACTAACAGAGCTTCAGGCCTCAACCACTTCTGTGCTCTCCCCCTTGTTCTCCTCCGTGGCAGGGCCGAGTGGACCAGCCCACCACAGACTGAGAGTGTTGTCTTGTCGGACTTCCTGCGGTGACAAAACGGCTTCACCTCCCTCACCGTCGGAGGCTGAGTCCCCCTCACTGTCGCCGGGCCACGGGAACTGACGCTGCCCACTGGAGGTGGCCAGCAATGGCATGAAGGGATGAATACTGAGGAAGAGAGGAGCAGAGGGACAGAGGGGGATATGAAGGGAATAAGTAGAGTAATAAGGGTGTATTGAAAAGTGTTCTTCTACAGATTCAAGGGAGCTGAAAATCTCTGGTATCTGGCACTGCAATATTGTTGTGCCTTTAAAATACATTTGTGAGAACTTGCAATAACTTGCAGACAGATATGGTGTTTTCAGCTGAACTAAACAAGAAGATATTTGTCTAAAAGTAGATCAGTGACGGTGTTTTGCTCTCACTCTGACTGTTGGACATCATGTAGCAATTTAGCCTCAGTGTGTATTTGTGGGAGTGAGCATTGCACCAGAATCTGCTGAAAAAGTACGCTTTTTAAGGTTACAATGCTTGACATGTGGTAACTTCAGGCAATTTGGCCTTGTGTACTCTGATTAACTTGGCATGCAAGCAATTAGCCATTCAAAATCTCATTTGAATAAAAACTAAACTCTGGTGTTCTTTATCACAGTTTTGGATGAAGGAGTAAACAGGAACAACAGGTGAACCAGCTTCTTCTTTTTTAAATTAATGCAGTGTGGTTGATTTAATTAATGTGAGGAGTTGTTTGTGTGGATGATGGAAAGAATGGAATCTGGTGTGTTGGTAGAGTAGGTATATAATTGGATTTGTCCAAAGATTGTGTATTTACAGCCATGATATGTCATTTTTTTGGTCATCAGCCACTTCATCTCTTCCTCACAGAAAATGCCAACATTGGATTATGTAAATTGCTACTTGGCAACAGAGTGATTAACTGTTTTTTTTTATACATGCATACTGATGCTGTAGTTTTTGCTCTCTGCAATCACAAAGCAGTAAGACTGAATGTTGGGTTATATTGCAACTCTGAGATTGGAAGCTTTTTACCCACGTACCCAAATATTTTGGATGATTTGTCAGCCTCTCCTACGCTTTTGTTTGAGTGATTGCTGGACCCAAACAGTACAACACTACAGAACAATAAGGCAGGCGAACAGCAGTACAGACACTGAGGAGACTGAAGGACATAAACTTGATGAATTCTGTTCTGTTCACTCTGTTCTGTTTGTACTCTGCCCAGTAAGATCTTTCTTTGTCATGATTTTTTACCATTTGTTACCATTTTAACAGTAGTAGACGGTCAGTAGTATAAACCATGACCTGGACAAGTGAGATGCTCTGATCTTTACCTTTTATAACATTCATTTCACACAATTAATGCTAATCAGAGGCAAGTAATGGCAAGTAATTATGACAAAGCAAATTTGGTGATGGCAGCCAGAGGGAATGGGTCGTCTTCAGTCTCGATTGTACCTGTCCGATCATCACTTAACCTGAAGCAGTAACCTGTAACATTCACACACTACGATGAGTCTGATTTTTCTTTGCAGGCGCACCTGATGCCGTTGGTGCAGTCCCAGTGGGCCTGAAACCTGAGCTGAGGTTGCAGTAGCTCCTCGTTACCATCAGGGGGAGCAGCATGGGTGTCCCACACTGACACCACTCCCTCTGTGTCTCCGCTCAGCAGGTACCTGCCTGACCTGCGAGTCACAGGGGAATAATAGTCAGCATTTGTGTGACAATGATCCGCCTACAGAGACAGACTGTAGGAAACTGGATTAACACTCATGAGATGTTTACACTGCAAGTCTTGGTGCTCAACTCTGATGTTTTGCCAGATAGGTTTTTATTTGACTGAATTTCACTTTTTTTAAATGGAGTCTATATCAGATTCCTCTGTGAACAGGTCTTACAAAAATATCAAACGCAGCACGCTGTTGTACAGACATAAACACGGAGAAAACTTATGTCAGCAATTTAAGTTTCATTTTAAGTTGATGTTCAGTGGAAGCCAGTGAACTTGAGCATGATATATGGCTTTTTGTGGAGTACTGGATGCTACTGCATGTTGTGTCTGGATGCAGAGTGGGAGCATGGAGTGTTAAGATCGTCTCATAAGTGGCGTCACAGAGAGATTAAATTTAAAATTTCAGGGGCTTGAGGGCTACTTTTAACTTCATCTGTCAGCAAATCTCCACAAGAGTCTCCAACAGGACACTTCATGGGAAAGAGTGACTTTAAGAGTTGCATGAATATTGACATTACCGCACATAGGTCACACTGAGGTCCCACTGCAAAAAATCTGATCTGTATGTTATTTAGGGCAACAACATATGAGAGTGACTGAAATCTGATTTATAAGGATTAGATTGCATTTGACTTGTTCTGTTCAAAATGTCATGAAAAGATCACAAGTCACATCTAAGAGCGACAAAATCTGATTTGGGCCACTTTAGTCTGCAATGTGAACTTTGCTAAATTCTCTGTATCATGGGGTCTTAAAGGTAGTGTCACCACTTTGTCACACATCAAGCTCTCTCTATCTCTCTCACACACACACACACACATCACTGAACACAACTTACATGTCCAGATCAAAGTAGATGCGTTGGTTAGTGGCCACATTCCTTTTAAGTGAAAACACAACTTTGCCTGGCTCTCTCAAGTCCCAGCACAAGATTTCTGGATCCTACAAACACACAAAAGAACACACGCACACATCACAGACAGTCAGTTGCCAAAGCTATTTGTTCAGAGTCACCGAGCTGACTAAAAAGTTCAAAAATAAAAATAGCTTGTTGTACACTTAAAAACATAGGGACAAGACTTTATGTCGGTATTACTGAACTGCTTTCATTTCTTTTGTAAATATACAAAAAATAACATTTTGTCTAGTTTTATTACAACTTTATTGATACCAGTTCTAACAATGAACTACAACTGACATTAAAGAAATAGATAGATTAACCACAGGTGGATTGTATAAAAAAGAAAAATACCAAAAAACTCTAGCTAAGCTGGAAACTCACAATGAAACACAGAAATACTCACACACAGGCTTTGTATTGGTTATTTCTTTCAATGCCTCCTTAACTTTACATGCAGATCTGTGCATTTACACTGTTTATGATGACTTAAAAGTTGATTTCACATGGGCATGCAGTGTTACAGTAAATCTGTATCATTGACCATATTGCTAAATTTAACTTTATTTTGCTATGGAAAGTAAAGTGGCTCACCCATCATATCCAACCACACATCATAGAGCATTTCGGGTCAGATTACTTTACAATGTATTTTCTAACTTTACACAAGCATGGCAACTTTCTAATTTGTGACCTAATCCTTTAAATTACAAAAGATTGTAATCTAACCTGAATAGTTTCTGCAGTGTCACACCAGAAGACGACTCCAGAGACTCGCCACTTTTTTCCGTGTCATTCATTAAGTTTATGGTGGTGTCTTAACTGGCTGTACTGCTCATTCCTTACTGATAATTTGTAGAAATAGTTGTCAGCTGGAACCAGTTATATCCAGTGCCTGTGGCGGCTAACCTCGAAATCTTTTTGACTTTCATTTTTGGGGAGGATGCCACAATGTTTGATCAGATTCATTCCATGCTGATTCATGCCATCAAGACAGGAACTCAGCAAAAGTCCTGATAATGCTTGTTTAAACCAATTTCCCAATGTGACAGAGCAAAGTCATTTGTTACCCGCTTACACACAAAGCTTGCTGATGATGTGCATGTGTGTGTGTGTGCGTGTGTGTGTGTGTGACTGTGTAATCATTCAAACGAAGCAGCATAATTACCCTCCGGTCTCTTTTTTGCATGCTGCTGTGTGCATGTGTGTGTGTGTTCATGTGTTAACCTTGCGCCCGCCAGTGTACAGGTAGTTGCCGTCAGGGGAGAAGAGCAGATGGGTGAGGCCTCCGTGGTGGCGGGTCGGCAGCAGAGCCAGCAGGGTGCCGTCTTGGCAGGAGTAGAGGCCAGCGCAGCGGGAGTAGGAGCCACAGGCATAAACAGACTGGCAGGGGCTGAAGCCAAAGCTAGAGATGATGCCACTTAGGCCCTGCTTCTTCACTGCAGTGAAAACAACAGAGTGGCATTTGGCAAGGCTTTTGGCCCTTTAAAAGGTTCAAAAGACACAACTTTCAATCACTTTTACTCCGAGTTGACTTAACAGCAGCTCATATGTTCCCTCTGACTCTCTCCTGATTACTCTCAATGAGGAAAACGCTTGTCAACAATCTAAACATACACTCAGATTGGATCATCTGTTTCCTTTTACAGTTTATATACCTTCACCCATCATCCACTTCTCACTCTTTAAAAAGGCCTTTTTTGGCACGAAATTGCTGAGAAACTCTGAGTGTTTGGCAAAGTCCTCACATATCACAGAACCTGTTTATGAGATTAACCATACGTTTCTGCACCGCATGTCTGACTCTATAACTCATAAAACAGACCTGATGGAGCCAAAGAGACATGACCTACACAAAGCAGTGATCTACCAGGGCAAGAGTTCAAGTTTGCTTATTACCATTAAAAAAAACAAAACTTTTTTTCTGTTTTTTTTTTTT
>JAQNCA010000019.1:4616483-4647572 GCA_029783725.1 Acanthurus tractus | reverse complement strand
TGATCTACCAGGGCAAGAGTTCAAGTTTGCTTATTACCATTAAAAAAAACAAAACTTTTTTTCTGTTTTTTTTTTTTATTCATTATCACATTTTTCAATAATCAGCTGAAAATTAAGCCCCACTTTTTTCCAAAAATCATTTTTTGACATCTTGGTGCTTCAAAATACTTCTGTCGTTAACTACAAGACCGACACGAGTTCAGTTCATTTTGGATTTTGCCAGTAAACTGAAGCTTGTTTGAAGTGAGCGACAGAGATTAGAAATTCATAACAGCAAACATTTTACTTCCCTTTATTTTTTTATTGCCAGGAGCATATAATAAACCTGTTCTTTTTGGATTGTTCAAGGAGACTTGAGCCTGTGAGATGTGACAGCCAGTTGTCAGACAGTGACTTTTTGAATACAAGAAACAACTGACTTCATTATCCTCTTCACAATGTTTCTGTTTACTTATTGTTTGTCTTGTGGGTTTGATTTTACAAGAGAAAACATCAAGTGAACGCATCTCTTTTTATAAATTATTCTTTACAAAGCTGTTGTGCGACAACCGGGAGAGTTTTCAAAACAGTCGCTACTCGCAATAAAACACATTTATGTAACTAACAATTTATTATTTGTTGAGGTAAATGTTATTCATGGCAAACAACTAACTTTAAGACAGACTCCATTTTAGTGCACATGAATTTTCCAGGAATTTCACATGAATATATAATGTCAGAGCATTTCAAATGGCTATCAACCATGATGTAAACAAAGACAATTTACATGTATTTAACACGTAATTTGTGGTGGAAAAAGCTAAATCAAACAAATCATCTGTACGATGCTTTACGCTCAAAAGTGTGTGAGCGGTTAATAACTGACCTATGGTGGGCCGCTCCTCGCAGTCTCTTCCAGGACGCTCGGTGTAGAAGACGCGGACAGTTTTGTCGAAGCCGCAGTAGAGCTGCGATCCGTCGGGGGAGAAGCAGAGGGAGTGGGCCGCTGTCAGCTCGTCCAGGTGATTGTATGGGCGGAAACTGGCTCGCACCTCCCCGTAGAATGCATCCCACACATGGACTGGGTTGTCGCGGCTACTGCTGGCGAGACTGAGGGAGGGGAGCGAGAAACGAGACAAAAAGAACAGCAAAGAGGGGAAGAGAGTGAGTTATTAAGACATATAGAAAAAGCGCTAAGAGACGACAGAGAATGTGGTGAATTACGCAAATTGCAAAACTAAGGGGAATAAATGCCGAGTTTACTCACTGGAGTCGATCTTAATTGTACCTGAGAGAATTTGTTTTTTACTGCCAGCAGCTATGGAATGACTCATTTTAGACTTTCAACACATAAGAAAGTATTTAGTATGCAGGGAAACAGCACAATGTGACAACCAGGATCTGTCTGGAGAAGCAAAACAAAGCATCGAGCACCATCAAATGATCGTACCTGCATCTGAAAGGAAACAGGAGCTTAAAATGAAATAGACTGCTGAGATTCTTTTGAAATATACATGATGTATGACCGAAAAGAAAAACCTTCTTGTTTGATTCGTTGTCTCCTTTCTGACCTCTGCTGAACCACATCCACCTGAATGTATCAATGCATCAAAACAAACACACATCATTGTGCTCTGCCTTATTATGGAGACAAGACCACAGCACATTCTTATTGAGTCAAATCAGGGCCAAAGACTGAGCCATGCCTTTTTAACTCTAATTACTGGGTGCTGAACAAATGCCGAAACATCACTGCAGCTCAATTAGACAAAGGAAATTAGCCCCTACCGCTGCTGCCGTGTTCTGTTATGGCCCCTCTGAGCCGCAGCTTTATTCCAGAGCAGGGAAATGCCCAATTATAATGCTAGACTGCTGCTAGCTTGGAGCGATGCCTAGAACTCAGTGCAACTTAACCGAGCCATAACAGGGGCTCTTATTCCCTCTCTACAGGAGGGGCATCAACAACACGCGGCTTTTGGCAGACAGAGGGTTTGAGGAGCGCAGGGGGAGGAATGACAAACAAAACAGGAGATGTGAAAGGAGGGAGAGAAGAAAGGAGGAGGGAGACAGCAAAAGGCACCAAAAACGGGTTTTCTGTAAATGCATTTGATAATCACAACCGTAACCTTTTATCTGGCTGCCTCGGCTCTAAACAATCGACTCGGAGCTTGTCTGACCACCTAGCTGTGCCCTGCAGGAGCTCCTCTCTGATATGTGGTGGGGATCTGAAGAGGATGAAGCACTTCTGCGGTCATCTCTTACTGGCATCCTCATCCTCATGACAGACAGATCCTTGCACGGCTTTGGCAGAAACATACAGGCCTCTCAAGTGGTTCATTGTCCATGAGTCCTTTGCCGATCATTACACTGTTTACGAAACTCTCATCTTTGGACATGCGGCTTTGGACCCCCACCTCTCTCTTCTTGCACAGTGAAGGCTGTCTGCTGTTCGGGTGGAGCGGTGCCAATGCTGGGCCTTGATCTGAGGAATCTGTCGGAGGGTGGAAGCTGTAAGTGGAGGATGATGAGAGCTGGGGGAGGAGGTGTACGCAGTGAAAACTGTTGGCAACTTGACCTCAGCTCGTTAGCACGGCCCTACCTCTCTCGCCACAGACTTTACACATTCTCCACAGTGATGGGCTGTGTGTAACTAATGTTGGCTCCGCTTCACAGCACACGCACACACGGCACACAGTGATGTCATAATGACCGCATTTTAAAAAGTCTGCTAATGTGCGTGCCTGCACACACACGGAAAGAGAGGAAAAAGAGAGAGATTGAGATGAAAAAGAGAGGCCCCAAGTCAGGGAATCGTGAGGCCCTTAAGGCGCTGTGTGGACTCGTGAGAGCCGTTAGTGGGCTGAATCATGCTGAAAAGCACTGTGGGCCTCAAACAGCCCAGCAGATTGTGACGGAGGCAGAGGCAGACGAGAAGAAGGCTTCACTCATAATGAGAGACATCACAAAGCTTTTACAGCATCTCTCAATGCTGGCAGGCGGCTCCCACGAGTGCAAATACCACAGGGATCAAAGAATGACTCACAAGCGCACAACGATATTTCTATATACAGATAGTGGATTAGACAGGCTCAAGCACACAGAAAATCTTACTCACACACAAACACACTCGAACCATCCAAGATCTAGATTAAAAACACCAATCACCGACTTGACACCGGCCCAAATAAACAACAATACTTTTTCCGTGTATACATTCTTCACCATCCGGCAGGCTGACCTTCAAAGTGAACTTTAAATGTCTCATCTATCCAGCTGTTAAGGGCTGAAACTCGGAGCCTGGTCTGGCAGAGATTGAGCTGAACTCACAAGCACGTGTCCGGGTCCAGAGAGTTCATCTTGGGGTACCAGCAGTAGTCGTAGATGGTGTCTCCCTCTGCCATCCTCAGCACTGGACTCTGCAAACCAGATGAGAGGAAGGAAAGGAGACTGTCATGAATGTAAGGGCAGAAATACACAGTATTTACTAAATGTAAGACCAGTGGGATCCATCGGCGCTGATGCTGGTACTGAAAAGGTGGCTGGAAGACAATATCACAGGCTTTTCTCTGTAGTGAAATTCAATATTAAAACCAGTAGCGCCACGTGAGAAATGGAGCAATCAAAGCTCAATTTTCTACCCTTTTCACAAGCGGCCTGCCATCTCTGTAATGGAGAAAAATGGATTATATTTCAATTATTTTTGTTCAGTGATCCCAATCTACCAGCCTGTAATACAATTAAGAGATTGGCTCACCACTTGATATTTCCCAAAACCAAAATGACAGAATGCATGTTTTTTTTCTAGCTGTTAAACCTTTAGTAATGTGTTTTCTCAAGCTGCTGCCTCAGATTGATTGAAATGTTTTATTTTTTTGGTTTGTTCATAGTTGGTTGTAACGCAACATACAGGCAGAAATCATGTTCGACAACAACACACTGACGGCCACAGCTTTAAAAGGTCAGACAGCACACAATAGGTCGATGACCTTTTCTTCACTGGAAATATCTCACAATTTAGAGAGTGTTTGAAAGAAAAACAACTCTACAAAATTATATCTGCCACACTTCTGTTTTGGCTCCCATTTTTCGAGAGTTGGTGTAAAAGAACTTAGACTTTTCTTGCCCGTACAAAAGGCTTATTTCTCTCTGGTTTTGAGCACTAATTTGTGAAAATCCATCGCACTGATCACTTCCCGTCCTCCTGACAGGTGTGGCCTATTGAGATGCTGATTTAGCAGCATGATTATTACACAGGTGTGCCCCCGGCTGCTCACAATGAAAAGGTCAAATCAGAGACGACAGCTCTAGTTGACATTCCTGCAGTCGGCATGCCAACTGCATGCTCCCTCAAAACTTGCAACATCTGTGGCATTGTGTTGTGTGAAGAAACTGCACATTTCAGAGCCTGCTTTGTTTTGAGCAACCCAAGGAACACCTGTGCATCATGATGTTTAATCAGCTTATTGATATAAAACACCAGTCAGGTGGATGGATTTAAATAGCAAAGACAAAGCACTTACTGACATGAATTGTCACAAATTAGTGCAAATATGAGAAAAAATGGAGACGAAAATAGATGTCTTGCATTTATATTTTTGCTAAGTGTATGAAAAATCTCATAAGAATGATTAAGGCATTAAAAAACATTTTCTGTCTTTTGAAGTTACAAGTTGAATGTCTTCTGGGTAAGATGTCATTATAGGCTAAAATATTGACAGGGGTTGTCTAATTGTCTCACTAATTTAACAGTTTAACAGAGCTATGGGCAGAAAAGCTGTTGTTTGTTCAAAGCTGGTAATTTACATCTCTTCTACATGTACACCTACACAAGGTAAATGTTCTTTCTGCATTGACCCTGATTCAAAAAACTCCTACTAACTATCATGTAAATTTTGAGTAAGTTAAAATTAACTGTATCTAAACTGTTCAGATAACTGATAAGGAAGCATAAAAATACTTTTCAATTCTCAGACCAGTAGTGAGATTGACTAGTCCTGTACGAGTGACATCAGTGATAAGAAAAGGCTTTTATCTGCTTTTCTAACTGAGGAGCCATCAAAAAGGCATTTCAGAGAAGCTATATTTTACAAATTGGATCCACTTTTTAAAGAAGCAAATGAATGCATTTGCAAAATGCTTTTGTCTGACTCTTGTCCTGCAAAGTGGACAAAATGATTTTCCAGTTTGTGCTTTATCACTATAATTTACTACATAATGCTCAAGAAGGGTGTGCAAGAATCTTTCTAAAAGTGTTTTTTAATAAAATGTCTTTTCATGTTTTTTTAGCTCTCTTCCTTTCAGATCACCAATCAAAGATTTTCTGTGTTAGCTACTTAGCAACACTATTACTTTTTCCATCCTCCACACTAACAGTCAGGAAACCCCAGATGGCAAGCTATCTGTGTACTCACCATCTCGGGCAGCAAGTCCCAATTGTAGCTGTAAATCTCTGGAGGGAGGTTGTACACACGGAGCACATTGTCTGCACTGTTGGTCAGGATACAGGAACCATCAGGGGCCCTAGTTTAGAAAAAGAGGGTGGATCAGAAAAGGGTGGCGGTGGATTGAGAAAAACACATGCACAGGCTGATTTTCTGACACATAAGTAGTCTAGATTAAAGGTGCCACAATCGTGCTTTCCATCTAAAATATACATGGCAAAGATGCATCTGGTTTAAATGTGGATTTATCCTGATCATACAATTAAGGTTGGTAATAGCAGTCTGACTAATGTCATGTAATATCACTGATCCCACAGTGGCTTCAGAAGGACATGGTGGATTTTTTTTCCTGACGTCATTTGCACAAAAAGACATTATTTTCTCAGTAATCTGAGCCATTAATGACTCTCCTTGATATCTGGCTGGGGGCACTGAATGTAATTGTCTTATTTATTTATTGTAATCATTTTAATGACTCACACTTTTGATGATTACGTTAACATTTTAAACTTACCACCCTGCAAACCTCATCCCATCGGTGTGTTATGTGTCAAATTAATTTCAGAAGAGATTACCATTTGCAGCCTTTGAGGTAATTTTCCGGAAAGTTGGAGTATTCAGTCCAGGAACCAGTCAGCATCTGGGGGTTCTGGGTAAAATCTAGGCCAAGGCTGGAAGCAGGATGGATAGAAGGAGAAGTTTTGTGTTAATAGGTTCAAAAGACTGGAAAGAAACTTTTACAACACACAGTGAAAGACAGAATTTTCCATCTTACTGATATCGACAGCATGAAGTTAGTGGAAAGACTGTGATCAGAATCTTGACATGTATCTTACAGTTTTACTTACAATATGTTTAACTAAGTAGAGGATGGTATGATGAATTTCCTAGCCTGGGACGAACTGTTGCCATATAAAACTCCCTCTGTGCAAAATCTACAGTCATTTTAACCATTTTCCTAGCAAGGACTGAGCAGCTCTTTTGAGACACAGTGTTACTACCCAGCAGAGAGGTTTGTTACTTACATTTCACACATCTATGGCTTAATTCTATCATTTTTCAACCTGTGTCACCTTCTCCAAATTTCCCATTGTGATGACTGATAGTTGTAAATATTTAATCAGTCGATGTGGCAGTGCTTTTAATGCACCACTTCAAGACAAGTGCTATTACAAAATGCACAGAGCATGGCAGAGCACCATTTACACTCACGGGCCATTATACATGTTCGAATAGCTGTGACTGCACAATTACCATCAATATTGGAATTACAAGATGCTCACAGACTTCCTCCCAGTTCAGGAAAAGGAAAAAGAAAATGTGGTCTAATTTTTTTAGACAGTGGTTTGGCTTTTTTTTGCAAGGCCCTCAACAACACAGTTTTTGTCATTATCATACCAATGTCCACTGCAACAATGTCTCTAAAAGTTTGTAAAAGCTTAAACTTTTTCGAAACTTATTTATCATCAGAGTATAGCCTCTTAAGTTGACGCTAACAGTTTGTTTTTGCCACTTGAGCGGTTCTTAGAGAGTAGGAGAGAATAGAATCCAAGCAGTAAGAGGTACAAATAAGATTCATTACATCTGATTAGAACAGTTTCACCAGTAGCAGGGATATAATTTGAACACAAACGGGAAAAATAAATGAGCTGCAAGTGCTGTACAAAATGGCCATCTTGCAGTAACCAGAACCTCTCTCTCTGCTGTAAACACTCAGAAATCCTGCTTGAAATAGCTCACTTGACGGCGTGTCTACTGTATCTCTATCACTAGTTATGTGCTACTGAGGTTAAAAATAAACCGGACTTCTGCTTCCACTTACTGCTGTCCTTCAACCGGGCTGTCTGCAGATCTGTTACTGTCGTGCTCGTCCTCTGGTTTCATCTCTCCTTCTTCTAAAGGGGCGTCATGCCCTCCATTTCCATTTTGACGGCATTCTTCTTTACCTCCCTCACTGACAAGCACCTCTTCCCCTTCTTGAACTCCCTCCTCACACTGATGTTGATCTGTTTATGGCATTACAAGAGAAAGCATGTGCAAGTTAATTTATTAATCCTCAAGATAATCTTGAAAAATCTTTGACACCAAATTCTTGACTTGAATGAGCTGGGGTTTTTGTTCCCTTTCCTATATATCATTTGATACATGCAGCTATAGATACTATACTTTGTGCTGGTGGTGCTGCATCTTCTGGCAACAAAACAGCCTGTGACAGTGTTTCTTCAAGCATCTTGTTGGAGTTTGCGACCTGCTCCAGTCCCTGTTCCTGCTCGCTCAATCTTGGCCGCTTGGCAGATGGAGGTGCCCCTTCCTCGAGGGTCTCTCTTATCTCTAAGCTGAGACCTTCAGGTAAAGGTGGTGCCTGTTGAGGGGGCTCATTATCCGCTTCTGCGTCCTGACCTGCACCTGCTACACCCCCACTTTCACCACCTCCAGTAGAATCAGACATCTCTTTTGATTATTAATCCCTCTGGTTAAGTCCTCTGTGCCCTGTGTCCGATGACTGGCTGTCAAACGTGAGTGAGGTAAGTGCTACTGGGATAGTGCTTCTTTCTGCAGTGTGGGTGTTTGAGTCTGCTGGGGGTCGAGGACATCACAGCACCCACTAGCCTGGAAATCAGGGAGGTAGGCAGATGGTAACAGGGGGACAGGGCAGGTAAAATCAAACATAGAGGACGATGTTAAACATGTCAAAACAGTGCAAAAACATCAGAGCACATATGCTGAAAAGCAAACGATCGTAAATTTAGAGCAGTACATTTGGCATTTATTATCGACAGGTATAAATTACTGACAAAAAGATGCCCATTCAAACATCCCACAGACACCTGTGGCTAGTCGTGACGTGCCAACCACTCAAAACTAGCACTGATGTTAATTTGTTAAGTTCACGCTCACGACTTACTAAATATATGACAACATCATAAGCGTTCTGCTAAATAAATGCACTGTTCTGGTGGCAAAGAAAGCAAAAGGCTTCAATTTAATTTAACCGTTGGTCCACAACAGAAACCGCGACCACTCCACATTAGCCCATGTTAGCATTAGCCTATGCTAACAGTCTGATGCTACCGACCTGTGTTGCGGCTTGCCCGGCCTTTGTTTCTTCTTCCAGTTCGGTTATAAACACTCTCCGACGGTGTTGGGGCTTCACCTGGAACCGGAGTGTATGAATAGTAAACAACAATGTTCGAAGTCTTTCTACTTCGGCACTTTGTGTTTCTACTCACATTACGACAAGTTGTAAACACTGTGGGCGGCCATGTGTTTCAAACTATCGCGAGACTTCCGCTGATAACAAACTGATGCTCTCATGGAGGCTCATCTGAATGCATGTGGATGCAGGCACAATACTCATCTTATATCATGAATGATGTCTGCTCCTTTCAATTCATGCACTCACACATTTTCAAATCATAGATCATAAATATCCATAAAAAAAACACAGAGTCAGTCACTGCTAAATGCTATTTATGTAGTATTTATTTTGTTCTTCAAACAAACAAAAGCCAAACTATTTACACATCTTGCAGTTGTTCTTTTCCAAAACAGTTTCATTACATGTATGCTGTTATTAAAACAACATTCAAAGACTCATTGAGCAAAAGGAGCTGAGCTGACTGGCATATAACTTTTTAATTATCTCTTTTAGACCACTATTGTTGGAACTACAGTTGCCAGGGCTGTTGTAAACCAGATGATCAACTTCATACTGACAAGCAGACAGGCTAGGACAGGATCTTCACAAAGGCCGTAACCTAACATCCAGGGCATAGTGACAACACAGAACACAGTTTTCTGGTTTATCTAATCATAAAAGCATGTGTAGTGCAGTAAAATCAGCTGTGAACAATTTCAGTTTAATCTTATGAGATGGATCGACTGACCAACAACTTCTAAACTACACAATATAAGCTTTTAAAAATACCAAAAACAGATATTTTTAGTCATTTACAAATAAGAGAATCGATTGTATACTCATGGTTTAAGTTAATTTCCTTGTTTTGGCAACTGATTACAATTACATTAAACTTAATAACCATTTAGTAATAATTTTGTACAATTTAACAGTTATGGCCACTTGAGCCCAATGTGGCTACATCAGTTTACACAGTTAGATATTGCAAGCAAATTTCAACCAAAACATCAGCTAAACAAAATGTACACATGCATTACAAGCCAATGCTGATGTGTTCTATGAAAATTAGTTGCCATTTGGATTAAAAACTGCAGATTGTGTAGCTGTGAATTTGATAAACTAGGCCTACTGGTTGACTAAAAGCATTGATCTCTGATGTCCAATCAAATATACATACAAGTGACACAATACTTTCCTTATCTCCAGCACATGGATAGCACACAAATTACTAAATTACTTAATTCCTATCTATTTTGTGCCATCAGAGATGGTCTGCAGGACTACTAGGTAAAAAGACATAACAGAGGTAATCTAGGCCATACTGTGACCCACCTCAAGGTTTAGTGTCAAAACCTACAAATATTACAATCATGCAAGCTTGCTCTTGTATAATGCTTACATTACAAGCCCGACTGACATCTCAAACTGTAAAAAAGCACCGAGTAGCTTCCAAATCATAGAAGTCCCCCTGGAGTGTAAAAAATAAACCAAACAGACCTGACTTGTTACCAAATTTGAGGCAGACCTGCAACTCTGGTTCTATTTTGCCTCGAGCAAAACACCCAACAATATTTGTGGCACAGCAACAAGTCTGTGCTTTGAGCCAATCCTGTGAGTCCCACCCAGTCAGCTCAGCTCCAGACAGTACAGACTTCAGCCCTTTATTAAGCCTGCACCTTCAGCAATAATCTAAACAGTAAATCTAAACAAATCCACTCTTCATTTTAAAGGAAACCAAAAGGGCAACAAAAGCCAACAACCAGCAAAATCAGATTAATCAAAGACTGCTTGCTTTGCTATTTTGTAGCTAACTAGTAAATATTATGGTGGTACATGTATCCGATAAATACAGAACAGACAGTTCTGTTGGCTAACAGGTAACTGTCTTTTAGAAAGCTCCTTTCTTTTACTTTAGGGGACAGTCAACAAGGTGATTTCCAACTTAAAATCATCATTTAGAGAACATTTTCAGTTAGTCGTTTAGGACTGAACTAAACAATTTAAGGCATGTTGAACAGAGAAAAAAAAAGCAAAACCCACTATGAGAAAAATCAAAACACAAACTTTTACATTATTTACAAAGCTCAGCCTTTATACTGATGAGCATTGATGCTTGTGTGTGTCTATTTGTGATCTGATATTATTGTAGCCCTGGTATGTGTGCAGACGTGTTTCCAGAGGAGAGCCAATTTAACTGAGTGTATGCTGCTTTTGTTGTAGGTGTGCATGTAGTGTCTGCAACTCCTTTGGAGGATAGAATCTATGTGACATGTAGCTACGTGTTTGTGTTTTGTCATGTTTCAAAGTCTTTTTTTTTTTTTTGTACAATTCTTTCAGTTCATCCAGTTCCACAGCTGCAGGGACTTCTGGTGGCTTAGATGTGAACAAGCCATGTCCGCTGATGCTCAACCCAGCTCTCAGTCTCTGTTGTCTGGGTAGAAGGGCAGGTCTTCGGTCCTGCTGGTTCAAAGACCTCCATGCAGCCACCTGAGAGTTTCAGGCCAAGGTGGGCGATGACATCTGGGCAAATACACGCCTGTTTATCTTCTTCCTTGCCGGAAAGCGCCTGATCAAACCAAAACTTTATCTTTCAACACAGATGGGATCCATGGTTGATAACCCTTCAACTTCATCTGGTAACTGTCCAACTGATAATGCCAATGGCCTGCCCAGTCTAAGGTCAAGACAAAAAAAGTTTCTTAGGATTTAAGTTCAAAAGGGACAATTCAAGGGTTAACTGGTTCATGGGCTGGCTGTAGATTAGATCCTCCTTGCAGAGGGCAGCAAATAAAGCACAGCCAGGCTCCTGCGTGAAGACAGAGAGACAAAAAGCACAAGACCATCACCATCCTACTGTCCAAACAACCTGTTGGTAACAAAGTGCCATAAACATGAGTTGAGGGTTTAAATTAAGTCAATAGTATACAGCCATGGGAAAAAAAATTAAGAATATCTCACCAATGCCAAGGATTTTTCTTCCTGCAGTCACTCAACAGCACTTAAGGCAGTCATCAGGTTGGGAGAGGTGGAAGTGTCCTTGCCAGCAGCTCTTCAAGCCAATGTCTGCCCCTTTAACTGTGCCCGTTGATCAACACTCTTGTTGTGGCTCTTAGTAGCGACTGAAACATCCATTTTGATAAGTAGCCATCAGTCAGTCTTTAAGCCACATGTCCAACTCCTCAGTCCACGTTCATGTGGGTTTCCCTTCCATCCCCGATTATTTCAGGGTTACTGGCAAACTAAGGGAAACTCACAGCGAGTCTTTCTCAAACTAGATTCAAAAAGATTGGTTTTCTTGAAGAACATTCACTCCATATAATCAATGTCTCATGAATTTTCCTTCATCCATTTGCAAATTTTTTTTCTTTCTACTCTCAAAGGTAATACAAAAATATGGTTATGTACAGGAGGTGGGAGAAGACGAGCTTCTCGAGTCTCTTATTTCAGTTTGGGAATATCTTTTCAGTGACTTTGTCAAAGTCGTAGCAATCCTCCTGTTGTAATTGTGCTCCCATCCCCAAAATGGTACCTCACAGCTTGAATGAACAAAAGTGCATAGGTGAGTTGGTGAGGGCAGGGTGTGAGTGCTCATGAGGGTTGAGGTGAAGTCAAGTGCACTGACCAGGTGTACTCATATCGCCCTCTCAGTTCCCTCTAGGGTAATGCAGCCCTGCACTCCTTTCTCCACAAAACAGAGCCTATCTTCGATTTTCACACCTCTGCTCCATGGTTGATCAAGTCTCAGGATCCCCGACCACACACACACAACGGTCCAGTTAGAGGATCATGTCCATGTTGTTGTGATGCCTGCAACTCTTCCTCAAACCAACACCACTCAATGTCCATATGGCAGAAGCGCACTTGCAATCCCCACCCGTCTTTTGTGGGAAAAAAAAAAAAAACTAAAAACAAACAAACGAAAAAAAAAACTAAAACAAAAAACTGCACCCACAGATATCCATGTGGTTTGTAAACAACCAAAGCTCCAGTATGGAATAGAAAGAGTCCTTTCTTTTAATTCTTAGTCACCGTTTGTAGAACGACCAGAATTGTAGAGGCAGTGTGTTCAACTGTATCCATCCGGATTTTTTTTTTTTCTTCTCCACTGTGTCAATAAAAAAAAGTCCTCACTAAACTCTTTGAAGCTTTTTTGTATTTTGTTTCCATTTTTGAAATCTTCTGAGGAAAAAAAAAAAAAAAAATATCTGGTATCAGCACGGGTTTGTCATTTTTTTTGGAATACATTCAATATTTTCTTAAGAAAGAAATAATACACACACTTCACATGGCGATAATGAAACAAAAATGAAAAACAAAATTAAGAAAAAAAATTAAAACGCACAACAAAAATAGCAGCCCCAAGTGCTCATTATCTTAGTCCAAATACTTTTTAAACTTTGTATATAATGTATATATTCATATATATTTTTCATTAAAAAAGAAAACTCGTCATTATCAAATTGCAACAACGAATAAGTAACACAATATGCTAACATTTCATGCACCGTTCTGTGCACTTGCACATTAAGATGCTGTATTTTTTTTTTCAGAGTCAGAAACTCGACACCTTTCATTCACAAGTTCGAGAGCTGACAAAAGGCAACGTGATCACACCCCAGGAAAACAGACTGGACTAACCTTCTGATGGATCACCCCTAGACTGAACTAGAAATATTTACGATATAAACTTACATACTTTACATACACTGTGCTGAGCACTGACACACGTCACACTCGCTCTCAAAAAGAGTTAATGTCTCAATGGCCACGCACTCTATCCAAGTTCTTAGGCACAAATGTGCATTCATACACATACAAAAAAAGCACATGTATTCAAAATAAGTACCTGTAGTCTTAACTCATTTCTATTAACAGTAAATGAACATGCACACTGAAAACACACACACACACACACATCCATACATACACATACACACATAACACAGTCTCATACTGGAGCACACACAGTAATGTCCCTCATGATTTGCCCTGTCTGCAAGTCCTTACAGGTCAAGAGACAGTTCCCCAAATGGAGAAGATAAGGGAATTAAACAAGTGGTGGTCATCATGTGATGAGCGCAAAGCTAACATTTACAAATGTATGCATTTCTATTTCGTCTATCTGGGGATGAAGAGCTGGTGAGAGAAAGGATGTGTTGTGCAATTGCCCTCTCTCTCTCTCTCTCTCTTTCAATCACTCGCTCTCTCAAAACATACAGATCAAGTCCCTATTTGGAGAAGGGAAACACACCCATACACTCTAAACATGAGAGTACAAAATTACCATTTAAACAAAAAAGACAAAAATGGCCTCTTATGTTTCATACGTCTTGGTAAGCAACAAAAGAAAGAAAAAAAAAACATTGTGCAGACTTGTATATTACTGACACAAACCAACCATTACACATCAGTCATTCTCACAGTCATTCAAACACATTCACAAAAATATTCACTTCTATAACTAACCCCATTTGTTTGATTTTTTTTGTTGTTTTTGTCATTTCTTTTTTAGGCAAGTGCAAATCTTCAAGTTTTTTTATAATCCATTTTTCAATAGCTTTACTTTTTATATAAACGTAAAAAAAATGCTAAACAAGAGAAATATCAACAGTGTTTGTCTTTCGAGAAAGGATTTGCTCTCTGATAAGGTTTCAACTAAAGGTCCCCCTGACTTTGAAAACCTAACAGCCCGACCATTCACCACCCCCCTTCCAGTTCCGATGCACATGCACACAGATAATGTGTATGTACACACACACCGTCTATGCACACTGATTCCAACATGCGCACGCACACACACAAGCACGCACACACGCACGCACACACAAAAAAAAAAACTATTCAAATCCCATCTCAATAAAGTGCATTAGTTCAGTATAAGGTGCTTAATCTTTTGAGTGCCAGAGGATACCCATCTTCCATTTAACCTCACCCCTCCTCACCCCCCTCTCCCCTGCTCGAGTGATCAACTGATGCAGCAGGGAGCCCTTTTTATTTCTTCGCAGAGAAAAAAGGACAGAGTGGGAGGCGCAAATCTGGGCGCCTCCACCCCGCTCCTTCCCTCACGCTCGCTCCCTTCCTACCCCCACCCCCCTTGGTTCCCCCAGCAGTGCACATTCGTCATCAGGTTTGTCTGATTAAAAGACAGAAGGCCTCAGGTAGCTATTGCTGCTGCGCTGTGTCACATCAGTAATCCTCCACCATCTCCATCTCATTCAGGCTCAGACACTCGGCCGCATTGTGGAATGAGTACCCTGCAGGGAGGATGGGGAGGGCAAAAAGGGCAGAGAGAAAGACACAGAGAGAACAGAGTCAGATCAGAGGAGGAAGGGACATTAGGGAGCTGGAATAGCTGCCCTGCATTGTGGAGGCGAGGGACAAAGATTTAAGCCAAAAATAATTCATAAGGAGTCTGGTTCTGGAAAGGTTCAATCTTTTTAAATGGGAGGAGAAGCTAACTCATCATTAACCATAAATATTACATTTATGCTTGTTTTGTACTGCTGTTTGATAACTGGAGGTAGAAAAAGTCAGTGTGGTCAAAGGGTTTAAAAAGAGTGAAAGACTGTGGAAAACTTGTAGCAGTGCGGTGCACAATGACTTTAACAAGCTCCAAAGAACTGGTTCAATATCTGAACCAGTGCAATCTTGCATCAGGCAAGCAGGTGTTAGAAACAGCAGGGTTTTCTAATTAATCAAATCTTGGAGAGCTTGTGAAATTCAGCGTGTTGCCAACCCATTTTCCCTCTGCTGATTTTTTATCAGAATAATGAAGCTGCATCTCTGCCACAGATCACAATATCTATTTTTACCTTTATCACATTTGGTTGGCCACCTGTTTACATCTACTTCGAGAGCAAGCCATATCCCATCACAGTGTTTATGCACCAAACAGCTCACGGGCACATAAATAAACTTCAGACACAAGCCCACCCTATGAGCACATCCTACTCACCACCTGGAGAGGGTGCAAACAAGTCATCAAGAAGATGCAATACTTCCGTCTTTTGAAAAGCTGCACTTCTTTCTTTGCTTTTGTAAGACTCCTTTTGATTCCAGGAGGTGAAAAGATTTTGCTACACACTTCAACATTTCATGTAGAAGATGCAGAAGTGTGAAGCTGTTGTATTTATGGACAGGTCGTGTTTTTGTAGGATTTTAAGCTGGCGACCTTAGGTTTAGACCATTTAAAGATAACTGAAGTCAAAAGGAAAACACAATAAATGCTGGTCAGGTCATGTACCTAAGATGCTGGGGTCAGAGTGCAGCATCATGGACTGTTTCTTCTTCATCTTCCCCCCCTGGTTGTCATAGAGACCAGCCTTGCCCATGTGGTTGGCTTGAAACATGGACTGCAGGGTGCTTGGATTCATACCACGCATTGAGTCCTAGAATAAAAGGAAAAAAGTTTAAATATAAAAACGAAGGGAAGAGTAAACATATTCATATTCAATACACACAGTGTTTCCATTTCTAGATTAGTCTTGTCCTTTAAAAAAAAAAAATTCTGGCCTTCAGGTACCACTACTGCTTTGATCAATTTAGAAAAGACTGCTAATTTGAATTTTAGTCTTAGACTTATTTAGTTTTGTGGGTATTTGTGCAATTTTAGAGTTTTCCCAGTTGGTTTTAAGGTCATAAAAAGACAGACCTTATCACTGCCACACTATCTACATGTTCAACTTCAGTGTTTGCATGTATCGTTTGGAAGTAAAGCTGCATTTACCTGCAGAGGGAAGTTCATGTTTAATCCAGCCACTTCCTTTGATAACTGGGACAAATAAAAAAGAAAAGAGAAGGAATTTACAATGGTCACAATAAAATTAACACACCCTAAAGGCTTTTACTTAGAGCCATAAGAACCATTTGTTATTGGTTTCAGTTTATCATGGTGTATCATTTATCATCATGAAGTGTACTTGTTGAAAAACCCGCTCGAGATGCAAGATATAACATTTCTCTAGGTGGTAAATTAGAACAAAGGTGCCACTGAGAGAGGCTAATGGTCCCGTGGGAATGTGCACAGAGAGGAAGACTTGGACCCATGGGAGTACTGGGAGGGAGCAAAGAGTTACTTATTGGTTACAGACCAAAAGGTCAAAGCAAATAGTGACGCAGTGAGAAAGCTCTGGCCAAGAAAAGGATGAACAGTACAAGGACAAGATAAGAAACCTTGTTTTAAAAACATGTGCTGATACAACCCTCTGCCATCATATTGTTTTCCTTCACTTGTTTAGTTTTGGACCCCGAGCTGTCTGGAGTGTATCCGGCAGGTTATGTTTCTGACCTGTGCTGCACTTCTCTTATAAGACCTTTCGAGCTCGGGGCCTACCTGCTGCTGCTGTCTCTGTTGGTTGGCTTTCTGTTTGGCACGTCGCTCCAGAAACTGTTTGGCGAACTCTTTGGCTTCCACTGTGTCCCCTAAGTAGGACCGGATGAAATCCAGCACTGCATAGGGAGACTCCACCTCCTTCAGGTATGCCACAATGGTAGCAACTTGCAAAAAAAGCATAGAATTGAATGATTAGTAATGCTCAAATTAAGTCAAAAAAGAAGTCAAGATGGCTAAGTCCATACATTTTCATGAAGTATTTTTGAGGGGGTATTTTTTCTTTGCTAGATAAGTGAGAGATGAAGAGAAACAGGAAATGCAGGGGAAGAAAGAGAGGGAACAGCATGCAGGAAAGGGCCAGAGACAGAACTAAACCTGGACTACTACAACCTAGACTCAGCATTGACCAACAAGCTAATAGGGTCCAAATGCATTGTATTTTAACACACAGCATTCACTCGTGGACTCTCCTCACTCTTTGTGGTAGTAAGTGTGTAAAAGCTGAGCAGCCTACCATCCAGAGAGGAGGAAGAGTTGTTGGCAGAGGTGTTGAGAGCGTGCAGCATCTGTTCACACCAGGTGGTAAAGCCATCCTGAGGCTTCATGCCCTGCAGCAGCTTCAGCAGCTTCTCCTCCTCGTCCGTCCGCTTACGACGCATCATGTACTGATCACTGCAGAAGACGGAGAGGGTTCAATGTATATTAATATGTTCATCCACTGAAAGACATATTATGATGTTATCTGCCAAAGTAGGTGTAAAAAAAGATCACGGGCAAAAGTACAGTATTTTTAACAGGCCATTCATCATTCATGTGGGATGTATAAACATGCATTTTTGTTTATTTAACCAGGTCCCATGTACCTGAGGGAAGGACTGCTGCGGCTGTTCTTCAAGCCCATGTTGTTGTTGCTGTTGCCACGCATGCCGGCCTGGTTCTTGACAGCCTCGTCCCACATGCCTATGCTGCCTGAAGAGCCTCCACTGCCGCCCTTGCCATCCATTCCTCCAGGACCGCCCCACATACCAACACCATCCACCCACTGGCCTCCAATGGAGGAGCTGCCCATCGACATGCCGGCGTGCTGGAAACAGATTGGGAAGTCATTATGATATGTAATTTTCTACTTGCATTCTCTCCAGTGAACCTTAAGAACATATAATTAACTTGCTGAAACTCACGCGGTCTCTTTGCTGCTGGGCTCTCTGTTGTTGCTGCTGCTTCAGCAGCCGCTCTGCCTCCTGCTGCATTTCCAGCAGAGCCAGAGCCTGGGGCTTTCCTGTCTTGGACAGCCCAGAGGAGGGAGCCCCACTCCAGCCTGAGCTGCCTGCACCAGGACCCTGCTGCTGGGGGGCCTGCTGCAGCAACTTCATGATCAGTTCCTGTTGCTGACGACACTACAAGAAGAATAGACAGAAGGAAATGTTTATTTATTACTTGATGGACAGCATTTAGATCCACTATAAAGCCATTTTTAACTGCATTCATCTTTACTTAATTTAATATGAAGAGAGCAAACTACAATCCGACCAGTTATGGAAAATAAATCCTTATACAAACTGAAATAAGTAAATAAATAAAAAATAGTCTGTTTGCATCTCAAGGAAACAACTAAAGAAAATGCACAAAATTCTTCTTTCCCCTCACCTGCTTGCGCCTGAAGAGCTCTTCCTCCTCCCTTCTCTTCTGCTCCTCCTGTTGCCTCCTCTTCTCCTCCCTCCTCTTACGCTGCTCCTCCTCCTCACGCTTCGCCCTGAGTTCAGCGTCTCGCCTCTCCTGCTGGAGCTGAAGAGAGGGGGGGAAAAAACAACACAACAGGAGTCAAATGTTGGTAAATGTTAAATGTCAAATGTTGCTGTTGACAGTGAAGACAATGAAGTTTGATCGCTGTGTTTAACAAAAAGTGTAGAAAGTGAAATTTGCGTTCTGAGGCGGAAAATCTCATGACTGAACTCACCTTTTGAAGCTGTTCGAGAGTTGGACCCTGAGTAGAAGGATTCATTGTTATGTCCCAAAGACTGGCTTCACCGCCTACATGGAAATAAATTAGGATTATTTGAGTATCATTGGGTAAGGTGTATGTCTGTGTGTCTTCAGCACAAGCACATGCACAGCCAGTTGCAGTCCAGAACGCACCTGATGGCTGTGAAGCTGAGGTATGCATGTCCCACATGGACCCTGTATCTGGCACTGACATCGACCTGTTCATCGAAGGCATCATACCCTGCTCACTGCACCTGGAGCGCACACAGCAGAACCAACATGGGTATTTGAAACCCTACGACAAACTCTTCTCACATGTAAAATGACAAAACTAGGATTCAACTCAAATGAATGCACACTAGTCCCAACATGTCAGGTTAAAGCTTCATTCCAATGCAGGCCGACCTGTTAATGAGCTGGAATAGCTGCTGCTGTTGGAGCTGCTGATAGAGAGCTGCTGCTGCTGCCAGCTCCTGTTGCTTTTTCAGGCGCTCCTGGTCCAGGTTACCCTGAAAAAGGGAAAAGCAGTAAACAGTTAATGCAATGCCTTTTTCAAAATAAGGATAACAAAACACATTTACACATGAAAGGGGTGATCCTAAAAAAAATAATTAAGGTGTGGTTTTAAATTTGTATTTCCACATGCAGCCATCAGGCAACTGTCTATTCCTTTCAACCACAGGCATCGCTATATAAACTAATCAGGGTGTCTTTAGCAAATGTTACATTTCATCAGTAAATGCCTGTGTGAAATCTGCACTGCTCCGTTCCATTAATGTGAATCTTAGCATGCAACAAGTAACTTTTATTTGAGGCTACTGTATAATGTGCGTGTTTTTAAATTAGTCTTAATATGAAAATGTGTTTCTAACTTCTTACAGCAGGGAATTACAACATCTGTGACATAATAAAAAAAAAACATAACGTTTTATATTTCACAATCACAGGGGAGGGGGTGATATGAGAAACTTTACAAATGAAACTTCTAAAGCTAAACCAAGGTTGATTTAATTGCTGGTCTTTTACCGTGACCTGTCTATCAATCATCCCTCTCCTCTGCATCCTCCCTTCCCCATCCTCTTTGTTGGCTGAGCTCTGACTCACAGTCCCAGCGGGCCCCCGGGTGGGCTGCGGGCGCTGCGTTGGTGGTGGCTGTCTCACCAGCAGGGGCGGCGGGGAGGGCCCGGGGGCGAATGGCACACGGCCCCACATCTTGATGACGTCGCCCAGGGGTTGGAAGCCCTCGTCGCAGCCACGCTTCACCAGCAGGGTCATGGTGAAGTAGCCAGCCTGGAACCACTCACACATCTCCACGGTGGTGAATGGGCCTGGTAGAGTAGAGAGAGATGTTGAGAGAGAGAGAGAGAAAGAGAGAGAGAGAGATGAGTTACAACGCAAACCTTGTGATTATGTAGCTATCTTTGTGTACCTCATTCAAATTATTTCAGGTGACAGCAATATTCATGAATCAATTCTGCTTGCATATAAGCGTATAAGGGACTCTGTGTGTGTGTGTGTGTGTGTGTGTGTGTGTGTGTGTGTGTGTGTGTGTGTGTGTGTGTGTGTGTGTGTACCCTGAATCTCGCCCTGTGGGTCCTTGTAGAACCACTTCATTGCAGCCTCGTGTGACAGCGGCAGAGCAGCTGCTGTGTTCCTGCTCTCCTGCTGCTGCTGCAGAGCCTGGGTGAAACACTCCTCCTCCAAAGAAGTGTCCTGCAGTGATGCCACCATCTTCTCTGCCTCCTACACACACACAGACACACACACACACAGATACAATGTATCACACGTTGCAATAACATCACATTTCTGATACAGACACTTGAAATGTGCCTCCTGGTGTTCCTACCTGCTGCAGGTGCTTCATGCCCTCATCGTCCTCCGTGTCACCTCCTGATGGAGGAAGGGGAGGGGCAGCAGAGGATGGAGGTGGGGGGGGCAGGCTAGAGGAATTGGCGGCGCTGGGGCTCAGCTGGGCCTTGGAGGCCCCCACCACAGCCAGATCTGATACAGAACCAAAAAGAAACACTGGTAATAAATGTGCCTTAATTTAAATCCATCCAAACATGATGACGTTAAAGGTGGGGGGCAGAGCCCCCTGCTGGCTCTGTATCGGATACTGCTGGAACAGGGGGTTCAGTAAACAAGATATTAAATGACTGAGGCTAAACATATTGTGTATCGAACCAAAATACCAACGTGGCTCAACTTCCTCCCACACACTCGTGGTCCTTAAAGTGAAAGAGCTTGGCTGAATACAAAGAGCCAGACACTCAAAAGTTACAGAGGCAGGACAAGACTCTCAATGCCTCTGATTAGAATCTGGCTTTTTAAGAAGTGTGAATAGCCAAATGTTGGGACAGTGATGGTTCAGAACTTAGTTCTTTACAACATTCATATACAGTACCGGTTGCACCCGTGTACAGATTTAAGCACAGATTTTTCTATATTCTATTTCTTGTCCTGACATTGCAGGTCATCTGAAATGAGCAGAGGGGGATTCTCGCAAAGCTTTTACTGTAATGCAAACTACAACATGTGACAAGCACTGTAGAATTCAAACTTATTGCTCAATAAAAGCTGATCTAAGCTTCAAGTTGTTTCAGAACATGGTGATATTAAACCCATACTAGATATGATCACCATATAAAAACATGATTATGAGTACAATAAAGGGTTTCCCATTGGTTTTTTTCTTCGTGGCAGCCTGCCACATATTGACTTTATATATGCGGAGCTGTGCATTTTTAGAGCTCTTGCTCTCTCACACACAAACACAACTTAACCCTCACCCTGCCTTAATCCTTAACCCTTTAAAAGGAACAACAATGGAGAGTGTGGCATTTAAATGTTCTTAAAACCCGCCCTAATAAAACCATGACCGCGAAACTAATATTGCACAAAATACAGTATCTGGGAGAAGAGAAGCATTTTTGCTCAGACACATTCCTGCTTCACTTGTGCAAATGTAGCTCACGGTGCTGCAACAAGCACAAACTAAAATATAAAAAGACATGGAATTTGGCGCACCTTCACTGGGTGTGCTGCTGGCCTTCACAGGGTGGCTGTTGTTCAGCTGAGGGCTGTCCACAACTGGGCCAGCGTTGCTGGGCTGAGGCTCCAAGAATGGAGGGGTACAGTTAACTGGAGGAGAGGAAGATGGCGATGCTGGCTTTGTCTCACCGTCCCCAGCAGCAGAGCCAGTTTCTTTACTCTCTGTGACGGGTCAAAGAGGGGAAATAATCATTTAATAAAATCACATGTCATTAGGAAGTTGCAGTTGCACACTTTAAAATGCAAAGGCTTATATTTTGTAGTCATTTTCTAAGTTTCATTAACAGTTCAATACCCAACTGTTCACATGAAAATCCTGTAACAATAAGGCTGACACAGAAAAGCCTGCATATTCCATGACAGCTGAAGGTAATTAGACTGTAAAACTGGATTGTTTGAAAGTCATATGAGAGGATACAGAAATAATGGAATATATATGTTTTTAAATGCACTATTATATAATGAACAAGTGATATGCACATACAAATTAAGTGGGTGAATGGTGATAAAAACAATATAAACTCTTTAAAATCCCTCCATACCCTTGTCTTTGTCTCCCTCAGCACTGTTCCTCTCAGTGTCAGTAAGGTTCTCCTCTTCTTCTTCCTCTTCTATCCCCTTAAACTCCAACTCCTCCTCCAGGATTGTCTCCTTGCCACCCTTCTGTTGCAATAACAAATGTTTAAGGACACCCAAGAAGGCTTATGATAAAAAAAAATCATGTTTATATCAAGTAAAAAAAAAAACAACTGCTGTAAACAAGGTCAAATCACCAGACAAATGTAGTAACAGGTGTTAATATTACTTCCATTGTTCAATACGTAAATGAAACTAAACACACCTTCATAGGCATGAAAGCTCCAGAGGAGTCAAAAGTGCCCATCTCCCCGTCCTCCTCATCTGTGCACCACTCAGGCAGGCCGTCCCTGTCATCCTCTAGTCCATCACTGCCCGCACGCCGGCGGCCACCACCATGCCCCTCTGAGTCCCGAAAGTCGAAATCAAACTTCCTCCGGCGACCCTCACCTGGACCGGCATGGTCCCGCCAGCCTGCTGAGCGAGGACCACCATCTGACAATGAAAAGGACCGCCATCAGTGAGGATACTGTCACAGTTCATAATCAAAGAACTCATTTTAAAAAAAATAAATAAATCAATGAAACTTTGTTGGTTCGTGCTACAAAAGCTTCAAGAGTTCATTAGATAAACACACTGTCCAGACAATCATGTGCTTACATCTTAAAAGGTGTTGTATTCAGCCTCCTCCTCTTTTCATCAAAACAAGTTTAAACATGCTGTAAGGTAAAGGTCATGCTGTCCTTTATTTTGACTGTTATGTCTTCAGAAACTGTGCAGCTGTTTCAGGCAAAACTAAGTGCTTCACTGTGTCTTGTAGATATCACTGAACTGCCACTAGATGTCACTCTATCTACTGTAGAAGTTTGGCCTGCACACATGACACAACTGAGGTTTAACGGCATGTAGAAGTGAGTAGTGCAAATCATTTAAATACTAACAGCTTTCACCAGATTTACTCTAAATTTAGTTGGAACCAGGGGACACACACTGAGCAATAACACTAAATTGAGTGATCAGATCTACCTTTTTATTTTTTTTTATAGCCATTGTATTACCAGCTTCATAAATAACTTAACAGGCCAGTTTAAATGGATCGTGTATTAGCAGATGTAAAAGAGATTTGTTATGGGCTTGAAAAATCGGTTTTGGGTTAAAAAAAAAAACAACAAGTTCTCATAAGGTTTGTATTTGTTCAATACAGAGTAGACTGGTCACCCACATACGCTTCACTCAATCATCTGAGGCTGTTTGTTGGAAGAAATCTCCAGCAACTCCTTTTAACATTAACAGTGAGGGCAAACTGCTTGAAAATAAGATAGAGTATTTTAACACAAACAGTTTAAGGCAGCACTACTAAACATATATAAATGTTAGTATTTATCTTACCATCCCTGCGGGGTCCAGCAAGTCTCCAGCTGCTGCCTGGCTCCCCCTCGTCTTCGTCCTGCTCCTCCCGGAGGGTGCGCCAGTTATCGCTGTCAGCCCTTGTGTACTCCTTCCTCCCTGGACCTCCGGGACCTGAAGACTCTTCAAAGCCAGGGCGCCCCACCTCCCGTCGCAGCGGCTTCTCAAAACGACGCTCACCCCTGAGGATTGGGGGGAAATTGAGGGAAATTCATATCAGTGAAGCGATTAACAGAGAATTGATAAACAGAGAAAAACAAGTCCAAGGGAGTAACAAGTTTTTATCCAACAACCTTACATTTCCCCACCATAGATACTGATTTCACATTTTAACCAAGCCCATTCAGACAAGACTTACGAGAAAATCAATAAAAGGACTCTTAAGTTCAGTCTAGACTAATTATAGAAGATGTATAAAAAGGTGTGCTAAATCATGCCGTGAGAGCAAACGTCTATAAAAAAAAAAAATACCATTGAGGATTATTGAGTTTGTTAAACTGGATGACAGCTTCTCAGGAGTCTGGATATATGCCTTTACTGTGCCAGGAAGCCATGATTAATTTGACCTTGGGGTAGCATGCACTGGCTTTTTCTTACCGGTCATCCCAGCTCTGGCTGCGGTGTATCTCTCGGACGCTGCGGCCAAAACCCACCTCCGAATCTTCAATACTTCTTTGGTAGAATCCACCTTCACCACGACCTCGTCCTGGTTACACACACACACAGGGATTACTGTTTTTCCATATCGTCACTTTCAAGAAATGCTTGAATAAAACAAAATGTCTTGCACTACTATTTTATGAGTTTGTATCCCTTCCAAGCTGCAGACCGCCACACATGCAGCAGCACGTGCACAAAAAAATACTGAAACCCACACAGCATCTTTCGAAGCTGTTTCCTTGGCTGTCCTGAACCGGACAGCTAGTGTTTACATTGGCCATTCAGTGCAGTGTGTGCACAAGGTGAGTTCTTAAGCCCCAGTGGTTTTAGACAGGTGTGGCTGGACAAAAGGAGGGCTATTAAGACAGGCCAAGAGGAAGTGTGCTGCATCGAGATGGTGGAAGAAAGGGGGAAATAAACACTTTAGTGGCTGGCTTGAATACACTGCCTTACTTTCGTTGGATAACAGCCATTGTCCTTTCAGCCAAGGGCTTTGGGCAGCATTTCTGTTGCTGTTGGACTCATGTTAGCTTTAGCACAAGTGGTTGTGGATTTGTCATGAGTGCACTTAGAATGAATCAATGGCGTATTTTTTTGTGTTTCAGGGTTTTTTTTCCTCTTCTAATGGGTGTCTAAGAGTGTTTTTTTTTCCTTTATTTTTTACCTCGACCGCCTCGGGTGGCCCCTCGCCCTCGGACCACTCCAGCCGGGGCAGCCCCACCCACTCCTTTTCCCATGAGCCTCAGCACCGCCACACTGTTCACAGACATGGAGAAGTTCCTCTGCGGAGAGAGAAATGGAAAGAGCAAAAGGGAGGAATGTGAGGAATGTGAGCTCAACAGCCACATTTGTCAACCAACAGAACAGCTCGCTTTAGAACTGCCGAGGTATCGTGTTGAGATATCACATGACAAGCTAGAACAGTTCAACATTTGCAGGTATAAATGTATTTGTGAACGTGTGTTGGTGGCAGACCTGCTCCTCCTCAGTGAGAGGCACCAGTGCCAGTGGCTGCATGGGCTCATCTTGCAGAATAGCAGCAAACTCCTTATCCTGCATATCCTCTGGGACCTAAAACAAAAACAACAAGCACAGAGGGGGACAGATTTAACTTTTATAATGATTTAATAAAAATACTGACCTACAGATATGTTTTGGAGAACAGGAAAGTAAATAGTAGTTTAAAAGCAACATAAATGCTTGAGGTTAAACAGGATTGCTTTAGCAAAATGACATTCTCAGCACTGCAAAACATTTCACATCATTATCTTATTTTGAGATTATTTTTGGATTTGAATAGGACTTTGTAGAGTTTTCCCACCAACCTTGTTGTCTTTGATATAAAGTGCTAACATCTCCTCTCGGCCGTAGCGGTACTCGGCCAGCTTGTACTTTGGCATGGCGGGGGAAGGAGGGGGGGATGTTACACTCCCCCCACTGGACAGTGCACGGAGCCTGTGTGAGGAAGAGCACAGGAATCATTAAGATGGAATCGTGTTTTTACACATGAAACTCAAACAAACCAATAAATATTTTCATGCTTGTTTTGGAAAGCAGGACTTGAGCGGAATGTTTTTTTTGCAACTTCTTGACAGAATCGAATACAGAAGAAATCACCTCTAATGAACTCGGGGTAAATGTTGCTGTTGGCTTGGAATACAGAAATAATGAATGCTATTGTGCAAAAGCAATAGAATTCCTTTTAATCTGAGATGGAGAAAAATATCTAATAGCATTCATCTTGCAGCGGGGGAAAAGAAATTTACAAAAAGCCAACCATTAACCATCCTCCTACGCAGGTCCCCCTGAATACATTCAGCTCAACACAGATGATATACTAGCTTTCCAATCTCAAGATTTCATTTTAAAAACCTATTACTAGCAGGCCAGATTCCAAGGCTGACTGTTCAACAATGGCTGCATTCACATGCCTCTACAAAGTGTGTCATTGACTCACAGCCCCACATCAAAACCATATGCAACTCTGAGAGGTGTAGAGGTGGGTGTAGGGTGTACAACGTAAAAGAAAACAGCATGAAAGGCCGGCTAGTAGCATGTGGCATATCAAATAGGGTAAAAATAAGTGGAGCAGCTATCAATATGCATGACAAAAGGAAAGCTAAGGAAACATGCCAGAGGTGGGGCACTGAGAAATATTTCTGGATAACTGTATTCCATTGTATTTACATTAGCAAAATGTTGCTACCCCCCCTAACAGGACAGAGCATTAAAGCTTAACGAACTTCCACACACTTAAATACAGACAATAAAAATCCTTTGTATCTTGTACCTTTAATCTTGTAGAAGAGCGGCTTGACTAATATTTATTGCACAAATCTACATACATGGGAGAAGGTATTCACTTTGAATCTAATCACCATGAATAACAGCATACTGGCTGATTCTCATGCCGACAAAACTTTGAGTTGTCTAAATAATATTGTGTTGCTAATGGGCATTAAAAGACTAGTAAACATACTGCCCAGACAGCTTTATGTGGTGAGCACCTGAACTGGCAGCTGTATAGCTACACATATTTCAAAAGGGTACGAGAATAAAAGTGGGCTAGAAGGGCCACAGAGAGGAAAGCAGCTGCAGATTTGTAAAGAGAGAAATATTCTGTGAGGTTGGCATTGCACCAAGAATGCACACAGCAGTCACAGGCCATTAGAGATGGAGTGCTACCAAACTGGAGACTACGCCTCCCCACATTAATCGTTACACAAACACACGCTGGAGAGGAGGAGGAGAGACAGCAGAGACACAGGCAGAGATGGACAAGACACTGCTGTGACAATGCTTACATTCTGACTCGTTTAGTTAGTGATTACAACGGAAAGCAGTCTCAGACACTCAACTGAAATGCTTTAAACTGCATATTTAAAACCCCCTGAATCCATGTGGATAGTTTTAGCGATTTACCATTTTCACATCTTTACCCCCTTGAAGGCAGTAAAAAAGACAGTATTGACTGTGTTTATAAAATGCCAGAAAAAAAGGAAAATCCAATACTTTTTCAGAATGCAAAGGAAGAATAATATAATTTGAAGATTTAAGCCAAGATTCTTTTAAAACAACGTGGAGGAATAGTAATAATGTGGTCAGAATACTGTCAAAATTTGAACTTCTACACTTCCATGACTAGGAAAAGCATTTGCTGATTAAAATATCATTAAAAAGTCGAAAATAAACAGTAAAGGCAGACCTTGAGGAGTCAAAATCACAATTTATACCTCATTTGATTAAATCTCTGAACTATTACACTGTTGCCAAAAGTATATTTGATCATTATGAGCAGTATTACATTTCATTTGTTAAGGTTGTACTTCTTTATAAATTTAGTGCAACTTCAAAACTTGGCAGAATAACTTCAGAATCAGATCAGTTACCATTCTGGGCCGAAGTTAAGAGTCTCAGCAGTCATATTCCTCACGTCCACACAGAACTGAGTTTCTGAAGAAAAAAAAAAAAAATTTTTATTTATTGTACAAAAAACAAAGCAACATGCAGAAAAGTGGTATGCAAAGGAATAAATGCACCCCAAACTGCCTTACCCTGTCCAGATGATCGGAGCAGGCTGGACTGGGCTGGACCAGGCTAGAGCTGGCTTGCTTTAGTTAGGCTTAGGTGACTAGAAGGCTGAGTGGTGCTTAAGCTGTGGTCACAGAGCTCCCCAAACACACAGACACAAAGAGAATAGCTGCCAGTTTCAGGTGCTTGAGGAATACCAGGTTATCAGGTCCTAACTAGGTAAGGAAGGGGGTTCGACGACAGTTTGGAGAATGGAAGCTCCTGCTACTCACAGCCGAAAAAGGTTGTAAAACATAAAAAAGAAACAAAAAGAACCTTGGAAAATTAACAATGGAACAAAATAAAATACTCTTGCTAGTAATAATGTTTTCTGTCTCTCTCTTTTTTTCTTTTTTGTTTTTTTTTTTTTACAGCAGTTATATCTCACATTAAAGTTAAAAATATGAGCTGATTCATCAAAAAGGTAACGCAAGAATGAAATAACAGCCAAAACAATGAAACAGGCTGCTGGAACAGCTGCCAAGAGCAGATGCGACTCGCAATCTTCTTCTCCTTTCTCTCTCGTTCTTTCTCTCTCTCTCCCTCCGTGCCTTCTTCTCTCGCTCCAACTGAAATGTGGATTGGCGGAGACCCTCCAGGTAACCCCTTTATTTCCTTTCCTCCTCCCTTTGCACCACTGGAAATAAAGCAGAGATTGAGAAAAGGGTTAAAAGCAATGGAACAATTAAAAGAAAGTTGGAATGAAGAATGTTATAAATGTACATTTAATAAATTAGCTGCCCGTGCGATGCATTTTCACAGCTTGGCAGCCCGCCTACACTGTAACAGGAAACCAAGTGTAATTTGATTTTCCGTTGTGTAGCCATGACACACTATTTTTACTAGTGCCTTGGACTCACTGAGAGGTATCGGCCCAGTTTGATCAATCCGTTCCAGAACACTGAGCTCAAAGAAAACACTGTGGTATTCCTACACGAATAAATGAAACAGCAAACTATTTGCAGTCTAGTGCTCAATCGTGGCCCTGCATTGCTACTGCTCAGAGGAGATTTTCCATCCAGAAATCTAGGGAGTCTATTTCAGTAATGTTGTGAACCAGCTGTTCCTGAAGCCATGCAGCTGGCTGGGGATAGTTCCTGAAATGTCATGGCAACTAAACCAACATCCAGGCTGCTAAGTTTTAACAGTTAGTGCTGATACACAGTTAATGAATCTCTATGATATGAGCGCAACCCAAGTACTCAAGTATTCAAACATTTAGAACGATGCCTTTCTTCTTGTCTTTATCACCTAGGAGAAGGCAAGAAAACCATTTCACTTAAAATAAAGTTCACTACGCCGAATGTACATCTGAAGCTTAGAGAACTTAAGATGCCAACTGGTTGTCATCATTCACATGCTCTATTTTTTTTTACACCAAGACCTGACTTTCCTTCTATTTACCATCGTGACAATTCTGTTTTCATGTTCAATTTGCATTACGAACTGCTCTCTAATAGACAGCCACAGATCCAACACTACCTCTACTGGCTGAATTCAACATGTGCTTTAGAACATATCCTTTAAACACTGTTCAGATGAGTCATATTCCATCAATAATTGTTGGTGCATGTTTCTATTATGGCTATTCATAATAAATAGACTTCATAATATGGAACCAATCTACTTTTATTGATTTAATAAGTGCAACATCTACAAATGACATACACTGGGTGGCAGTATGAGCCATCAGGTTGGTTTGTGATCCATCAAACAACACAAAGAAGGACTGATGCAGTGCTAATGTCATGCTCATGTCAAACTACTGCACCTGGAGCTAGGCAGATGTACGTTATATTTGGTTAGTTTAGAGCTCAGGAATAATTTTTCTTCCATCTTTGTTCGATGCATCTCATTTTTTTCACCTTAGATGCACATAAACTACAGGCTATGATTTTTTTTTAATGAAATAGGACCACCTTTTATCAAACCTATGAAAATCTATCTGACTGACTGAAATTTTCACAAGCATAGTGATGTAGTTTTATTCATGCTGTTTGGTCACATGTATTGACACAAAGTGTAAAATACTGTTATCATGAGTAAAATTATCGATTTTTGCCCAAGTTGGAACATTGTTGGAACCATCCGGGATAATGTAAGTATACAACTCAATAATTTATTTAATATTTTTTGGCATTTTAATGTGACAATGTTACATATTATATGCATAAGGGTCTTTGTCCATTAAATCAATTTTCAAACTGTAACAAGGCACAATCAAGTTGATAAAACAACCCATAGCTTTGGGCTGGATGAAATCGTGGCATATGATGTTATACATTATAGAGTTGTTTATTTTATTATACGTCTTTACTGAGACGTCAATTTCTTTAACATATATGGTTGAACTTACCTACTGTATGAAATAATTCAAATTAGCAGTATTTATTATAGATACATTGGATTTTTGAACCAATAAAATGTTATGTCTTCATTGCATTTCAATATTCAGGGTTTCGAGATTTTATCCATGACAGTTATCACCACCATTATTTAGTACCTATAGTTTTTCCAGATGTTTCAGTTTTGAAGCTTTCTGTGACTTTCCAGTCCACAAGTAAGTTTTACTCTCCATGCAGCTTCATAGAGCAAAGCTCTTAAATTGCGGCAGAGTACCACTTTTGCATCTTATTTTATTTAGCTTTCTAAGTAGAATAATGTGGTTATTAAATATCACATGTTCTTAGATTAGGAGAGGAAAGGGCTTTCAAACCATTTTAAAAGAACACTCGCGTCTCAAATAAATCATCATTAAACCCAACCCTAACCATGACAGAATGTTAATGGTACACTAACATACAGGTAATTTTAAAGACTGACTGGTAACACAAAGGTGCAAAGTTTAAAAAATAGCTATAAAGTCAACACTGTAAAACTGGCACAAGTTATTGACCAAATTACTATTTTCTCATACACAAACTTAAAAAAAGGTACTCTATTGGTAT
>JAQNCA010000019.1:4602652-4616383 GCA_029783725.1 Acanthurus tractus | reverse complement strand
CAACCAAAAACATGACAGAATGTTAATGGTACACTAACATACAGGTAATTTTAAAGACTGACTGGTAACACAAAGGTGCAAAGCTTAAAAAATAGCTATAAAGTCAACACTGTAAAACTGGCACAAGTTATTGACCAAATTAATATTTTCTCATACACAAACTTAAAAAAAGGTACTCTATTGGTATTTTGACGGTTCAATATTTACTTAAATAATTTTACATTTTCATATATATACATATACACTAGTACAAAATGATGTTTTAAAAATAGTCATGTAAAAATTCTGGCAGCATTCTGGCCTGTTTCCTGTTAGTGTTAGAACTTCTGCAACTTATTACGCCCCATTGCTATTGGTCAACACTATGTAATTACAGGAAATTCAGTACATAATTGCAGTAGAGTACTGAGACAGTCTACCTTCTGACTATCTCAAAAGACATTAAATAACTTAACTATTGCAATGTACACATTTAAGACAAGAAACTGGAAAATTAGATGGTGACAAGTCCACTTTACATCAGAGCACATATTAGGTCATAAGTATAGCTTGTTTTAACTTAATTGAATGGAGATGAAATTAGAAAATGACTCTGTGTGTGTGTGTGTGTTTGAGAGAGAGAGACAGAAAGGAATGTTGAAGTTTACAGGAAAAAAGATGACAAAATGCAAGTGTCAAGATAGTAAACTGAAAAAATGCCCTAGTAAGAATCATTGTACCATTTCAATCAGATCTCTGGTTGCCACAGCTGTTTGATCAACTCCTTTCATCTTTTGATAAGAAATGTGTCAAGTGTGTGTGTGTGTGTGTGTGTGTCTTAATATATATAGGCATTATTTGGTATTCTCATGGAAAATTATTTATAGCAATTGTACCCACAGTAATGTACTGCAAATTACAAGTGGTAGGACCTCAAATGTATGAAGTTTGCCCTTATCAGTCAGTCTAAAGGCAGAAAAATAAGTAAGCAATTGGCATTAGTGATTCATTTATGACACCCAAATTGGTGTGTGGATCAGTCAATAGCTCAGAATAGTAGAATTTCAATAACGGGAGAACATAATTTCACAAAAACGTTTAACTATAACATATTTAGCCCTCTCTAAATTGGTTTGATATGTACACACTGATATGCAGTCTTGTATGTAGCATTAGTAAGGTTAACTTTGAACAAAAAAAAAATAATGAAGCAAGGTCAGACAGACATAACGTTGCTTGCAGAATATTTATGTCATCACGCGTTTGAACATTTGCAATAGTGGTGCACTTCAAAACGTGGCGGGATAACATTTGCAAGCTGCAGGGGCAGACTTTAAGCTAACGCTAGCGCTATACAGCAATTTCAAGTTTAAACTGAAAAATGATAAATTGTTTGGTCCTAAAGATGGCTAGCGTATTGACGACATAGCTTGACTTGATATTAGCTACCGTCAATGGATGCGGGTTATATCGACGTTAGCGTACACATTTAACTGCTATTCGTATTTCAAGCTAATTACAGCAGATCGATTTTTACGAGAAAAATCAACAGTTGCAAGACAAAATACTTAATAATATCATAATTCTGTTGCATAACGTAGATGGGTTAGCTAGCCTGCTACATAACCTAGCACAAGGTATGCGTTGATCGTAAAGGCCTTCGCTTGTAGGTTCAAATGACACCAGATATGATGGCGGAGGGGGCGGAGTGATCAGATCAGACTCCCCGGCCTGCTCCGCCAATGTGCGGACGACCACCTCCACTCTGTTGTCGGTGTTAAGCTAGTGCTAACGCGATGTAAACAAAACAACCACATAACAGATAGAACAGATGCTAAGTCCTTAAATAACAAAGTAAAAATGCCTTTATCACGATGGATAATTCAAAGCCATTCGAGCTGCAAGAGCTGAGGTTAGCTTGTTAGCTCACGTTAGCCATCAAGCTAAAAGACAAGCTGCAAAGAGGAACCATGGCTTACCTTCACTGTTTGTAGCTACCAGACTGGTCGTCTGCACGGTGTGTCTACAGCCAATATATCGTATGCATTGGTCTCTTTAAACACTGTAAACGTATTCATTCGACAGAATCGTACTTTCAGAAAGTCGCGCTCTGTTTTTTATTTATTATTCTTCCCTCTCCTCCAACGGTCGCAGCTGCGTATCAGTATGTGTCTGCTGGCTCCTAGTCGCTGCTCTTCTTGTTGTTTGTGTTTCGGAAACATGGCCGTCCGTGTGATACCACGTGACTGGACACTGACAAGCAGCTAACCAATGTTGTAGCAGGGCAAACACACCCCTATTTACTAGCCAGCACTCTGATGTATACCACACTTTGCAACGGCATCTTCTCATGCGGAGCGTTGTAGTTAAATCTGTTTAATTAGCGTCTGAGCCGAGGCGCAAGACAGCAGCCAGCTCAATACAATTTCGTGAGGTAGCAATGTGTATTATCAGGATAGCAAGATTAACGTCTGGGAAAGTTGTTGCCGAAACTCCGATTCAATAGAATCATGCTTGAAATACGAAACGAGATGCTGTATTTTGAGTTATTGGCTATCAATGTCCTTGAGAGGGAAATCAGTAACTGGCAGGACATGTTGAGAGCCATGTAGAACTGAGCATGTGCACAACGTTGTGGACAGCAGTACATGATACAATCAACAGAGGGCGCTGTGCAACAGTTGTACAGTAGGAGCAGATCCACAAACAGCAGTGAAAGTTTTTGAACATAGCCTGCTCCTTTGAAATTGGGCGATTTTTCACATATTGACTGCATACAACGAAATATATTTCTAGTAAAAGAGGAGTTACAGTGGATATGAGTTTGAATGAGAATGAGTGGAACTAATCACAACAAATACAACTGCAGCATGACAGTTCCATCAACATTAAAGAGGGATGTTTTAATTGGAAAACGATGGACAAGAAAATCAATAAATAAAATTGGAAAACATGGCTAATACAATTCAATTAAAAACTTTGTATTGCTGTTGTGAGCACAGGAGCATCAAGGGTGTAATAATTACAGTACTAATCTTAATGAGATCACAAAGCCCCAGGTTCATTCTGTGTTAATAGGTTTGAGGTAATTTATGACTTGCTATGCAACTTCAACACAAACTAAAGCAATAACAGCATTAGGGAAGGTGCTGGATTATTATCTTATTTAATATTGAGGCCTTGAGGGGTGCTAAATAAGAGTTTAGTTTTAAGACATTATTTTAATACTTTTCTTCCAAATGGTGCAAATTCCAAAGTACATAGGGTTTAAATGAATTCACCTTAAACTAAATGACATGCAACCTGTACAATGCACAGATGGTAGCGTAACTGAGGTTGAATAATGTCCCAACGGCTCATTTTTACCTTTTGGCTAACAAGTTAATCCAGCGATGAAGGTGTTTCAAATATTCTTTATCAATTTGTATCATATTGGGTTTTTAAAAGCATATTATGAAAGAGGATACATACTTTAACTAAAAATGCCATAAATATGTGTACAGTTACCTCTAATAGCAGTAAAAATGATCGTTAAGAGTATTAATAAGTATATTTCATTAGCAATGTGGAGTTGTAGCTGTTTAGCATAACCACTGGAGGGCAACATGCACTCATTACTTCATTTTTTGTATTTGATCAACAATTGCACCTTTACCGGATGAAAAACCACCACATACCTCCACTGAAATGTTACTCGTGCTTTAAACAACTGTATTGTGTTTTAAACCATCATAAAGTCAATGCATTGCATATATAAAAAAATCAATTGGCTGATTAATAATGTATGAATAACCATAATGTTTAAGTAATTTTGCCACAGCAAAGAGAGAAGACATGAATACAAGAATACATCAATCAAAACAGGGGTCATCTCTCATACTGTTTATGTATTTAAACAATATGAGAGGTGTTGGTTAGAATAAATTATAAATCTGCACTTTTTTAAAACTACTCATTGAGCAAAAAGAAGGTAAGCTTTCAGCAGTCATTAGAGGGAGAAGGTAAAGAAATATAGTCATTTAGATGTTTGCATTTGGCCACATTTAAGAAGTTTTTAAATCATTCAGATTCTGATCTTTTTCATTTGGGATCAGTCATATGCCTGCATCCTGTCAAAAAAAAGGTAAGCCAAAGGTCACTCAGGTCTATCAAGCCATAAAAGACTTGCTTCTGCACAGCTGTGTGAATCAACAATGACTTTCTCCACAGGAGTTTGGCCACTGCAAGATTAGGGAAAAAGGGGGGACACAGAAATCTTTCAGCTTTAAACTTCTCTGCTAAAAAATCGAGCTTTTCCATGCTTGGGCAGACCCACAACAGCAGCTAAAAACTGTGTACCCATGACTAGGAGTGATGCGGTGCCAATGGCAGGATCTACAGGCACTATGAAGATACCTGAAGTTGTTCCTCTGTTGCCAGGTGATCACATTAATCCCATAGGTCTGCTGATGCTTCATGGCGCTCACGTCAAAGCCCTGTTTGGACTCAGGTGCTGTCTTTGCAGCCTTGCACTGACCTGCTTGGCTTGTTGTGCAGGAGGGCTGGACTCAGCAGCAAACAGCCAGCAGCAGTACATGGAGGTCAAAGGTTAGGTTCATAGGTCAAATCAAGTCATGTTGTCCCACTTGAATAGCACTGAAAATGCATAATGACAGCACTGCAGTACCTGTTTATCCTTATGCATATATGTGTGCTTAATTCAAAATAGTGCAAAGACGGTACATGATGTTTTCCTGCAATGCATACAGTAATGACTAAAGATGTACTGACACTAGTGTATTATTTATATTTTAAATACAGTGTACCAAGTGAATGAATGAGATGAATTAAAACATGTGAGCAGCCTGACAGAGGCCTGTGCAGAGTTGCAGAGCTACATAGACATTGCAAGAGCAGATAAGTCAACTATCCAGCCAATAGAACCACTGTAACCCGCCTCCGCTTTGCATACCGAGTCTCTGTCCAACAGTCATCCTTTACCAGACAGCAACACATGACATAAAACAGAAAAGCTTACCACCACATGGAATTTCTTTACTCATAGTGCTGTGTGACTGGACTTATCCAAGCCCATATGATGAGGGAATCACCTGGTTTTATGTTATCTTCATTTAGTCCAGTTGTGCGATGATGTACTGGTTTTGCACCTGCTTCCTGTCATTCTCCCTGCTGATGGTGTCCCTCCTGGTGAGTGCCAGTGTGTCAAACAGCTTTAAAGAGTGCAGCCATTTTTTCTACATGCAGACACCACCTGCAGGGATGAAGGGAGCCAGCCTGAGGAGGATCTGCCAGAAGTATGCAGACAAGCTGCGCTATGCCACGTTGTATGACAGTAGTCGCCGCCTCCCCTTCTTCTCAGCCTACATCTTCAAAAAGTCTGATGGGAAGCAGAGGATGGACACACCATGGATGTATGAGCCACAGGTACAGAGAGCAGCACCAATTTATTTAGTGCATTTGTCACGTAGCCTGTTAAGCTTGAGAAAGGCAAAATATATTTTGGGAAATTATGACATTTGAGCTCTAGTACATCCATCCCTGTTTGCATTTCACTCTTGTTGCTCTTATAAAAAGATCAGTCAGTATGCTTGCTATTAAAAACCAAACAACATAACTTTAAAGGAAGAAAACAGAAGTAGAATTAGAGAAATAAGCAGATAAGTGGGCAAAAATACATTTGATTTGAGGTTACAGCACCTCAGATTTTGCCAGTCGTCTTAAGAAGACTAAATCTAAATGGAGCTTATGCCAGACAACTATAATCATCTCTTGGTGGGTTGAGCCACCTGTCATGCACCCGCACATGCCCTGTAATGCTTATCTTTTAAAGAAATAGTTTGACATTTTGTAAACTGTTTGCTTTTTTGCCCAGAGGTTGATGAGAGGATTGATAACACTCTCATATCTGTAGGCATCTGGTCAGCTTAGTTAAGTACAAAGACAGCTAGCCTACAAAAAACAAATACTGGAGGTCCAAGGTTAGGATTAGCCAAAAAAAAAGTAATATTTTTTTCCCCAACATTGAACTAATCCTTTGAATCTTAGTTATAATTAAAGTCTTAATTTAACATTAAGGCTATTTTGAATTGGCCCCCAAAAAACATTACTTTCTAATGATGAATACCACATCTGTCATTTCCTTTCCCCCACAGTTGGTCTCTGATGATGAAAGTGGCAACATGAGAGCACTTCCACTTACTGAAGACACGCCCCCTCTGGTTGAGGACAGCCAGGCTGTGCTGGAGGACTACACAGATGCTGTAGAATACAGACGCAGTCCACTGAATCCAGACGTGCACCAGTTAGAGCCGGATGACAAATCCTCAACATATTCTCTGACCAATGTAGTCCCATTACTCACAAACCTCCTGGACACTGCCTGGAACCCATACTTGAACATCATCCGCCGTCGCCTCAACAACTTCTGCCACGGCAAATCGTTCATGGTGACGGGGGTGACGGTTTCTGGGGCAACCATCCAGCGAGAGAACAGGGACCGCCTGGCAATCCCAAAACACATTTGGCTGGCTTACTGCTGCCCACAGTTTGACCGTAACTCTCCCTATGAGGTGCGGTTCATGTTCCCTGGTTATGGAGGCTATGCCCTGAATGAACATGCTGACCACAGTGTGGTGGAAGTCCCTCTGAAGACTTTGGAGAGTTTCCTAAAGAGCCAGACAGGCATGGACGGTGACCTGACTATTTTCTACAAGGGCTGTATATCAGAGAACACCTTTAAGAAGAAAAAGAGAGACCTTAACAGTGTTTCAGTATGATGGAAGAATCAAGAACTGGATGCACAGTCACAGACAAACCTAACAATGAAATGCACATACTGTATTAAGAGGACTAAGTCAAGTAAACTTTAATAAAAGCAGTGTTAAGAAGTCCTGGCTCCTCTTGTTCCAGTTAAATTGGAAATATATTCAGGAAAGACAGACACATTTAACGACTAACATAGTTATCTTTAAACATGAGATGAAGCTTTAATAGGTAGTAACTGAATTGTTGCAGGTAAAACTGGGTGAAGATAAGAGAATATATATGAAAAATATTCACTTTTTCTGACACAAATGAAGTGTGCATTAAAGGTTCTAAAGACCAAAAAAAAAAACATGGAGCACAAACAGGCTGTTAAAGAAAAGCTGTTAAAAAAAAGATGTGAAAACATTTTTCAACAAGCAGTTTGGCTCACGAGGAGGCTGAAACAGAGTTCATGTCATGAGTGCGAGACATTGTGTCGATAAACCTTCATCAATCACTCTGTTGCATTTCACATTTCAATCAGTGGATGTAAATAACACATAAGAGGGCATCTTTCCTGACTAGTACACCCCAGGTTCAAACGTCATTATACTTTGCACCTTCATTCATCACATTGGTGAGGGCTGAAAATATGTTGGCAAAGTTTGGGTTGAAACTGGAACTGGAATGTTACTGTGGATATGTTTTTTGTATCTTGACTAAAATTGTGAACTTGTAAATAAAGGTAAAATTATTGGGTTACACCTAAAACTGTCTTTTTGTTCATTTACTGTACAATATTTTTTCTTTTACTTAATAATTACTAGATATACTTTCTGAGGTGTTTGTTTCAGCTGTATTATTCAAATATTTTTGTAAGAGCAGGTCAACGAGATGAGAGCATTTAGATTGTTCAGAAATTTTATATCCCTCTGTGAGCAATTTAACAGCTCTATTATTGCTTTAGTGTTTAAACAAGATAAGTCTTACACTATCTGGGGCCAGTTAAACCCTGAAGGGCACAAGTCCAGCTTAGTGGACAGGACCTTCACCTGTACTCTAACCAATACAAATGAATACTGATTTGCAGCATTCTGGGCTGCAATGTGAATGGTAATAGATAACAATATTACATAGGTGCTCAGTCCATCATGAGAGCAAGTGAGAATCACAGATGTTAAGTAAAAACTAGTATTTTTCATCAATAAGGGCTTCATTAAACCTGGTGGCTTAAAGTTTTAAGACACATACCATAAATTTTAAGTCTAGACTTCTGTTTGTAAGTCTACACTTTCTCTTATCCAATTAAGAAAACTTAAACAGTTTTCTTTTTAAATTATTTTACTTTTAAAATATTTTTACTTTCAAAATATTATTTTGGTCCTATTTGTACAGTACATGTTACATTTTTCATTAATCATTTTTTTTTCATTGCTTCATTGAAGCCTTTAATTATTAGTGAGATATTAAAGTCCAAGGTGTTGCTATCAAAAAAAAAAAAAAATCAAAATGATTCTGCACAATGTGTGCAGCATGACATCCATGGTATCCATTAAAAAACTCCAGAGCCCGTCCAGAAGTTTTTATAAAATTGTATGTTTTCAAGGAATATTTATTTACAAAGGTGCTTGGTAGAATGACTTTTTCTACCTTTTCCCCACCAGGGAGAGTAACAGCATGTCTTTGTCTCTCCCACTGTGGGTGGGTCTGTTTAGTCGGTAAGAAAGTGCATTATTTGCATACTGAGTCCTGATTACAGACAGCAGGGTGTGAACCCTGTGCGAATTGTTTCACTGGGCTTCATGGGCACACAGAGGCACACTCAATGATTTACAGAAGCTCACAGAAACACGCTTGACTTAAATTGAAGAGCTTTAACCTCTCACCAGAATACACATCAAAATCGTCCTGATGATGGCATGGGCGCAGAGGGCTTTCCTGCTTGTCAACATAATAACATCAGCGGTAAGAGGGAGAGTGGAGAAAGAGCTGTCTCCGGAGTGCAGAGAATTCCTCTACATGGAAACACCACCATCGGGGCTGGAGCACCACTCCATCCACTTCATTTGCCAGATTTACAACAAAAAGCCACGTTATGTGACACTGTACAACACTGTGGACCATATACCTGTCTACTCAGCCTACACTTTTAAACGCTCAGAAGGGGACATATGTGCCGACGTCCCGTGGATGTATGAACCTCAGGTAAAGAAAAAAAGTAGGTTGGACATTGTAAAGTTGTATTTTAACGTTAGCAGAATGCTGTATTTTTGTGCTGAAATCACATCAGCGTTTTTGTGCAAAAGCTTCTGTTCATGCAGATTTTGTTTAATCACTTTCTGTTATCTTGCCCTCTTCCTCTCATGTGCACTGGGCCTTTCTGTCTGCCTGCACAGCTCTCCACAATCTCTGGTACAGATGAGATGCAGCCTTTCCCAAGTGGTTACATGCACATGAATTTTGAAGATGCCCAAGCTGTGCTGGAGGATTATACAAACGCCATCCGTTATCAGCGGGGCACCCTCAACCCAGATGAGCATCAGAACGAGCTTGATGACAAGGCTGCCACCTACACCCTCACCAATGTTGTGCCTGTGGTGCCAGATTTCAACCAAATAATCTGGGCTAAACAGGAGCAAATCATCCGCAAAAGGCTCATCAACTACTGCCTTGGAAAAACTTACATTGTCACAGGTGTTACCACTTCTGGGAACATGATCCGCCGACGCAACATCAACCGCATTGCAGTGCCCGCCTACTTGTGGTCTGCTTACTGCTGCATTGACTACGACCACAACGCACCTTATGAAGAGCGCTATAAGTTCCCATCTTATGCTTACTACGGCCTGAATGCAGAGGAGAACAACGAGATAGTGGAAACCTCTGTCCCGAAGCTAAAGGAGTTCCTCACAAGGATAACCTTTGTAAACCAGAACTTTCAGATCTTTGTAGATGACTGTGTTCCACCAGCATCCCTTATAAAGGCATAGGCGAATATATAAGTATAAGGCATTGTGTGCCATTGTACTTCAGTTAACCTGTTTATGTTCTGTTTCTTCCTCATCAACAAGCCTTTTTAACAGCAGACATTTCTACTTGTTACAGTAATAAAGGAACAGGTGTATCATTCACAAAGACACGGTTTCAAGCAGGTGTCCCAGTAAGTCACAACAGTGTGACATTGAGCCTGTAGCAAGATATTACGAGTGTTGACTGTCTATATCCTGTTGGAGAACATTAATTAAATTGATAGAAAACATGGACCTTACATCACCAGTAACATCATCCACTTTGAGACTGAAAAGTTGAACAGCTCTCCCACTCTTACTGCATTGGTAACATTTCATTTACAACTAACCAGACATGAAATGAAATAAAAAATTGTCAAAAATGTACCTGCTGTACCAGATTTACACAATAAAGTTTTCAAACTGTAATCAAAGTGTTTTCGATGCTTCATTCAAAAGATTTAATAATTCAATGATGTCTGTGACATGAACTGTTCTTTATTATTCATAAAAGTAACATTAAAAAAAACATCTGTGACAAATACTGCAAACCCTGTGTTATTTTGTTCCTTTTTCCTACATAAAAAAAAACTATACAGAGAAAGCATTGTTCTTTATCCCACAAAACCTGATTTCACAAAACTTTTCATGGGGTCACTACTGGTAGGTTTTATATAAATATATATATATTTACATTATTTTTTTTTAAATAAAGAGAGAGGGAAAGAAAGAAAGAAAGAAAGAGAGAGAGAGCGTCTGTGACATGGACTGTATGTATATGTATAAATAGGTATATATACACATGGTGCAGATTTTACATCATTTTTATTTATAATAAGTGAGGAAAGTGGACCTGAAGCATTGAGAAGGTTTAGTTTTTTGTTCCTTTTTAAAGTCACAGTTTAAACAGCTGCTTTGCATTTTCTTTAAAAGAACTGTTGTACAGTAGTAAATATGAGGTTTGTTTCACTTCTTTTTTCTAATACATAGATTGCACAACTTTAACTTTCTTCAGCTACTTCCTACATTTTTTATTCTCTTTCTCTTGAAGGCCATTTTTTGCAAAAGTCTAAGGAAAGTTAAAAATGAAAGCTCATTTTTAATCAGAGGGTATGAAGTCAGCATAGTTTTCTCCTTTGCACTTCACAGTAATAAAATGCTCTGCATGCTTGATAACATTCACTGCACCTGAATTACTGCTACAACACTTGTGGCTCTTTGAATATATGAAAAAGACTTTACAATGAGGGACCAGTATGCTCGACGCACAAATGAGGCAAGATGTGACCTACTGAGTCTGATAAAGCTCGAGCAGAGGATGTACTTGTTATAGAGGAGTGGCAGTGGTGTGTTGCAGGTGAGAAAGAGACATACAAGCAGACGTAGAGGGGTCGGAAAGGACAGAGGAGTTGTGAGAGCAAGGAAAAAAAGAGCTTTCAAGATGATGCACAGATCAGGAAACCATGCCTTACCCCTGGCAGCTGTCGTGTCCATGCTGACCTCTGTGTTGCTGCAGGGGACACAGGCAGGAGTGGTGATGGACTTCAACCATGCTGAGCGCTGTAAGGACTCTCTGTACATGGGCACTCCACCCCGAGGCTACCTCAGCAGCTCCTTTAAGAAGATCTGCCAGAGGTATGGGGATAAACCCCGCTTTATCACCCTGTACGACCCCCAAAAACACATCCCCATCTATTCTGCCTATACATTCAAGAAGTCAGACGGGGAGAAGACGGTGGACTTCCCTTGGATGTTTGAGCCCCAGGTGAGTGCTCTTTTAACCTTATAGATGTCAAAATGTTATGCTTAGATATATTAGAATTCTGTTTTCACAAAAAGATCTTATAATCACACCTGACAAGTAGTTTATAGAGCTGAAGCAATTATATTATGAACAACAAAGAAGGCATGGCTATAAAAAACTGGCTATGAATGCTATTTGAGATAGTTGCCATGACCATCTATACTTTCGTACATAGTTATGCAAATGTGTCACTTTCAAATATGTCTTGTGAATGTTATAAATTATCTGAGTGTGAAACATCTCTCTGTGATTAGTCAACAATTATTACCTACTTCAACGATTAACTTTAAACAGTCAAATGTTGAGCAATATTGCGCTTCTCCTTCTCTCTCTCTCTCTCTCTCTATAGCTGGCCTCAGAAAAGAGTAGCAGTAACATGGAGCCCTTCCCCCAATCCTCAAACATGCATATGAACTTTGAGGACAGCCAGGCAGTTCTGGAGGACTACGCTGATGTGGTTCAGTACGAACGTGGCCAGCTAAACCCTGATGAGCATCAGGCCGACCCTCTGGACAAAGCCTCCACCTACAGCTTGACGAATGTTGTACCCCAGGTCAGAGAATTCAACTTGGGCCCCTGGGCAGAACACCAGGATCTCATTCGCAAGCGTCTCAACAACTTCTGCCGTGGCAAAGCCTTTGTGGTCACTGGGGTCACCACCTCTGGGCACACCATCCGTCGCAACAACCTGGACCGTGTGGCTGTGCCGGAGTACATGTGGTCAGCTTATTGCTGCACTGAGTTTGACCAAAATGCACCATACTTTGTGCGCTACAAGTTCCCTGTGTTCGCAGCTTACGGGCTGAATGATCGTGTCAACAACCACATGGTGGAAGTTCCTCTAAAGAACCTGGAGAAATTTCTCAAGGGGAGGATGGATGTGGACAAGAACTTCCGGATTTTCTACAATGACTGTGTGCCAGACGTCTAAGATAATGTGGCTGTGCTCTCTGTCATGATTTGAGCTTTAGTGTGTTAACATTGTCACAAGGTCTGGAATTCAACGGCTCAAAATATAGCCCACATGAAACTGGATTCATTGTAACCAATAAACTGAGGAATTTATCGGAGTCTGTCTTATTAATTCTAAATGTCATTTTAAAGTTTTCATTTCAAATAACTCTGCTAATTTAAAACTGTTCATCTACCAAAATTTCTCTAAAACCAAAGGTGCATATACGAGTGGCTTGATTTGTCACACCAACTGGTAAAAACTATTATATATTCAGTTCCATCAGTCACCTGTCGATTAGTAATTGATGAGGCATATAAAAGCCCACAGGTCTTTCTATCTGAAGATCTGAAATCATAGAATCTGTAGCAGTTTTGGCTGAAAAATAACTAACAATTGTCAAAAGTTGATGCATGAAATTCGATGAAAATCATATTAAAAAAAGTCTTAATTACTGAAGGTGGACAACTTCTTATTCAAAATATTTCCAGAGTGTAAAGCTACAAGCCTGCCAATGCGCAAACAAACCAATCATGCTATTTAAATGTCATCAAAGAATGTTTGACTATTATTGAGTCTAATTTACATACGGACACCATTAAAACTGGTGTTTGTAAAAGGGGGCTGAAGGAACACTTCTCTCTAAGATATGTGATTCAGCTGGGGTTTAATAAAAGTAATAATGAAGCAATTAATATCAAGCTGATTTAATAGTTATTAAATATGTTGTAATTATGATTTCATCCACAAGATGGCACTGCAGCTCATTTGAAATCATAAATGATAAGAATACTACAAATCTTCAATAACAAAACATTGAATCAAGATGCCAAAAATCCAGAATTTCGGTCAACTTATTTTGTAAGTCTGAAATAGAATTAGGTCTGCCACTCAGTCTAAGTTCATTTTTTTGCCAGTTTGGGGCATACACAGGTTATAAAATGAAGACTGATCCAGAGAGGAAACTCTTTTCCATGCCGCCCAACCCCTCCTCTGCAGTTCTGCCTGCTCCAGTTCGCAGCCATAATAGTGAGGGTCAACGACAAGCACGTAGCTCCCCCTGCTCCCAGTACAGACTCCTAATATCCCCTTGGAAGAGTTGTCCCTGTCCCCTCCCATCATGACTGGAGACCCGTGCTTCACAAAGTGCAGGTGCAGCTCCTCTACTGCAACATGCTCCAGCTCTGCACCTCCACCTCTGACGTGTACCAATTTACAGGGAACATCATAGAAATAGTCGAGCA
>JAQNCA010000019.1:4575713-4590259 GCA_029783725.1 Acanthurus tractus | reverse complement strand
GGGTGTCCTCTCAGAAAATAAAGGACAAGATTGGTGCCAACACGTCTGAAATCAATTACATGTTCAGCCTTAAACCCAAATCTCATATTATTATGAAGTTACAAAATTACATCACCTTTCAATACTTTACCTTTTTCGTCGCATCATTTGACCAATGTGGTCACTTAGTGCGCTCTGACGTATGACAGATGTCGGTAATAGTCCTTTAATAAAAACCTAGTTATTCTCACTATCAGTAATAAACTGACAATTTAACATTCAGAATAATATTTCATGGTCTTTCATATTTTTAAATATACTACTGTAATGCCTTTTTTAAAAACATCCGAACAATGGATGGGAAGTCTCCGTCGCTCCGGCGTTTTTGAGACAGTATTTACTTTTTAGTCCGAATGTTTTATAAACGGGGATGCCTATTATTTGGATAACAATGAAAGAAAACAGTTTTGCCTTAAGGGAGGAGGTAGTTTAGATTGTCATCATAGAAACAATGCAACTTTATTTTCAAAGTCATCAATAAAAGATCAAACAGGATCAGTTTTTAGAAACACCTACCGGATAAGTGCAGGAGATCCACAAAAGAGCTTCGTTTCCAATTAATGGGCAATAGACGGACCTATGGGCCAAACCGCGAGGACCCTGTGAGGGGCTATGCGGATACCGCTATGGAGTTACCCAGTGAGTTATGGACATGCCTTCATGATTTTTTTTCTCTGTACACGGGCTTTAGCAGTTAGTCTATTTTCACGCTTTACGCAAAGGGGGACTGCATGCACGGGTTGATGTTTAATCGCTCACCGTGGTGCGTAAAAGGCGCGCCCTCGTCCTTGCTCGCTATCACGTTATCGCTATATCCTTAGGGGAGGTAAATAAAAGGTTTTGGCCAAGCACAGCGGTGATGCAAAGTCTGGTAGGTGACCGCTCTCACTAGCAGCGCAGAATCTTTTTGACACGGACTTGCATGCCGGACGGACGCATATATAGCGCTGGGACCGACGGACTGGTTCTATGTTGGACTTACTGTGTTTGAGCCGCAAAACTTGTGCATAGGCCCATATATAATTATTTCACAATGTTTTTAAAAGATGCGGCACCTGCTTGCGAATGTTGCAGAAAACGGGTAGAGGTAAGAGCGCTCGCAATGCTATCTGGCCCGGTGCGTGCCTTTGCATTAACCTGCCTGTGCGCAGCATCTGTTCAGTTCTTTACAATACATATTACTCTGAGGTTTTATGGATGCAGCGTGCAGCTCTACAGTGGTCACATACTCTTTAAGTGTATGAGTTAATATGATTTAATCTAAATGCTTTTCTAAACGTGCCTAACTTCAAATTCACTCTGTATACTTTAGCTCTGCGTTTTTTCACTGCAATATATACATGTGTATTGTTACTTTCGAGATGGAAGGTTGCTGTACATCAGTATCTATACATCAGTATGCCATTCTGCAGAACTATAACCCTCTCTGTTTACATTACTCATTTAATGTGTTAAAAGATAAAGCCAAATTGCTGTAAGTTGATGGACATTTAATATCTGATGATGGGAGATATAGGACACTGTTCAATCTCAAAAAGGCAGTCTTTTTGAAGATGATGCCAAGGCATTAGGCAGGTTCTGGACCTGACTGGACATTTAATGGAAACTTAATCTGCTAGAGCTTCTAGTGTTGTTCCCACTCATGTTAAAGATGTCTTACATCCTGTTACTGTAAACCACTGCAGATAAACTACTCAGCTCTTTTTACCGTCTTTTACATAGGGAAATTTGGTTTGTCGTAATTCTTCTGTAGCATGACACAGCAGACTGGAAAGTTAAGGGTACTGAATGTGAAAGTTGAATCGGAAGTTTTTGGCACAGTCATCACATATTTGTGTCAGCAGAAAAGAGGAAAAGGTTATCGTAGGCTGACAGCTATCAGGGATTCCAGCAAAACCGAACAGGAAAATGATGTCACACCTTTGTCATCTGATTGCTGCTTATTTACAACTCTGCACTTTGTCATGGGAAAGACCTGTTCAAAATAGAGAGGAGGTTGCAAAGCATTAAAAGCAACTATACCATCGCTGAGATGTACTTTAAATAGTATATCCTCGTCGTTATCATCAGTACCATGCCGACTTGTTGGTTTGAATGGCTAAGGTCTTTCTGTGCACCTGTTTGACATGGTGAACTAAAATAGCACATGTCAAAGGCATCACCTCACGTGAACATCCGGTAACCTTTCCAAAGCATCTGTCACATACCTGGAGTGAAGCTTGCCATTATCCAAAGCACTGCCACTTCCAATTTAAAATAGCAACATGGTTTTGGCAGCTGATGTTGGCAGACAAAGCTGTTAACTTTAAGTTTGGCCGCAGTCCTCGACTGCAAATTCCACCACCTTGGTGAGAATGAAGATAGATAGAGAGAGAGGAAGAGCGAGATAGAGAAAGAGAGAGAGAGTGTGTGTGTGTACACAGATTCACACAGTTTAGCATTCTCACGTAGGCAGTGGCAGGGTGAAAGGGTCGCAGATAATCCTCAAGCTGAGTCACACATACTTATTTAACAAAGTGACCGCATTTTGGGAAAAGATAAATGCTAGTGTAAATGGAAAGGAGCGACCTTAATTTGTCTGGGCAAACATCACCTCATCTCTAAAACTACTATGTGAGTTGATATATGTTGAGTATACTTTGGACAAATTTTTAATGTCAGGTTTTGTCCTCAAGAGATTATGTAGAATGGGTTTGTGTAAACGTATAGCATTGTGGAAGGTCTGAAAAAGACCATACGCACAAAGATTTACAGTTTATTTACTTTGAATGAACCAAAGTCTTGGTAAAGTAGAGCAGTCACTTAAAAGCCAACAGACTGAAAAAGGGCCAATGTACACTGGCAGGATTTATCCTCTCTGTGAAATGTTTTGTAATTAGTCTCATTCTGTTTTAATTTACTGTCATGCTTACATCTTGTGTTCATTTTGAGTAAATTATCAATGAATGACTCTGAAAATGCATGTCCATGAGTGCGAGTGAATGTTACACACCTGGCGACACCATTTATGTACATGTTTTTGCTGGATTAGGGTTCATACATTTACTGGATTGCATGTCAACAGGGATTATATATGCTTGCTCTGGGGAAGAAGGAGATTGTGATAACATTACTAATGTGCATGGAGCAATAAGTAGCTTGTGAAATAGTGGGACACTGTGTACGGCAATGTAGATGGAGTTTTTATTGAAGGTTTCTTTGAAACGTGGGTGGTATGAGTCAGATGTACAATTTTATAAACACAGACTGATTTTATGGACCTTTGACAATTTCCTCTAGAACACTGGCATCACAAAAATGGGGACATGGAGGTTAAGCTGATTATGTTACTGACCTCTTAAAGGAACACTGCTAATGTACATCATGTAATGGTATTTCAGCTTTGACGTTATTTTTTATTGCACATCACTGGTGAATCACAAATTTACAATATCAGTATAACCTTTTCTTAACTTAAGCTCCGTTTATGCGAGTGGCTGGGAACTTAATCTGGCCTGTATCTGACCTGTGTGTCTGGGAGGATCATCTGTATTTTCTATCATCCTTCTGCGTCACGTTAAGGCTGCTGTGAAAGAGTGCATTCAGCATTTGGCACAGAGGAACGAGGCTAGATGTCCACATGACCCACAACACTAGAAGCACTCTCATTATCAAGTCCTCAGAATTCAGACTGCGCTTTCCATGAATGTTACAAGTTTCTTAAGTGGTCATAGAGGACATTTTAGAAGTAATATCTACATTTTTGAATAAGGCTGACAAACGGTTTATTTATAGAGGCACCTCGTTCTAACGAAGGGTTAATCAAGGAAACAGTCATTTTCGCATTGTCATGATATCTGCAGGATACTTTTCAGAATCTGGGATATCACATGTTTTGTTACAAGTGTCACATGCAATGAATGAGATGAGATAAATGAAAGCGATACTGCTTGATCATGCTGAGTTTTGATGACACGTCTAAAAATATATCTCCAGTAATCTTTATGAAAAACGGATCCTTAGGCAACAAATTTTTCAGACGACAGTAATAAATGCAAGAAGGGCACAGTGTACTTAGAGTATTGTTTTATAACCGACACACATCCCTGACCTCACAGGAAATGTGATTTTGTCGAGCATACGTGTATTCCTCTTTGGATTGTGGGAAGGTATATATAAGAGATGCCGTGTTTTTTGGTCCATGGCATTTCTCTTCAGAAAAACCAGACAAGAGGGTTTGGTGGGATTTCAATGAGTCCGACTTTCTCATAATCATGTAAATTTTTGAAGGTGTGCCTGTCCTGACCAGATTCATCTCTGTAGGAATATGCTGCTTCATGAAAGCTGCGGCCTGTCATCAGGTTCAACAAGCCATTATAGTTTTATTAAAGCCATTGTCAACTCACACTAGAAAAAGGTAGATAAACCTCCTATAATGACTGCTCATTCATCAGTTAAAGGGCTCCTGCCTAAAAAAAATCCAGTGGAATTATCACAACAGTCTGAGGGAAACATGTAAGTAGAGGTTAAGTTTTGAGTAGGTGGTGATAAAGCTCAACTGACACCTATGTGCAATGTGTCAGTCTGACTGCTACTTTTAATGGGAGTGGTTTCTCTGTAAAGTTTAGGAATCATTAGTATTAGTAAACCAATAAAAACTTTCAACAGCTGCAGCTCAGTGGGCTTCTCTTACTTCTATAATCAGAATGAAGTTTGATGAAACCACAAAAATTGTTTTTGAACAAGAGATCGTGATTGTATTGAATGAATTGGAAACCTGTCTCGGTGCTACATATTATTATTGTGTAGAAGCATGCCAAGGACAACCTAAATTTATGGTGCAGAAAGCATATATTGTATAGGTCGACTTCCACAAAAACACCTGGTTTAAAGGGGTCTCAAATTTTTCCTCACAGCTGCTTCTTACTTGCTCACCCATATTAGCTTGTTTTCATTCAGTCTGGACATTTCAAACCTTTGGCTGACTGTCTTTTGTGTCTGTGATGGCAGGACTGCTTGCCTTGCTGTTGATAGTGTTGGAGTGGACCCGGCCAGGCCTCCCGTCCCCGCTGAGGCCAATCTGTGACCTGAGGGTCCTAGACCATTTCATCAAGGAAGCACGAGACGCTGAAGTCGCTATGGTGAGAGGAAAATGTATGCATGCACTCAGATCGGAGTGCAGAAAGGATTGTTACAGATATTTTACAGACATGGTATCAACCAGTGAACATTCATGTAGCATTGGACAAAAGTATCACAAACACCAACACTATTGCTCTCTTGTATTTTTAGAAGTCATGTAGAGAAGGATGTAGCCTGTCAGAGTCTGTCACAGTTCCCCAAACCAGAGTTGAATTTGATGTCTGGGAGAAGAAAAACGTAAGTAACCACTGAAAGCAGTTCAGTCTTACAAATTAAGATGAGCTATAATGTTTAGTTGATGTTCTTGTATGCTGTTGCTGGTTAAACTCAACACCTGCCCTTTTTATTTTTTTTTTGCCAAGGCTTTGGAGCAAGCCCAGGAGGTGCAGTCTGGCTTATGGCTCTTACAACAGGCCCTCAGCTTGCTACGGACCTCAGTCACGAACACAGCAATGCACAGCCACATAGACAACTCCATCAGAAACTTGCTCAGCATCAATGCTGTGCTGCGTAGCCTCAACATCCAGGTGAGTTACAGCAGATTTATTGTAGTGTGAAGCAAAAAGAAAGCCTTTACAGGGATAATCATTTTTTAAAGGGAAAGGTTTATCATGTACATGCTTAGTATGATTACATAATTTAAATATTTATACACTTTTCAAATAAGCTAGCTCTCTTGAGGTAAGTTCGAGATGCCTCCCCGGGAAGACGGTTTGGTCTTTCAGTGCTTATGTTCTATAGATATTGTCAAAAAAAAAAGGAGTTAATTTTGTTCATATAGTGCAGCAGCAAGCTATTTTAATTAACTCTGTTGCTTCAGAATAAAAGCAGCACTTTTGAGCAATACTTATCATTTTCACAATTTTTCAGATTGGTTTTCCAGATTCTTCCTGATCACACGCTGTGGACCTTATCTTAAATCATGAGGAAAGACTTTTCTGTCTTAATTTCTTATAATTAAGAGGAAAATGGTATCAGCTATCACTGCCATGGTTTCCCTTATTTTTGAGACAAACTTAAGCCTGAGTTGAGTTTCTTGTAATGAAATAATGTTGTTTTTTTCCAGTTACAGAGAAAACTAAGGGATGTCATGGGACACTCTCTAGAAGTTTAACCATAAGCTTTTCATGACAAGGCTGCAGGCACAGAAGCTGATGTACAAAGTTGTTCTTAGATTGGCAAAGTGGAGGCAAAACAGCCACAAATGATCAAGTTCCAAACTGAGGCATTATAGATAGATAAAGCAGAAGTTGAATGAACAGCCTTTGTCCCAGCTTGAGGGTTATTGAAAAAAAAATCATAATTTTAAACTACAAACACTTTAACATGCAAAAGTTTTGGGGAAAACCAAGACAACTTTTGAAAGAATCAGACAGTTTATTAAGCCAGGTCTTGTCAATACCAAGCAGTGATCAGTGGAGGAAAATGTTCAGTATTTTCCAAATGAGATCACAAAAGTGGGATTGCGTGCATCTCTGAAGTTTAACTTAATAAGCTAAAGGATCGCAAGGCTTCAAATCAAATGATTATCTGTGGCCTTTCTTACTGCTACGGGGGAAAATGTTGCATGTAGTGCAGGTTTTTAAAACCTGGTTAAAAAGGGATAAAAATTTGCAAAAGTCATGTGAGTCTGTCTTCTCTCCCAGGAATACACCCCACCAGCAAGCGCAGCAGGGCTTGAGGGAACATGGAGGGTGTCCACAGCAACAGATTTGCTTCAAGTCCATGTCAACTTCCTGCGAGGCAAAGTGCGCCTCCTTCTCTTGGGTGCCCAAGCTTGTCAGCAAGACGTCAGCTGATGTCCCTACTCCAGGTGAAGCTAATTTGTGTTTCCTAAGGCAAGAGAGGGGACTTGACACCGCTGGCCTGCACGCTGCTGAAAGTGGTGCCGAAAGAGAGAAAGATGCAGCCATCCTCATGCAAGAAGAGGAGGCAGAAAGGAAAGGACAGTCCCAGGAAGGCTTTGGATGGACAGGAGATGATTGCACCTTGGAATGTAAATGTGAAACATGGACATGGTGAAGCGCAAACTGACCAAACCGAGGCCTATGGAAAGCACTGCTCCAATAGCTCTTCTACTGGCACTCTCTTGCACTTTGTGTGTGGATGTATTTTAGTGTGTGCGAGTTCTGACTGCAAGTTTCAATCTGTACGTGTGTATGTGTGTATGTGTCTTGTCCCAGTGAGTTTGACCCCCACACTCGTCTCTTTAAAGTGGATTGTGGAGTGAAATACCAAGAAAATATTGATTGCAACTGGAAATTGGAGGACTGCGAGGTTGCGACAGAGCATCCATTTCCAATACCACTGCAAAAAGACAAAAGAGGAAATAAATGAGGCCTCGCCCCATGAGCTTTTAGCATTTTATGACACTTTGCCTCACTGAAAAATTAGTCTTTTCACTTGGGATTTTTTCAACAAATATTTTAATATATTTTTAAGAATTGTGTACTATTTATACAGATTTTCTACTTTAAAGCTCCAGTCTTTGTATTTTTTAATGTCGGAATTTTAAGATTTCAGTTGGGCTCTGGTCATGTTCTATTTTTGAGAAACCGAACATATTTTTAAAGCAATATTTTGAAATCATTCACAATGACACGCTGCTGTCTTCTTTTTTTAAATAAAGATTGTTTTTTTACCCAACTAGCTGCTGTTTTAATACTGTTTCTTCAAATCACAAACTGAAGGACTGAAAAGGTTTGTTACAGGTTTATGTTAAGTTACAATGTGCGTGGGAGCAAGAGCGAGGAGTGAGGAGGACGGGTTACAACCGTGAAGCTGTTTTGTCATTATGTTTTTGTTGCTGCTTTATCAATACTCAACCGGTGTCTACACACTGATAGCCAGAGTGCATGGGAAAATGCTGTTTGTCTTTTACACTTAACATCCTGTGGGCCTGTATTTGCAAATAGTTTTTTCCAGAATCTGACTGTAACCCTGTCTCTTTCCTCCTTCTAATGTTCATCAAACAGGAGGCAGGCAATCAGTTAGCCCTGGGAACTTGAGGCTTTCTACAAGTGGAGGCTCAACAATTTAGTTTAATGTTCTGCCTTGTTTTTTTCCCGTATTTTCAAAACTTGTTGTGCAAGTGCAAGATGTTTTTAAGGATGTTTGTACATGTTTTCTTTCCTGTTATTTGTGTTGTTATGTCCCATCACTGCATAATTTGCTATTTAAATACAAAATGTTATTCTTGGATAAAGGATAGATGGAAACACAACAAGGGGAAGTCTGTCTGCTTCATTATCTTTGTCTTGTTCACGTCAGTGGAGTTAAGCTTCTGCAGTTTGGATGCTGATTGAGTATAAGCTGCTGTAACAGACATACTGGTCTTAAATGTGTGTCATTCATTCAAGTAACTCATCATTTCCTGCCCTTGATGCAAAAGCTGTACATTCAAGCAAATTTTATTTTTTCAAAGAAATCAAATACATCAACTAACTAAAACTGTCAATTACACATTAATTTTGAACAATAATGCCACCTGCAGTTCAAGGGATTGAAGCCAATTTTTAAGAGACTACTGACATCTAGTGGGCATTTACAATAGCAACACCTGCATGAAATTAGTTTTCTCAGTGTTACAGATGCTTTGTGGCTTTAAAAGAAGATACTGACATGAAACTGTAAACAACTTGAGCCGACTCTTAAAATAAAAATAACATATATTTATATTTGGCACAGCCATTTCTATAACTATTACATACAATGAGGTTTCACCATGCAAATACCATCATTGCTACAAGGCATGCAGTGACAAGGAACAATGACACTTTGCAGATGACCAAAACAAATGACACAAACATAAATAATATTAAAATAAGGTTGTTCCACTTGGAATATTGCAGCAGTTTACTGACAAACATACAGCACACTCATTCTATGACAGCTGCTTCATTTTGCAGTTCTCTAGGTTTGCGCACACACAGTTCCACCACTATACAATATCTGTCCACTTGTTTATGAGCAATGTAGCACAACTCTTTTCAGGTCACTGAGGGTCAGGGTAGAAAACCTTGATATGAATGGCTGAGTTGTTCCGTGTGCGTGTCATGGGCTCTCCAGCTTCATCAGGATCTTCAGGTTCAAGATCATCCACAAGCTCCACAGTGGAGGTGTTGGCTGCCAGCTGCAACACGCCCTGGCTACTGGCCTGCAGCTGAAGGGCAATGTTGATCGCCCTGTTGATGGCCAGGCCCAGGCCGTGAACACATATCTCTCTGTGGCCCCCACCTTCCAGCAGCTTCTGACAGCGTGCCAGCTGAGCCCGGAAATCAGTTTTCATGTTGACGTAGACGTCATTCCGCCTCTTTGGGAGTTTCCGGGGGAGGCGCTTCCTCAGGGTGTACTCCACTGGATCCATCTCTACAGCTGGAGAAGATGAGTCGGTGTGTACCGGGGCTGTCTGAGGAATAGTGGACATTCCTGGGTTGCGAGGCTCAGTCATGCTTCTCTGTGGATTTACTCTATGTGCTTGGGCAGAAGCTGGGGCCAAACAGGGAGGCTAGAAAACAGATACAAAGACAGGAGCTGACTACATAGGGCCATGATATATAATATAGCTTCCAGGAAACATAGACATTCTATCCAAGCCCTTATTAACAATAACTTTAATAATATCTTAATCAGCTGACTAAATTTTAAATTAATAATTTGGTCAATGAAGTTAAAATAAAAATAATTGTAAATTTCAGATTGCAAAAAATTCCTATTGTTATTCTCATTTTCATTTTCAACATATGACCAACAGTCCTAAATCCTTGGAAATCCAGTTAATTACAACATAAGACAAAGAACATGTTCAAGATTCATTCACAATACAGACTGGCTAATGTTAATTTTATGTCAACTCACATCTACATCCCCAATCCATCACAGCACACTGCATTAATAAAGCACAATTCACTTGTAAGAGAAATGCTAAATATTACCAACTTTAGCTTGTCTGAAATAATGTATCACTGTAAACTGAGTATGTTTGGATTTTTGGCTAATAGTTGGTTAAAAGAAATATGGGAAAATTAATTTGGGCTTCAGGAAAAATGTGTGGGGATTAGTCACAATTTTTCAATGTTCTCATGACCAAACCGTTAATCGAGAAAATAACCGGAACAACTATTAATACATAAACATTAGTCGTTGCAAACCTCTACTAAAAAGGGGCACTAATGTAACAATCGATTTTTTTAAGTAAGTATACCATTATAACTGTACCCTTCAAAGTCGTGTGATGGACATCTGCAGTAGGTGGCAACAACTAACCACTGAGAACACATTAAAGTATCGCCTAAATTACAGAAAAGACGTAGCTCTTGTCTAAATATACTGTAGTTCTGCCGATCGGGACAGTAAACAAAGCCCCAGGCTGGGAAAACATTAGCCCCGTTATCCTACTGGAGAAAAAATGGTCCGACGGGCAAAGCTGGGGATATATGTGATGTATACATATATATATATATATAGAAACTTATTTTTTTCTGTGATGTATGCGGGTTACATTTTTATAAGTCTATATTTTAAATGTCACTGATACCTCTCGTCTCCCAGGAATAACAAAGCAGAACCATCGTTTAAATCCATCATAAATTCACTTCGTGTCTGAACCTCGGGGTAACGTGTTAAGGTAGCATGGGCTAACGATGGACGAGCCATACCTGCAGACATCAAATACTAGCTAGCTAAACTAGCTAGCTAAGGCTAACGGCACTGAGCCCCTTGCCTATTGACTAAGCTAGTCAACCAAGTAATCATGTTTGTGAAGCGTCGATGGCTTAAGTGAGTAATTCATATGACGTTACCTTCAGAGGATAACTTCAAGTAAGAAAGTTGTTGTTAACTCATCGCTATGTTGACGATGTTTGCTTTAGCCAACTAGCTGCTAATTTACTGTGTACCCCGGAAGTATTCTTCTTCTTCTTCTTTTATGTTTAATTCTATAAGTTGCTTTACCACCACCCTTCGGCCTTTCACACCAAGAGTGGGCGGCACTACAAAATTTGACTTGGTATCGATACAGGACCAGAATAGTCGATATACTGTTTAACAATTTCTTATTTTCATCATTTCTGCAAGGCTTTTTATAATATCTGGACCTTCTTCTTGCCATACCGTTGCTTATAGTTTGTAGAGGCTGTGTTACTGATTAGCTAGTACAACCAAGCTCGTTTAAGGCAGTTCATTGACTGCCTGGCTTATGTTCATTTTTTTTGGTCATTAATGTAATTTGTACATGTTTTGTTAGGGAGCATATACTTGAAGACAGAGATATTGTCTGTTCTTCTTTATCTTTCTCCAGAACATATGAAGAGGGCTGATTGCCTGAAATGCCACGAACACAAGGAAATCAAAACCACTGTGGCATCCTTGTGTGTCCTGGTTGACTCAAATGAGTGACTTCATCGCAAACAACCAGACTTACTGCAATTAGTCTTTACTTTTGAACCACAAATTAGTCATTTATTTGTAGTTATCCAAATTATGCATTAATTGAAACAAGTGGCGGACTAAGTACCCAACTGACACTAACTAACATACACCCAACAACGTAGTCTTTAAGTAGTCACTGGTGATGGGTACTTTTAATTGCTGGAAATCAGTGGGTCCAGAAATTCCATAAACTAAAAACACAAAATGAATGATCAAGCACTGACTAGAGTACCACAATGACTACACTCTGTTTTACCGAAATGGTTAATTTCTAAACAATCTCCAGATTTGTCAAAAATGGCCCGATGCTGGACAAAAAAGGGAAGAACACACATGAGTTGTGAATAAAACCAGTTTCATTTACATAACCCCAAAAGAAAATAAAAGATAATAAGTAAAACAAAACAGAACAGAGAAGTCAGGCAGTCAAAGAGAGGCTAGCTGACTGCCTCCAGCTTATATTGCAGTCAGACCAGGTGCGTTGAATCTTCCAAACGTGCTGACTTGACTCATCAGACTCCTGGAGGGGGAGGCCTGCTCAGGAAAGTTGCACAGATGTTGAGCTGTACTCTAATGGAGATACCATCTCTAAATTATTCAACATTAAATGTGTGATTTCCAAAAGAAAAAGACCTCTTATCAAAACTCAAAGACCTCCCTTGAGAATGCTAATATTCTTGAGGTCAAAACAACTCAGTTTTTTTTTAATAGCGAAAGAACTTGGGCTGGAGAGGGGAATGCAACCTTTATCATTAATTCTTTATTTTAATACAGAAATGTATCGAAGTTGAGATCTCATTTACAATATAACATAGTTAAACGATAAATAAAGATCACAGACACCAATAAACACAAAAAATGCTGATAAAAAGTAATAGCCAAAAAAAAAGGCAAATCAGCAAAAGAATAAAACCTTGGGGAAAAAAATAGAAAATATATAAGAATCAACTAAAACAGCAACATGTGAAAGTGAAATATGATATTAGATTGCCATTTATACTTAGGATAAAATGAGGTCAGCTTTAGATTGTTGTGCATGGTATTCCAGGTTGCAGGTGCACACTGATAAAATCTGGATTTACCAAATTCAGTAAAAGCAGGACGCTTTCGTCCATTACTTAAGCATGCACTACCCTGAAGGAGGACTTTGACATCTTATAGTGAGGGAGGGTCACTATAACCTCAGCAAACAGCTCACAGTAGTAAGTATTACAGTCATCATCACCAGTAAAAAATCTCAGTGTAGACTGCTAAACAGCTTCAGAGTTGCAGGTAAAGCATTCATGTATAAACTGTCAAAATTATCCAAGACTGGTAGGACAGTTTTGCCTTTCCACAAGAAATACAACATGTTTATTCTTATTATTTATTCTTATTATCTTATTTATTCTCATGGAGGAAAACTTCTCCTCAATGACTCCACTTTAGTCAAATGATATTTGAAAGTTTCCTTTTCATTGATCCAAAACTCCTATGAGGTCATACCATAAAGCAATTTGGATTTTTTGTGTGTAATTCTTGCAGTTTTGGGAGGTCACTATTCAAGGTCACAGCACAGTTCTCCTATGAAGCTAATCCAGTCCATTTCAGACTTGGTCAGTTTGTATTAAAGACCTTAACAATTGAAAGTTTTTTAAAGGCTTGAGCATTTCAAACAGCATGGCTGTGGCAGTAAGTGGCCTACTCAGGCAAAACAAAGGGTAGAATTATGCTGCCACACAACTAGCTTCATTCATTGCTTTACACGTAGGAGCATGTAGAGGCAAACTCATTTTCCAGCATGTGTCATTTTTCCACTAGAAGGGCACCCAGAGGACATCGCCACAGCACAGTACATTTGATGTCGGGGCGTGAGGGCCCAGTTGAATGCAGCTTGTGGTCCTAATTTCCATTGTTTCATTTTAGAGGCAACTGAGATTCAGATCTCTCACTGTCCTCACAATGTGAATAACACAAATTGAGGTCACAGCACAGTGGTGCAGCATTGTTGCTTCAAGATCCTGGCTGGGGGTGGGGGCTTTTGTGTGGAGTTGCCATATTCTTTCTGTGTTTCTGGATAAGCTGATCTCCTTCCACAGTCCAAACACATGGAAACTTTAAATTGCTCATATTTGTGAGTGTGAATGTGGGTCAGTTTGTATTAAAGACCTCCATGACTGAAAGTGGTTAAAGGTTTGAGAATTTCAGGAAGTGGCCTACTCAGAAAGAAAAAATAAAAAGACACCAGTAGGCAGAAAGTCTTCATGCAAAACAAAGGGTAGAATAATGCTGCCACACAACTAGCATCATAAAAACAATAATAAATTCCAGAGGTTTCATTGCTTCATTGCTTCATACATAGGAGCATGTAGAGGCACACTCATTTTCCAGCATGTGTCATTTATCCACCAGTGGGGCACTCAGAGGACAATTTATCACCTGTAGGGGGCACCTACATCTACTACATGGCATCCATGACAGCACTTTTGCAGCATATTTTTCAACATTGGGGGGTTTCCCACACCCCAGTCCCCCCTCTGACTACATTGCTACAGCAGAGCACATTTGATGTAGGGGCGTGAAGGCAAGTTGAAGGCAGCTTGCAGTTCTTTGTGGAGTGAGCATATTCTTCCTGTGTTTCTGGATAAGCTGACCTCCTCCCATCAACTTCAGCCCCCTGCTACCATGTGAGCAGGATAAGAGGTTACAGAGTATGAACGAATGAATGAAAACTGAGGTTAAACATGCTGACAGGTGACATTGTAATACATGTCATGTAAATAGCAAATCAAATTAATCTTAATTATACAAGTCTAATAGCTGAAATTCAATAAAGGAATAAAGAAATATAGAAAAAAGAAAAAAGAATGTGATCATGAAACCATTTGAGATAGATTGCTGAAAACTATCTATCTATCTATCTATCTATCTATCTATCTATCTATCTATCTATCTATCTATCTATCTATCTATCTATC